>CANTUS010000014.1:85135000-85735000 GCA_947683365.1 Euphorbia pulcherrima
GACATTTAACAAAACCAATGTTATAAAATTCGGCCTAGGCGGCGTCTAAGTGGAATTTTTTAGAACACCGACACGATTCTATATGCTAGGGTAGAGCTACGTGGAAAAGTGATTTTCTGAGTCCTAGGCGATCTAAGGCGGGTCAAATCGGGCAAGACGGTTCAAGGCGGGTCAAAATCGGATTTTTTTGTACTTTTTTTTGTAAATTATAAAAATAATAAAACTTAAAAAAAACATAAACTCACGTAATATCCCCTTCATTCACTCAAGACTCAAGAGGCAGACTTCAAAACAAATTAAAACCCCTAATCTCTCATTCTCAAATTCAATTCAAATTCAAATTCAAATATAAGATTTTATCTTACCATTCGAAATTTTAAAGACGAAACTCCTCATCTCAGTTGCTATCAGTTTCATCTAAGGATTAAGGATTGTTGCGATTTCATCTGAAGTTACTATCGGTTTCATTAACATTCAGCTCAACTTCAAAGTTCAAAAATCAAGATCTCTAAACTCTCTATTACATCTCTTGTTCAGCCTCATTCAGGTATTTAGAGTATGTTTAATTTCATTTGGTCTCCATTTGTATTTGTAATCTCTGAAAATAAAACTTATTCGCTTAATCTTTAATACTTTATTTTTCTTAGTTTTTCAATCTCTAATTGCTTGATAATATGAGTTATTTATAGTCTGCCATTTGTAAGAATCTACTCAAATTTAATTTACAGAGGACTATCTTTGAGAGTTTAATATAATTTCGATTTGATCCGTCTACTCAAATTGATAATTTACATTTACATATATTAAATGTATGTTTTTTTTTTGAATTAATGATTATAATTTATTAATAAATATTAAAAAATAATAAACCCGCCTAGGTCTGGTCTAGGCCCCGTTTAGGGCCCAATTAATCCCCGCCTAGGCCTCTGAAAGCCTCGACCGTTCGACTAACGCCTAATACTTTTTAAAACATTGAACAAAAATAAGAGGTTGAAATTTTAGCTTCAAAAATCTTCTACATTTGTAGGTTTTACACCAAGAAAACTACATATTTTTGTAAAATTATCGGCTATCTTAAAGCTCATTGAATTAATAATTAATATTAATGATTTTTTACTAAAGTGATTAATTCTTTTAAGTCTTTCAATTATTATATAAGTAATATGAAATTCGATTCAACAATGAAAATTGACAAACTAACATTAATTGAATTTCTATAATTAGATTATGTTATTAGGAATGTTTTATATATAATTGAATATTTTATACCATTTCCATTAAATACTTTATTTATATATATATATATATATATATATATTTTTTTTTTAATTATTATAATGTATAATTGTTTACGAAATTCAATTTCCCCATGTTATCATTGCTTAATGTAAGGGGTGTATTGAAAACATATGTCAAAATTCAAAGTCCACACTCACTGTATATAGCTGTATTTTAGAGAGATCTTTTTGGGGCTTTTTACAAAAATTCAGCCCTAATTTTTTTAACTAAATAAGAATCAATTTTATAAAATATGTACGATTTGTCACTGTTCACTTTTCTTTTCATTTTTTCATCTTGTTTTTCATTATCTCTCAAATCGTTCATTTTTTTTACATGCCATTTTCGAGTTTTTTTTGTTAGTCTCATTTTTATCATCGAAACGTCATCCATTATAATATACTTTTTTGAAAACATTTTTTTAATTTGATATCTGGTAGTTAACTGGTAGATACCTGGTAGAAATCTTATATTTCATTGTAAATTTGTTCAATCCATTAAGTTTATGTTTATAACATATTTCTACCATATTTCATATATTTACTAGCATTCTACCAGATACATATAGAATTTTTTTTCAATTATTCAATATCTAGTAGGAACCTGATAGGAATCTAATATTTCATTGAAAGTTTGTTCAATCCACCAAGTTTATGTTTGTACTTGATTTTTACTATATTTCATAAATATATATCAGCATCCTACCAGATACCTATAAGATTCTGTTGAATTTAAAACATAAATTCAAACATATAAAAATAAGATTCTTACCAGTTATCTACCAGGTAGCTATTAGATATCTGATAGCCGAAAAAAAGATTTGAAAAAGTATATCACAATGGACGTCGTTTCGAAAATAAAAACGAGACTAACAAAAATCTCTACATCAATGTGTCAAAAAAATGAATGATTTGAAAGATAATGTCAAAATAAGATGAAAAAATTAGAAAAAAAATGTGAACAGTGCGTGAACAATTCGTTAATAGTGCGTGAGCAGTGGTGAACAGCGTTGAAGCGTATGCACTCATAATGAAAACTTAAAATTGGTTAGAAAGTGCAAAGAATGAACAAGGGGTTAAAGATGTAAATACAAAACTTAATTAGTATATTTTTAACAATTTCCCTATCTTTTCTACCAAGTTAGATATTGAAACCATAGCTTTTCACCTTCGATTTAAAATTGTACTAATTGAGCTACACCCAGTAAATCAAAGGCATGAGAAAGAAAGTTAAATAAGTTATTATATAAAAAATAAATTAAATCACATGTACATGCTAGACCTATTCGTCGGGCGGGACGGCCTCGTGCTTGGGCCGAGCTTATGAGGTCATTCCCAAGATCGGCCCATGGCCCGTAAATAATTTTCTTTTATACCTTCTATGGATTATAAAAATATAAAATGACAGTTATGTATTGCTAAATTATTTACTTTTTTTAATTAAAATTATCTAGTGAGAGGGAAAATGCAAACGGAGGTTTTGCAACACTCCGTCACAGTTAAAAACCCTCTCCTATGCTCGTTTTATTAATAATAGAAAAGAAAAGATACAAAAAAATAAAAAAAGTCAAATAGCCTTTACGGTAGAAATAAAACTATCAACTAAGGAGAAAACTTCTGTGGAGGTTTGCGCTCTCGCTTAGGTAGCTCTCTGAGCTCTCACTTCGCCTGTTCTTTGGAGGCAACAAATACCCTTTGTTTTCTTGGGAGTTGGATATTGTCTCCCTCACCAATCTCACGTCAAAAGCTTTCATCATAGGAAGAGAATGAAAACTCTCGCCTAACAGGTGTCAACTGCTTGGTTTTGTTTTTCATTTTTGCCTCTTCTCGTTCTACAGAATCTGCCCAAGAGCCCGAGATACCTCCCTCAGGTTGTGAATAATTTGAATCAAAGTCCTCTTGTTCAACCTCCTTAGAGACATGATCAATAACTTTGGTAGATGAACCATTGTTCGACTTTTGTATGCTTGAAACTAAAAGCTCACTTTCATCTTCACTAACTTCTGTAATGTGCTCATCTATCAACTTATGATTTTGCATAACGTTGTCTTTGCTGAGATCCACAACTAGATTAACAGATTCTAAATTATTAATAAGAGCATGCTCTAATTCATAACCTGGAGGATTAGCCAATTCTTAAACCGAATTAGAATTTCCCGGCACCTTTTCAAAAACCTCATTAACCACAGCCTCAATCACCGCATTAGCCGCAGCCTCAATTGCCTCATTAACCACTGCCTCAATCTCAACTCTATCATCATTCACAATAGTGAAAGCCCTAGACGTTGTAGGTTTTCCAACAACAACCGCCGGCCTAGAGGCAGCCTGAAGCTGCTTACCACTCGGTTTTTCTTCACGCGGTTTAACAACTGAGCCATCCATCTTCTTGTCATCCTTCTTATTATGCCTACAATCACGCCAAGCATGTCCAATAATAGAGCAAATTTTACAAAATTTTGGGAGAAATTCATACTCCACATCTATCCAAATTTGATTTCCCTCTCTTTCAACACCCACCATGAGAGGCAAAGTGTTCATTAAGTCTACATTAATAAGAATACGAGTATAATGCTCGAAATCACCTTTAATGGTAGTACGATCTACCCTAGTAAAAGTTCCAATTCCCTTGGCAATACAAGCCAATATAGATGGATCCTAATATTCCCGCAGCAATCCATGCCGCTTAACCCATACAAGAGCCTTAGTAGTCTTTTGATCGGCGGGATAAAAGCCAGTTGCCAAGGTTGAACCCTAAAGGCTCCAAGTTTGAGACCAAGAATGCCTCTATTGAAAACCTTATTCTTCGTGGCCTGAGATTCAAGAAGAATATGATAATAACCCTTTCCAAGGGAGATTAAGTGCCAAGATTTCAAAATTCCCCAAATCTTGGTTAAAGCCTCCTTTAACGAAGCAAGCTTGTAAGTTGAATCCCCTTTTTGAAGAACCAATCTCCCTATAACTGAATTTGCGCACAAAGAAATCCATTTTTCATACAAAGCTTGTGGAATTTTAACTAAAGTAAACCCACCTTTATTGATGACCTCGACAGAAGCCATGGCAGTAGAGTCAACCACGTTTGAAGTCGCGATTCCTCCAATAGTAAGCCTAGCATCCGAGCCCTTAACAACACCTGCAAAACTCGGTTTAGGGTTAGGGTTCTTAGCCGCAACAGGCTATCTAATCACATGATTTTTATCTTTGCGTTTGCAATAGAAGGAGAGATAAGATTCGTCCATATTGCAAGAAGAATTGAAAAAGAAAACCGGCCAAAATCGATCAAGAACGATCAAGATTGGCCGGAAAAATTGAAATCAGCGACTTAGGGTTAAGTCATAGCTCAAAAAGAAAGAGATCGTGCTACTGATTTAATTTCTTGCTGTATTATTTACTTGAAGTCCTTAATATATTATAGAACTTATTGTAACAAAATTTAAAAATTCATTAGTATGAAATATAAAAGTTGAAGATGATTATTTAATACTATATATATATAACAAATAAAATTATTATTCGTTGGGCATAGCTCGGGCCGGACTTGGGTATTTATACAAAAATTAAGTCGCCCATAAAACTTCAGATTTTAGCGGGCTCGAGCTCGGATCGGGCTTCACAAAAAATAAGTATTCAAACCCGATCAATAAAAGCGAGCTCGGGCGAACCCAATAGATAGCCCCCGCAAGCAAGTCTATTACATGCATGCACACACAAATTAATTAAAATTCTTTTAGGCGTAATTAGTTTACAATTTGTAAGGATAGTTATTTTTATTTACAATTTATAAGTTTTTATTTTACTGTAACTACTTAAAACAAAGTTTAAAAGTGATTTTTCTGTGTTATTCAAAAACTTTTAAAGAGAAATTAACTGCTTATATGTATTTAATCAATTTCTAACTAGGTATGAAATCTTACTTATAAAAAATTTAACAATTTATGTTACTTTTCCTATTCCCGCACGTTTTGAAACCATGACCTCCCTAAGAAGTTACATAATATAATCATAATAGCTTTTCATCGTCTCTTTAAATTTATTTTAGAGAAAATCTATAATATAAAATATAGTTTATTTCTTCTAAAACCACACCAATGGTATGACGGTCATTTCAAATAATAATGTACTAAAATGCGAATAAAATAATATGAAAATCCTGCAACAACAGATTTCATTACTTCAAATTTTTACATTTTGAATATCTTATTTGAATATTTTCTTTAACGACAATGTAAGTGAGACAGTGCATATAGAGATCTGTCGAGTGAACACTGAAGAAACAACAAATAGTTAGAAAACACAAAAATGAGAGTTTTATGGTTAGGAATTTTTTTTTCAACATAGAAAATGAATTTGTCATATTTTGTTTTTTTAGTATTTTACTGATTTTCATGATTTATTTTATTTGTATTCTGACTTTCTTTCGCTATTTTTTTTTTATAATATCGAGTTTAGAGGTTCAATTTTGGGTAGTAAATGTACCAGTCTAGTTGAAATTTCCGCCCCTTAACTTTCTCTAGCCTCAACTTTCATTAAAAAAAATGCACTAATGAGTTCTTATTTATTATCATATTTATTTATTTTATATTAGATAGATAAATGCTTTTCATTCGCCAATTATGATATATATTATTACGTTTTAGTGGAATTACTTTTTATAACGTTTACAATACGATTTTAGTTTTCATGTTTTCAACAACTAACAAAAGCTTATTAGAAGCTCTTATATAAAGACTATAATTATTTACCTTTTATGTTAATACATGAAAGGAGCAATTTTTTCTTTAAAAAGCATATTAAAAACATTACATTAAATATCTAATACATATTTTTTACTATGCGCGTATGTAAACACAGTACAATCTGAATCGTTTATTAAAGGTCTACCAAAAAAATGGTTCATATGAGCACAATCACCACACCACATCTATATTTAGTATCATTTGAAATCAAACCATATAAGCCTATATCCAAAAATATTCACAAAATCTAGTTTTATCTATATAAAACAAAATTAAATTACTAAGGGGAGGGATAATTAAGCAAATTTATCTAGGAACATGTTAAGGGTATAATCACAACTCAAAAACCTTGCTTTTCTTTGCCTGTAAAACCATGGAAGTTATGTACAACTATACAGTGAGATTGAGTGATTTGAGTCTAAAATTGAAGTGCATAGATATGGATTCTAGAGCTCCAAATTTTGATGGTTTAGTTGTTCCAGAAAACAATAATGAAACAACTTCAAATGTTTCATCTATTGTTGGTCCTAGTCATGAGCCATGGGGCTCAAAATTTCTATATGCCAATGCAAATGCAATAGGGCTATGACCCAACCATTGGCCCCTTATTCGGATCTAATATGGTCAGCCACCACCACCATCAATAACAACCCAATGCTCAGAATTTCGCCACCTATCCGCCTCCTCCTTAAAACTCAAACTTGGGTAAGTATAATGGTGTGTCTCGTGTGATTCTAAATCACCTCTATTTATATGTATCTTAGTTTTTATTTGACATAGTGATTATTTGTCTTATGAATATTGATTTGTTCAAGTTTGCTTTTTTTTTTTTAAAAATGCGTATTCAAGTTATGGTGGTGAAAGTTCGAGCACACACGTTATTGTAGGTGGAGCAATCAGAACAGGACCATTAAGTCCAACACAATTGATGGAACTACAACACCAGACACACATAAACAAATACATAGTTCAAAACATGTCAGCACCACCTCATTTGCTCACAACTCTCACCAATTCTCTTTTTCCCTCACGCCTTGCCTCCCCCGCCGGCCCCTCATTTCTACTCTTCCATCCCTAGTGAGCTTTTTTTACTACAAACGATATTCTTTTTATAACACATTTTTTCGCAGATTATATATAACTTGATTTGACAAAATAATTTATATGTAGAAAAACATGGACTTTATGACATATAAAATCAATGATGTTTATCGTTGATTATTTCATTAAACATAAATTTTACACTTACAGTTATGATCGACAAATAACTTGATATAACAAATTAAAAGAAGATTAGACACTCAAATTTATTTTCACTCATTCAAATTTAATTATTCATAATATTGTTGAATAATATGCAGTGAGATGGGACAATCCTCGTGAAGGGCATGGAGGAAGGTCAGATGATCCAGAGCCAGGAAGGTGTCATAGGACCGATGGGAAGAAATGACGGTGTGCACGAGACACGATTCCCGACCAAAAATATTGCAAAAGGCTTATAAATGGGGGCCGAAATCGAGCAAGAAGGGCGGAACAAGCTCAAAGACCAACTACTACAACTACAACTACATCTACAATGGCGCAACAACTAGCAACATACGCGAACCTTTTCGAATCCAACCAAACACAACCAATGTAGATGGAGTACCTTCGGTTCCAATCAATGAGGGATCTATTTTTTGAGCTAACGAACAACCTAGAAGAATTTTTCCATCTGATTCCTTTGCTGATGCTTTGCAAATGGGCTCTTTCTTTAACTTCAATGATCAAGCTGAGACACAGGACCAATATCTTAATCGCCATTTCATAGACAAATGGCCTGATTTGAGGTCCAGTTGGAGTCAGCTGACAGCCCCAGATTTCAACTTCATGCCGCCACTCTCGCCGTTGACTTTGCCTCAGGAGATTGATCCTGTATAAATGGGACTTAGTGTAAGTAAGGGTTTTAGCGATGCCAACCAAAGGCTAACCAATTGGGTGCCATTCAGTCATGGAACTTCGATGGAGGGTCCTTCGAGTAGCAAGAGCTTGTTTGAAGAAAAGCGGGGAATGAAGGAGTGATTTCCCACTTTGATTCAACATTATTTATTTCGATCAATGTAACTAAAAATATAAGCTTATGAGATCCATGTCCTTCTTCGAATGTAAGAAATAGAGACTCGGACAATTTTAAAGTAAAATGATTTCGAATGTAAGAAATAGAGACTCGGACAATTTTAAAGTAAAATGATGTATCATTTTACCAATGATTTTATGATTATATGTGACATATAATCTTTGTTTAATCTAAAGAATTTACAGTTGTGTCTCCTTTATTTATTTGAATTTGTTTGTAGAAGAAAAACGTCAGTGCTTAATATTCAAGGAAAGGGTATCAAAATCGAAAGGGAGAAACAATACTCCAATTACACTGAATAGACATAGAGCCCAAGGTCGTAGAAGTTAATTTTAGACAACTCAATTCAATGTTATGCTATATCTTTTTGGCATGCAATTGATTCATGTTATGTCTCTCTCGAGATTGATTAGGTGGTAATTGACTATTTCGTCATCGTTGCATTAGAGAAATTGTATGGGTAACCATATACAACATTAATCGGTTAACACTGCGGTAGAGTTTGTATAACATAATTTGTATTGCTGAGGAACAACCTTAGTCAAATAGTGTTATTTTGTAGTCTAAAAAAATGGTAATAAATTAACGAGCGTTATTTTGTAAGGTTTTTATTCAATTTTTTTGAAAAAATAATTTTACTTTTTCGCATTTATAGTTTTGAGTCACCTAAAGTGTCAACTTATAGTTGAAATAGTTTGTTATTTATTGTACAATTTTTTTATTTGGTTTTTTATATAAAAAAAATGAATGTTATTTCTCATTTAAACAGGAAATCAAATTTAACTCCAATTTGCCCATTTGAGAATCTGAATCACCTTTTGCAAATTTCATAAAGTTACTAGAACTTTTACTTAAATTTCTTACTCAATTTAAATTAAAAGAATCAGAGTTAAACAAAAAAAAAAGTTATGACTTAGTTAAAAAAGTTATGATTTATGGCTCAAATCTTAGTGGTTATTGGGGAATTCGGCTGCATAACAAACCGTTTCTGTAACGAACCGAAATTTTCAAAATTTGCTTATAATAAATTACTATGGTATTAAAATATCATGGAAATTATTTTTATTATTATTATTATTATTGGATATAAGGCATGAGGAAATAAGAGTTAATTAAGTAAGATGGATGAATTGGATATTTAGTTATTTGTTCAAGGGCATTATTGGAAATTAAAAAAAAAATAATATACATACCTTACCATCCAGCATCTTCTAACCTTCACCTTCATCATTTCCTCCATTTCTTCCTATCCCTTAACCAAATTTTTCCCTAATCTAAAAACTTCTGATTTCTTCGATTCAACTTCAAATTCTTGTTAGAAATCGATCATAAAGCCCTCTATCATCATCAATTTTAGTGAATCAAGACTAGAAGAGGAGGTTTTCAGATTTTAAGATTCGGATGAATAGTAACCCGAATTTGCGGTGAGTGATTTTTGGTGAAATTAAAGCTTAATTAGTAGAATTCATGGTAGATTAAGCATATTTATGGTATTATGAAGTTTATTTATACAATATCTTGATAGAATTATATATGGCTGTTGTAGAAGAAGCTAGTGCAAGCAAATCA
Source organism: Euphorbia pulcherrima (assembly GCA_947683365.1). NCBI lineage: Eukaryota > Viridiplantae > Streptophyta > Magnoliopsida > Malpighiales > Euphorbiaceae > Euphorbia > Euphorbia pulcherrima. The sequence continues at coordinate 85,144,696 of CANTUS010000014.1, forward strand.
AATGCAAAAGAGGTAGAAGAGAGCTTAGAAAAAGGTTTGTGTCTCAAATTTTGATTTCTCGGTTTTTCAGAAAATTTTCCAGATTGTATCCCTGTTTTGTTTTAATGTTTTCTCTTGTTATATAAATCCGATTTGAATGATTCTTGATTCTATTGATATCTACAGAAACTAAGGAATATATGTTCAAAAGAAACTTTGTTGAATTTCGTTCGTTTTCAATGTGAAATTTTTGTTTGAAGTTGAGTAATGAAATCTGTTTTCGGAAAATCTCGGCTTTGTACACTATTTAGTATTTTGATCATAACTTTGGTTGTACAATTTATATTTCTGTGATTCTAGTGGCTTTAGAAAGCTGAGACATGTGGCTAATTATGTTTAGAATAAAGTTCTTCAATTGGATGATGTTTTGATAGTGAAAAATGCAAGGGAAGTTAGGTCATAGAATCTTGAAATTTCTGGAAAAAAAAAATGAATGTTGATTTTATTGAGTTTTAATTGAAGTTTGATGCTTAAAAATTTGAGATTTAGATTTCTTAATTGCTGAAGTTATGTTGAATTATGATTGATGGTTTATACTGGAATTTTTAAGATGTTACTTTGATTTATTGCCCTTATTAAACGAGTAGAATACGGGTCAGGGTAGATTGGCGCCAATAAAGGGGGGTACAGTACTGTACAAACAATTGAAGCTTTAGCTTCGGGTTTTGGCCGATATATATATATATATATATTGTCCGCTCCCGTGTCCATTTTACCGTTATTCAAGACTTGTTTACTTTGGGCAATATATGGTTAAAGTGTTTGGAAAAATTGAGAATAAATTTGATTGTATTTTGAAAGGTTTATAATATAGGTTTTGTGATTTGGTTCCATAAAGTTGGTTAATTTGTTTTTGACTAATGGAAAATCTTGGTTTCTATTTTAAAGTGTTAAAAATGTTCAAAGTTGTTATATTTCTTTTATGGACACCACTAAGCAAATTGCTTAGCGTGTAGTTTTTTTCTACACGTAGGTGGAGAACTTGTAGATAGCTTGGACCAAAGTGGGATAAGTGGATCAGCTTGAAGAGCAAATAAGGAAAGACTCGAGGTGGATTTGTAATTTAATGTAATATTATGGTTTGTAGAATAATGGCATGTATTAGATAGTGTGAGAAATATTTGGAGAATAATTTGGAGTTTGAAATGCTATATTTGTATTTGTACGTATTAAATCTATAAGTATTGAGCTTCATATAATGGAGTAGAGTTATTCATTGGGTGTTTATAGTTACTGTGACACTTGTACAAGCTATTTAGGATATAAATATGTATGTTAGTTGTTTGATGCACTTTGGTCCAATTTTCAGGAATAAGTAATGGCTAGTAGTAGTCTCAACCAGAGTGAGGAAGAGGATGTTGAGAGTACGGTCCGTATTAGACAAGGGGATGAACAAAGACATGAACCTCCACCAGTTCATGGCTTTCCTAAACAACCTACTCCAGCACAATCTGCTTTACTTCAGCATATGACTACTGAAGTAATCACACAAGTACTTTGAAACATACAAATCCGTCAAGTTCCTATAGTACCTCATGTTGAAAGAAGAGAGGAGAGAACTCCTCTTGAAAGAATCAAAAAGCTTCTGGCTGATGACTTCAAAGGGGATACAGTGAATCCTGCATTTGCAGAAGATTGGCTTGATCATACTAAATGGTGTATGACTAGGCTTCATTTTACGGATGAAGAGAGATTAGACTGTGTGCAAGGTCTACTCAAAGAACAAGCTAGGAGGTCGTGGGATAATATTATGAGAGAAAAGCGAGCCGGAGAAATCACTTGGGGCCTTTTCTTGGAACAATTTGACAAGAAGTACGTTAGTGAATGATTTAAAGATGAGCAAAGGAAATTGTTCTTGTCTTTGAGACAAGGACGAATGACTGTATCAGAATATGAAGTTCAATTCCTCAAACTCGAGAGGTATGCTTGTGATATCGTTGACAGTGAAGTAAAGTGACGTAAGAGATTCGAAGATGGGCTAAATGATGAAATTAGAGTGCATTTACTTGCACAAAGGATTAGAGTGTTCAATGACTTGGTTGATGCTGCTACGGGCATTGAGAAGATCAATTCAGATAGGCAACAAAGAATGGCTAAAAGGTCTGGATTCCAAAAGGGATCGCAGGGTCCAACTAGTTTAGAATCTCCAAGTAAGAAACAGAAGGGAACATCAGAACAAACACAATCTCATTTTAGAGGGTTTTCACCGAGATAAACCATAAGTATGGGGTCAGCGGCTAGTGTACCTTCAGGTCGAGGCAGAGGAAATATTCCACAATGTTCTAATTGAGGAAGGATGCATACAGGGGAATGTTAGGGAAAAGGTAGAGTCTGCTTTAAATGTGGCTCAAGGGAACATATGACTGCAAATTGTCCTCAAAGACAGATAAGTACATCTGCACCTACAGTAGTTCCTACTCCTACAATGCAAGGTGGAAGAGGAAGGGGAAGACAAAATGCTAGTGAGACAAGTGGACATAATGTGGCTCAACAAGCACCGCAGAGTGGTAGACCGGGAGGAATGGCGTGAAGTTATGCAATTCGAGGGCCTGAGACTCGGGAATCTACTGATGTTATAGTCGGTAAATTTTCATTCTTTAATCACGATGTTTATTCTTTGATAGATCCCGGTCATCTCATTCATATATATGTACTGCATTAGCACAAGAGAAAGGGTTGCATGTAGAAGAATTAGGAGAAAATATTGAAGTGACTAATCCTTTAGGACACAGTGTGATGGTAAGCAAAGTGTATATGAATTGGCCTATTATGATTCAACATCAACTTTTCCATGCAAATTTAATTGAGTTGCCTTTCTGAGATTACGATGTTATCTTGGGAATGGATTAGTTATCGGAACATCGAGCTGTAGTGGATTACAAAAACAAAAGAATGTCACTTCAAGTTTCTGATGGAGAAGAAATAGTTATCGTGGGGGAAAGATCAGATTATCTCTGTAACATAATTTCTTTTATGAAGACTAAAAGGCTGGTTAGGAAGGGATGTCAGGCCTACCTAATCTTCGCTCTAGAATCGAAGAAAGGTGAGTTAGAATTGCAGAATATTCCTACGGTACGTGATTTTCCTGATGTATTTCCAGAAGAACTATAGGGGTTACCACCAAAAAGAGAGGTAGAATTCACAATTGATGTATTGCCGGGTACCGCACCCATATCCAAAGCACCATATAGAATGGCGCCTGCTGAACTGAAAGAGTTGATGATTCAGTTGCAAGAATTGCTAGACAAAGGATTCATACGCCCGAGTATATCCCCGTGGGGTGCACCAGTGTTGTTTGTTAAGAAGAAAGATGGGTCGCTCCGATTATGTATTGATTACCGGGAGTTGAATAAATTGACAGTGAAGAACAAGTATCCATTGCCAAGAATTGAAGACTTATTTGATCAACTCAAGGGTGCCAAATACTTCTCTAAGATTGATTTGAGATCGGGTTACTATCATATGAGCGTGAAAGATGATGATATTGTAAAGACGGCTTTCCGAACTAGATACGGGCACTATGAATTTTTGGTGATGCCATTTGGTCTTACTAATGCACTAGCAGCATTTATGGACCTTATGAACCGTGTCTTTTATTTATACTTAGACAAGTTTATAGTGGTTTTCATTGATGATATTCTGGTGTATTCTAAGTCACGGGAAGAGCATGATCAACATTTGCGGATAGTCTTCCAAAATTTAAGGGAAAATAAATTATATGCCAACTTAGCAAATGTGAGTTTTGGCTTGAAGAAGTTTCTTTCTTAGGCCATGTTATTTCTGCAGAAGGAATTAAAGTAGATCCTAAAAAGATAGAAGCAGTTGTCGACTGGAAACCACCAAAGAACCCTACAGAAGTCAGAAGTTTCCTTGGCTTAGCAGGTTATTATAGAAGATTTGTGAAGGGATTTTCAGTCATTGCTGCCCCGCTGATGAAACTACTTCAAAAGAATGTAAAATTTGAGTGGAATGATAAGTGCCAAGAAAGTTTTGAGAAGTTGAAGGCGCTGTTGACAAAAGCACCCATCCTTACCCAACCAGAGCCTGGAAAAGACTTTGTAATCTATAGTGATGCTTCTTATAGTGGTCTTGGGTGTATTTTGATGCAAGAAGGGAAAGTGATTGCTTATGCTTCCAGGCAATTGAAGAATCATGAAAGGAATTATCCTACTCATGATTTGGAAATGGCTGCAATAGTCTTTGCCTTGAAAATTTGGCGACATTATCTTTATGGAGAAAAATGTTATATTTACACAGATCACAAGAGCTTGAAATATTTACCAACACAGAAGGAGTTGAATTTACGGCAAAGAAGGTGGATGGAATTCATTAAAGATTATGATTGTCTTATTGATTACCACCCAGGAAAGGCTAATGTAGTGGCAGATGCTCTCGGCAGAAAGGCAATGATGGCACTAAAAGCTATGACGGGGTTAGCTCTTACCAGTAGTGGAGCCTTAATTGCAGAATTAAAGATTCAACCTGTACTACTACAATAGTTTAAGCAAGCATAAAATGAACATGGTGACTTAAAGATCATTCGAGCAAGGACACAAGTGGGTATCGTAGAAAACTATATGGTTCGAGAAGATGGGTGTCTATATTTTAAAGATAGACTATGTATGCCAAGTAATGAAGAATTAAAGAAGAACATCTTACATGAGGCACATAGTAGTCCTTATACGATGCATCCAGGAGCAAACAAGATGTTCCAAAATTTGAAGAGCCATTATTGGTGGAATGGAATGAAGAAAGACATTACTAACTATGTTGCTTAATGTCTAACTTATCAACAGGTGAAAGCAGAACATCAAGTTCCTTCTGGATTGTTACAACCAATAACAATTACAGAATGGAAATGGGAAAGAATCACAATGGACTTCGTGACATCTTTACCACTTACATAAAAGAAACATGATGCAGTGTGGGTTGTTGTAGATAGATTGACAAAGTCTGCCCACTTTTTTCCAGTTAGGATGGATTATTCACTTGATAGGTTGGCTCAGTTATATGCAGATGAGATAGTAAGGCTACACGGAGTGCCTATTTCACTCATTTTTGACCGAGATCCAAGATTTACTTCGAGATTTTGGAAGAAGTTGTAAGAAGCCTTAGGTAGTAAACTTCATTTCATACTTCATTTCATCCTCAAACAGATGGTCAATATTAAAGAACAATTCAGGTGTTGGAAGACATGATGAGAAGTTGTATCATTAAATTTGAAGGAAGTTGGGATAAGTATTTTTCCCTCATGGAGTTTGCCTATAATAACAGCTATCAGTCAAGCATACAAATGGCGCCATATGAAGCATTGTATGAAAGAAAATGTCAAACTCCGTTACATTGGACCGAGCTTAGTGAAAACAAGATTGTGAGAGTGGATTTGATTCAGGAGACAAAGGAGAAGGTAAAATTTATTCAAGAAAGATTGAAGGCAGCATCGAATAGACAAAAGTCTTATGCTGATCTAAAAAGAAAAGACATTACTTATGAAGTGGGAAATAAAGTATTTCTCAAAGTATCTCCTTGGAAGAAAGTCCAGCGATTTGGCAAGAAAGGCAAGCTCAGTCCCAGATTCATTGGCACATATGAGGTTATAGAGAAGATTGGATCGGTAGCTTATCGGTTGGCGCTACCCCCGATGCTCGACAAAATTCATAATGTGTTCCATGTGTCAATGTTAAGGAGATACAGATCAGATCCATCACATATCTTATCTCCTGATGTCGTAGAAATCGAACCTGACCTGACGTATGAAGAGGAACCGGTACAAATCTTGGCATGAGAGGTTAAACAATTGAGAAACAAGTCTATTCCACTGGTAAAAGTACTTTGAAAGAATCATAAGGTTGAAGAAGCAACTAGGGAACCGGAGGATACAATGAAAACTCAATATCCGCAACTATTTTCAGGAAATTTTAGGGACAAAAATTCATAAGAGGGGGAGAATTGTAACAAACCGAAATTTTTAAAATTTGCTTATAATAAACTACTATAGTATTAAAATATCATGAAAATTATTTTTATTGTTATTATTGTTATTGGATATAAGGCATGAGGAAATAAGAGTTAATTAAGTAAGAGGGATGAATTGGGCATTTAATTATTTGTTCAAGGGCATTATTGGAAATTAACAAAAAAAACAATATGCATACCTTACCATCCAGCATCTTCTAACCTTTACCTTCATTATTTCCTCCATTTCTTCCTATCCCTTAACCAAATTTTTCCCTAATCTAAAAATTTCCGATTTCTTCGATTCAACTTCAAATTCTTGTTAGAAATCAATCATAAAGCCCTCTATCATCATCAATTTTAGTGAATCAAGACTAGAAGAGGAGGATTTCAGATTTTAAGATTTGGATGAATATTAACCCGAATTTGAGGTGAGTGATTTTTGGTGAAATTAAAGCTTAATTAGTAGAATTTATGGTAGATTAAGCATATTTATGGTATTAGGAAGTTTATTTATACAATATCTTGATAGAATTATATATGGCTATTGTAGAGGAAGCTAGTGCAAGCAAATCAAATGCAAAAGAGGTAGAAGAGAGCTAGAAAGAGCTTAGAAAAAGGTTTGTGTCTCAAATTTCGATTTCTCGGTTTTTCAGAAAATTTTCCAGATTGTATCCCTATTTTTTTTTTAATTTTTCTCTTGTTATATAAATCCGATTTAAATGATTCATGATTCTATTGATATCTACAGAAACTAAGAAATATATGTTCAGAAGAAACTTTGTTGAATTTCGTTCGTTTTCAATGTGAAATTTTTGTTTGAAGTTGAGTAATGAAATTTGTTTTCGGAAAATCTCAGCTTTGTACACTGTTTAGTATTTTGATCATAACTTTGGTTATATGATTTGGATTTCTGTGATTCTGGTGGCTTTAGAAAGATGAGACATGTGGCTAATTATGTTTAGAATAACGTTTTTCGATTGGATGATTTTTTGATAGTGAAAAATGCAAGGGAAGTCAGGTCACAGAATCTGGAAATTTCTGGAAAAAAAAAGAAGAACGTTGATTTTATTGAGTTTTAATTGAAGTTTGATGCTTAAAAATTTGGGATTTGGATTTCTTAATTACTGAAGTTATGTTGAATTATGATTGATGATTTATACTGGAATTTTTAAGATGTTACTTTGATTTATTGCCCTTATTAAACGAGTAGAATACGCGTCAGGGTAGATTGGCGCCAATAAAGGGGGGTACAGTACTATACAAACAATTGAAGCTTTGGCTTCTGGCTTTGGCCGATATTACGATATATATATATATATATATATATATATATATATATATATATATATATATATATATATATATATATATATATATATATATATATATATATATATATATATATATTGATATCGAAGCTTCGGCTTTGGGGTTGACCGATATATTATTTTGAAGCTTCGGCTTCGGGCTTGACCGATATATTGATTTTGAAGCTTCGGCTTCGGGCTTGACCGATACATTGATTTTGAAGCTTCTGCTTCGGGCTTGTCCGCTCCTGTATCCATTTTACCGTTATTCAGGACTTGTTTACTTTGGGCAATATATAGTTAAAGTGTTTGGAAAAATTGAGAATAAATTTGATTGTATTTTGAAAGGTTTATAATATAAGTTTTGTGATTTGGTTCCATAAAGTTGGTTAATTTGTTTTTGACTAATGAAAAATCTTGGTTTCTATTTTAAAGTGTTAAAAATGTTCGAAGTTGTTATATTTCTTTTATGGACACCACTAAGCAAATTGCTTAGCGTGTAGTTTTTTTCTACACGTAGGTGGAGAACTTGTAGATAGCTTGGACCAAAGTGGAATAAGTGGATCAGCTTGAAGAGAAAACAAGGAAAGACTCGAGGTGGATTTGTAATTTAATGTAATATTATGGTTTGTAGAATAATGACATGTGCTAGATAGTGTGAGAAATATTTGGAGAATAATTTGGAGTTTGAAACGCTATATTTGTATTTGTACGTATTAAATCTATAAGTATTGAACTTCATATAATGGAGTAGAGTTGTTCATTGGGTATTTATAGTTATTGTGACACTACCTATATAGGGGGTGTTACAGTTTCTATTTCAATCAAATGGAACTTCCTACCTTTTGGTTCATCCACAAATAGACCTGACATTAACTAGCCGGCCAGCTAGGCCCGCTAATGCCCGTCTTTTATGGGCTGGGTTTGGACAAACTAATTGGAGTTTAGGCTCGGCCCGGCCCAAACCCGAAGAGGCCTGAATAAAGTATGGGACAGTCTTGGTTTTAGTCCTAAAATCCAAACCCAGCCCGTCCAATCCGAACTAATAAATAAATATATATTTATTATTTATAATAGTAATAATTATTGAAACTTTCCAAATTTCTTGTAAAATTTAGCATTAAAACTCAATTTTGTGACTTATATTAGAATTTTAGTTACAATTATTTAATTATAATATTTTTTTTATTAAAAAACATTTTAATTTTTTAATTATATATATTAATTTGTAAGCCCGTGGGCCGGGCCTGAAATTTGATAATTATATAAAGGTCCGAGCCCGACTTCTATTTTCCATGGGTTGGGCTGGGCTTGGACTACTTATTTTTCAGCTAGGCCCAATTGAGCCCAGCCCATGCCCAGGTCACAAAGGCATACTTTTTATGTTTTATTAAAGTTGATTGAGTTTTTCTACATGAAAATTCTAACGACTTTTTTATTTCATTTATATGTCTCCTGATGTTGGCTTAAATTATAGTTTGGCCTAGCAGCTCATGTGCTAAGCCCACAAATCCACTAACCCGAAAGTCCAAATACCCTAATTTAAACCCATTACCCGGATTTGTGCTTACCCTAGCTATTTAATCTCTCCTCTCATTCATCAGCCGCTCACTCCCTCTCTCTCTCTCTCCCCTCTGTTTAACCCTTTATTTCTCTCTTTACATTTCTACAACTCCAAAAGGCCATGTGCTCGGTATAATCTTTGAACCTCCTTGGTACGTGAGATGGCACAAATCTGTTAGAGGTTGTTATGAGGCGGTTTGGGGAGTAAAACGGTTGCTTGAAGCTATAAAGGGGGGTATTCCACCGAGACTAGGGTATGCGAGATATTATTTTTCATTTTGGTTGTGATTGTTCTTAGATCTCTTGATCTGTTCTTGGTGGCTTTGTGAGGTTGTGTAATCTTTGTTCTCTGTTTCAGTTTAGTATCCTGAGTTTGATCTTTTTCAGTATGCTAGTTTAGAGAGCTGGATTGTTTATGGCCTGTTAATCTAAACATCTTTTGTATCTCTTTTGCCATCAATAAAATCTGCCAAAGTCCTTTGCCCGGAGACGTACCTCGATTATTAGACCTTCGGGTAAATGTACCAATAGGAGGGAACTCCGTTAAAATTCTTGTGTTCTTTAGTTTTCCTGTGATTTTACTTTTGAATGAATGTTTAATTTCTGTAATCTTGGGAAAAATCGCAACATTTGGTACCAGAGCTGTATTTCTTGGATCTGTGGCTGCATGTGGTTATTTTTCATAGATTTATAAGTTTCGGTGAAATTGCATGTGTTAAATCCTTTTGGATTTATCAGTTTTGTTGCTGATCTTGTGAGATTCTGCTTTAATCTTGTTCTGTTAAGATTTGTTATCCATATTTCTCCCGATCTGTAGTTTTTTTTATGCGATTCATCTTTACTGATCTAGTTTCGCATGCTTCTGGCTCTGCTCTTTTTTTTCCGCTAATTAGTTTTGAACATTTTTTCCATATTCTCAAAATATATGTCAAAACTGTTTTTTTTTTTAAATTGTTTTAGTTAGAGTGATTGTGTCTCTCTTACTAAGTTTACCTACTGGAATCTTTTGGTATGCTTTGTAGATTTTGGTAAAGGTTTTTTTTAGCATATTATGTTAGTAATTGCTTTAGAATATGTATGATGATTTTAATAATTGAATGTTTGTTTTAAAGATTTCTAGTCAATCTTTGTTCTGAAAGGTTTTTTCAATTATTTGTCTTTTTCTTTGAAAAGATCCTTAAGCGTAAGTTTTTTTAATTATCTCCAATATTATTTTTGTTATTGTTTACTCTTTTAGACTTTAGAGTGGTGTTAGGGTTTCAACAAAGTTTGATAATATCTTCCGACTTCTATTAATTATAATTTTGTCTTTGCCGATTCTTTATTCTGTTTCATTATTGTTGTTCTTGTGAGGAAACTCTTTTGGACTTGAATGTTTGGTTGGATCGGTGAGGTTATCTCCATTAGTTTTAAAGGCTGCATAAGAGGTAACTTCCTAAACCTTTCTTTTAAATTGCAAAATTTATCAACTGTTTAAGAAGTTTAAGCCATTTAAGTATAATCTTTCACTTTATACTAGCAGCTTAGTAATAATTGTTGTATTGTTGTTGTTTGGATTGTTGGTTAGTTTTTGGCATGCTTTTAGGATTGGCTTTATTTTGTTAATTAGAAATATCCTGTTTAGGGTCTTGAGCTTTATCCTAGTGTTGTATCTTGCTATTTGCTTTCAGTTTTATCTGTCTAATTGCTCTTGATCAAATTGTTTTAATCATGTCTATCTTGTTTGTTTTCAAGATGTCTTCTGTTAGGATTAGTCTAGATAAATTTGATGGTAAGAGTGATTTTTCTTTGTGGAAAGATAAAATGAAAGCTGTGTTAGTTCAGAATAGATGTGTTAAGGCTTTTAAAGGTATTGCTAGTCTTCCTGATTCTATCTCTGATGATGAAAAGACTGATTTAATGGAATTGGCTTATTCTACCATAATTTTAAACTTTTCTGATAATGTGCTTAGGAGAGTTACAGATCAAAAGAGTGCTAATTTGCTTTGGTCTAAATTGGACAGCTTGTATTTAACCACTAACACTGCCAAAGTAGCTTATCTTAAAGAAAAATTTTTCAGTTTTAAAATGGATCCTCAAAAGAGTGTTTATGAAAATTATGATGTTTTTCAAAAGCTTGTTAATGATTTAGAAGATGCTATTGTTATAGTTAGTGATGAAGATAAATCCATAATTTTGTTAAATTCCATTCCTGAAAAATTTAAATCTTTAAAGGAAGCTTTAAAATATGGTAGGGAGAACTTAGAAGTTGATGATATTATTTCTGCCTTAAAAATGAAAGAACTTGAAATTGAATCTAAGTCTAAAGGAAAAAATTAGATTAGTGAATGTCTATTTGTTAAGGAAAATAATAGTAATAAGCCGAATTCTTAGAAAAAGTCTAGTCATCATCAGAATAAGAAGGTTGATAATAAGACTAGTGATAGCAATGAGCCTAGGTTTAATAAAAATATAACTTGTTATCACTGTAAGAAAGTAGGTCATACTAGGAGGTTTTATAAAGAAAGGCTTAATAAGAATAATAACCAAACTGAAAATGTAGAATAAGGTGGAGCTATGAATAACATTGCTGAATTTGATGACATTGAAATGCTAAATGTGAGTCAGTCTTGTGATTTGAATTCTTGGATTCTAGATTCAGGTTGTTGTTTTCACATATCACCTAGGAAAGATTTGTTTCTAAATCTTGAATTGTTTGATAGAGGCAGTAAAGTTTACATGGGAAATGGTGTCTCTTGTGATGTGCTAGGTGTTGGCTGTATTAAGTTCATATGTGATAATGGCTCTAAATTCATGTTGACCAATGTTATGTATGTTCCCGGTCTTAAGAGAAATTTGATTTCCCTTAGTCATTTAGATAGTAAAAGTCTTGTACTTTCTGCTCAAGGTGGAGTTTTAAACATTGTCAAAAATAATAAATGTGTTTTGAGTGGAAGTTTGAATAAAGTCCTATATGTTCTGAACGGTTCTGCTATTGGTTATGCCTCTATTAATTCATGTACGCCTGTTGTTTGTTACTGTAAACCTGCTAATTTGGTAGAGAAAGTTAACCATGAAAGTTTTCAGATTGTTCAATGTTATAATATCACATTTCATGCATTATATTTGCATTTGTCCACATCTGTTATATGTCATTATATTTAAATTTTACATGTTATATTTATTAAAATTGGTTAGTAAAAATAATAGTTATTTTAACCATACAAAATACGATAGTTAATATCTAGGTATCGAATTATATGGCTATAGAATTTTAAGGAATAAGTGGAGTATAGTTATGTTATAGATATAAAATGATTATTAGAACATATAAAGTTGAATAAAATTGTGATATATCATAAGGATTTAAGTATAAGAATTAGTATTAGAATTAGTATTAGTATGGTATAGATATATATACATGTATTTAGTATAGTTAGTATTTGTATTAAATAAAGAATTTGAGGGCAAATTGGTCTTTTGCCCCTTAGATCTTTTTATGAACTGACAAGAATTAGATCAGTTCTTCATCTCCTAAAACACAAAGCAAAGAACAAAGAAAAAGGAAGAAGAGAAGAAGAGATCTAGAAGGAAGGAATCAGGTATTTTAGTAACTTTGTAGTGTGATTTTTGTTAGGTTAAAGTCAATATTAGCAGTTGTAGTAAGAATATGAATTGTTCCTCTTTATGTCAAGATTCATCCTGAAAAATTTGAGAATTTTTAGACGAGTAGATCAATAGTTATGATTTTTATAAGATGAAGTGTGCAGAATTGGATGATCAAAGAGATAGGGTGAGTTTCAAAATTAATCTGGGATCGTTATACTACTTAGAAAATTCTGATTTTTTGATATGTTATTCCCTTTTGTGTATAGTTTAAGTAGTAAAAAGAATAAGGTAGATTCATGTTGTGTAGAGAGAGTTATACCCGTTTTATTACGTTGCTGTCCAGGTAAAGCGGGACTGAAACAGGTTTTGATGGGAAATTCCCTATAAATAGTATAAGACTCTAAAATTTTTGAGGTTTTAGTATGTTATAGCCTTGTGTATTAGGGATAGAATAAAAAAAAGAATCAGATCATTTGGAGAAGTGAATTGAAAGTTATGAATTTTTAAGTAGAGCAAGGTCATATGAACAAGTATACAAGTAACAATGGTTTAAGTCATGAAAACATTATAAATAGAAAACAACACAAGGTGAAACGTATTGATGTGAATTTATGCTTATAGGAACACGAGGTCGTGAAAGTGTTCAAGAGGAGAAAACAAGTCGATTTTGTGGAAATTAGCATTCCATCTGTGAGTATAAACATGATATGAATTGGTGAAATGTTTTGATATGTGATATTTGAATGTTTGGTGAATTGTTGTGAATTGAATAATTATATGTTATTTGGAGAATTTGAATTATATGAACATATGTTTATTTGGTGAAATTTGAGATAATTGCATTATTCATGATATACGCAATTATACAGGAACAAATGAAATAAAGAGAGACGTTGTGACATAGCAGATCAAATATTGCAATACATGTTCTATTATCTAGACCTATATGGTCAACCAATTGCAATATTTGACAAATGGACCGAAAGGTCAACCAATTGTTTTCTGGATCGAAGGTCAACCAATTGTTATATAGTTGGCCAGCAAATCAATTGTTATTTGTTACAAATGTTACATGTATCCCGGGGCAATAGTTTGGCCGGAAATGTCACAACAATTAAATAAATGAATCATCCAATAGTATATAAGAATGATTGTATGTTTATTTTGAAGGTGTAACTGTATGTGATTGTTAAATTCATTGATTGTTTATATTCACTGAGTGGCGACTCATATAAATCGCTATATTTTTCAGTTGTTGAAGTTGTAGAAAAAGAATTGTACTAGAAGGTCCTTACCTGTAGCTGTCATGGAAGTAAGGTCTGTCGGCTGTGTCCATCTCGCTCTCTCTCCTCACATGATAAGCATATAGAATAGAAAGTGGCCGGGTTTTGATTTTTCAAATCAAACATAATTATGGTTTGTAATAAACGAATGGTATTAGAGTTAATGTGAAATATTATGGTTGTGTTAATATATGAATATTTTTGTACAAAAAAAAATTTTATGGTACTTTTCTATAGTTATTATATGATAAGGGTGTTTCAGTTGGTATCGGAGCGGGGATATGGTCATAGGGACATACAAATGCATACATAATATAAGATTAGTATATGTTATCTTATAACATGTTATCATATTTATATAGGGCTGTTGAGAACCAAAATGTTAACCCGAGGAGAGAGGGACCAGCCGTAAATCAACCTGTAGAAATCCAACCTATTACATCTGCATCACCTATGCATTCTCATGCATCAAATTTATAGCATCATCAGGAAATACCTGTGGTGCAAGCACCTGTAACATTTGTCCAAAGAGAAAGAAGGTTCGATAAATTGAAGAAATAAGGTGCAGAAGAATTCAAGGGAACTACAGATCCTACAATAGCGGAAAATGGTTAAAAAGGTTGGAAAGAGTTTTTAATATGATGCATTGTACTCCTGATGAGAAGTTCGATTATGCGGTATTTTTACTTCAAGATGATGCTTATGACTTGTGGGAGACTATCTCGGGGAGCACTGTTCAGCCTCCTATCTTGACTTGGGATGATTTTGTGCGGGAATTCAAAAGTAATTATATGCATGATGTGTACATTGATGATAAAAGAAAACAATTTTTGAACTTAAGACAAGGAAGGATGACAGTGGCCGAGTGTGAATTTAAGTTCAATCAGCTATCCAGTTATGTACCAACATTAGTGGCGACTGAAAAGGATAGATGCAGGAAATTTGAGGATGGGCTTAGATATGAAATTCGAACCAAGATATCATCATTTGAACTTGAAAGTTACCTAAAGTTGAAAAATGCTGCAGTTAGGGCTGAAAGACTAGAAAAAGAGAAAGCAGATTATAAAGCTAGAAGAGGTTACGGTAATTTTAGTGGTGACCAAAGTAAAAAGTCTGCTAAGCATCAAACAAATTCTTCTCCATCACAGTTTATAGCTAGAGGAGGATATTCTAGGAATAGAGGAGGAAGAACAAATATGCAAACTCATTCGAGATAAAGTCAGGGACAAAGCTCGGGATAAAAACCTCAGTGTATGCTATGTGGTAAATCGCATGAAGGCGAATGCAGGAAACTGACTGGAGCATGTTACTTATGTGGCTCATTTGAACATTTAATACGTGATTGTCCAAAATGAATAGAAGCAACTGAAAGAGCTCAATCAGAGGCTACAGTTCAGAATACCAGAGGCAGGGGAGCTGGTGTAGTAGCAGGTAGAGGTAGGGGTAGAGGAATAACAACAAGCAATATTGGTAGATCTGAGGCTCAGAGTTCTAGGCCTCCAATACAGGCTTGCATTTTTGCCATGACTCGACAAGAAGCTATTGACGCACCAGAAGTTGTTACCGGTAAGATTTCTATTTGCAACATGGATGTTTGTGCATTAATTGATCCTGGATCAACTCATTCATTTATATCATCAAACTTGGCATTACAATTGCATATCACTTGTGAACCTTTGGGATTTGATCTATATGTGGGAACTCCTTTGGGTGAATTGGTGATTGTAAATCAAGTGTATAGAAATTGTTTGATTCAAATTGACAAGGTTATATTAAGTGCGGATTTGATTAGATTGACTATTAGAGAGTTTGATGTGATTTTGGGTATGGATTGGTTGGAAAAACATCATGCAGTAGTAAATTGTTTCACCAAGAAAGTTATTTCAGAGACATCAGATAAGCTAAAAGTCATTTTTCAGGGTGAACGTCAGATAGTACCGACTTGTTTAATTTCTGCTATTAATACTTTTCGATTAATCAAGGGTGGATGTGAGGCATATTTAGCACATGTTATTGACACCAAAGTATCAGATGTATCACTTGATGATATTCCTATTGTTAAAGAATTTCCGATGTATTTCCTGCAGACCTACCAGGATTGCCACCTGATAGAGAAGCAGAATTTACCATTGATTTAGTTCCAGGAACTGCACCGATTTCTATTTCTCCATATAGAATGGCTCCAGTAGAATTAAAAGAGTTAAAAAAGCAGTTACAAGAGTTACTTGATAAGGGATTTATTAGACTTAGTGTGTCTCCTTGGGGTGCTCCGGTATTGTTTGTTAAGAAAAAGGATGGCACTGTACGACTTTGCATTGATTACAGACAGTTGAATCAAGTAACTGTGAAGAATAAATATCCTTTACCCCGTATTGATGATTTATTCGATCAATTGCAAGGAGCATGTGTATTTTCTAAAATTGATTTGAGGTCAGGGAATTATCAACTCGGAATTTTAGCGCAAGATGTTCCAAAAACAGCTTTTAGAACTCGATATGGACATTATGAATTTCTGGTGATGCCATTTGGTTTGACGAATGCACCTGCAGCTTTCATGGCTTTGATGAACAAGGTATTTCAACAGTATCTTGACAAGTTTGTCATTATTTTCATTGATGACATACTTGTGTACTCAAAAAGCAATGAAGAACACGAGCAACATTTGAGAATTGTGCTTTAAATTTTGAGAGAAAAACAGCTATATGCAAAGTTTAGCAAATGTGAATTTTGGTTGAATCATGTTTTATTTTTGGGACATGTGGTTTCTGGTCAAGGCATTCAGGTTGATCCTAAAAAGATCGAAGCTGTGGTTCAATGGGAAGCTCCAAAAAACATAGCAGAAGTAAGAAGTTTTCTGGGATTAGCAGGGTATTATCAACGATTTGTTGATGGGTTTTCTCTTATTGCTGCTCCAATGACAAAATTACTACGAAAGAATATACAGTTCCAGTGGATAAATGATTGCCAGAAAAGTTTTGATGAATTAAAGAAACGATTGACTACAGCTCCAATTTTGATAATTCCGACTGGCACTGGTGGATTTGTTGTTTACAGTGATGCTTCTCACCAAGGTTTGGGTTGTGTTCTGATGCAACACGGGAAGATAATTGCGTATGCATCTAGACAATTAAAACCATATGAATTATCTTATCTAGTGCATGATTTAGAACTGGCTGCTATTGTGTTTGCTTTGAAAATTTGGAGGCATTATTATACGGAGAAACTTTTCAGATTTTCACTAATCATAAGAGTTTAAAATATTTGTTGAGTCAGAAAGAATTGAATATGAGGCAGAGGAGATGGCTAGAATTGTTAAAAGATTATGATTTCATGATAGAATATCATCCGGGAAAAGCGAATGTTGTAGCTGATGCCTTAAGTAGAAAATCCAGTAGTGTAATGGCTAATGTTCAAGTTTCTAAACTCCCATACTTAGTTCAATTGCGAGCAATGGATGTTGACTTAAAATTGGGTGAAAATGGTGCATTATTAGCTAACTTCAAGGTAAGACCAGTGTTACATGACAGAATTAAGGAAGCTCAGGTTCGAGATCCTCAATTAAAAGAGAATATGGAAAATGTCAAGCAAGGAAAGAGCACTGATTTTACAGTAGAAAATGATACTTTGATGTTGGGACAAAGAATTTGTATGCCTGATGTTGATAATTTTGAGAAGGAAATTTTAGAAGAAGCTTATACTGCTCCATATACTATGCATCCGGGAATGACAAAAATGTATCATACCTTACGCTCTCATTTTTGGTGGTCTGGAATGAAGAAGGATATTGCTGAATACATTTCAAAGTGTTTGATATGTCAACAAGTAAAGATTGAACATCAAGCTCCGGCAGGGAAATTACGACCATTACCTATACCAGTTTGGAAATGGGAGATGGTTACTATGGATTTTGTGTACGGGTTTTCGAAAACTCCAAGAAAGAATGATGCTATTTGGGTTATTGTTGATAGATTAACAAAAGCAGCCCACTTTTACCCATACAATGGGGTTGTTTATTGGAGAAATTGGCGAAGAAGTATGTTAATGAAATTGTCAGATTACATGGAATACCTGTGTCTATTGTATCAGATAGAGATCCTCGATTTACACCTTGATTTTGGAGAAGTTTACAGCAGGCATTGGCCACAAAATTGAACTTTAGCACTGCTTTTCATCCTCAAACAGATGGTAAATCAGAAAGAACAATTCAGACTTTAGAAGAAATGCTTCGAGCTTGTGCTATGGAATTCAAAGGTGCGTGGGATGAATATGTTGCTCTAATGGAATTCGCTTATAATAATCACTATCATAGTAGTATTGGAATGGCACCGTATGAGGCTCTTTATGGAAGAAAATGCGGAAGTCCTATTTGTTAGGATGAAGAAGGGATGAGAGTTTTGGAGGGTCCAGAAATAGTACAAGACACAGTTGAAAAGGTGAAGATAGTAAGAGAAAGAATCAAGGCAGCACAAGATAGACAGAAAAGTTATGTTGATCAACATAGAAGGGAAAAGGAATATGAAGTAGGGGACAAAGTTTTTCTTCGCGTATCACCTTGGAAAGGCGTATTAAGGTTTAAGAAGAAAGGGAAGCTTAGTCCGCGGTATATAGGGCCTTATGACATTCTTGAAAGAATTGGTCCGCTTGCTTATAAATTGGCATTACCACCAGAGTTAGCTCAAACTCACAATGTCTTTCATGTAAGCATGCTAAGGAAGTATCGGTCAGACCCTACTCATCTATTGAAGGACCAAGAGATAGAGATTGCTGATAATTTGAGTTATGTAGAAGAACCAGTAGCAATTATCGGGTATAAGACTAAACAATTGCAAAACAAAGAAATACCATTGGTAAAAGTACTTTGGAAAAGTCATTCAGTAGAAGAAGCCACTTGGGAAACAGAAGATCGAATGAGAAAGGACTATCCTTATTTGTTTTCTAATTCAGGTATTTAATTTCGAGGACGAAATTCTTTAAGGGGGGGAGAATTATAATATCCCATTTCATGTATTATATTTGCATTTGTCCACATCTGTCATATGTCATTATATTTAAATTTTACATGTTATATTTATTAAAATTGGTTAGTGAAAATAATAGTTATTTTAACCATACAAAATACGATAGTTAATAACTAGGTATCGAATTATATGGCTATAGAATTTTAAGGAATAAGTGGAGTATAGTTATGTTATAGATATAAAATGATTATTAGAACATATAAAGTTGAATAAAATTGTGATATATCATAAGGATTTAAGTATAAGAATTAGTATTAGAACTAGTATTAGTATGGTATAGATATATGTACCAGTATTTAGTATAGTTAGTATTTGTAATAAATAAAGAATTTGAGGGCAAATTGGTCTTTTGCCCCTTAGATCTTTTTATGAACTGATAAGAATTAGATCAGTCCTTCATCGCCTAAAACACAAAGCAAAGAACAAAGAAAAAGAAAGAAGAGAAGCAGAGATCTAGAAGGAAGGAATCATGTATTTTAGTAACTTTGTAGTGCGATTTTTGTTAGGTTAAAGTTAAAATTAGCAGTTTTAGTAGAAGATGAATTGTTCCTCTTTATGTCAAGGTTCATCCTGCAAAATTTGAGAATTTTTAGACGAGTAGATCAATAGTTATGATTTTTATAAGATGAAGTGTGCAGAATTGGATGATCAAAGAGATAGGGTGAGTTTCAAAATTAATCTGGGATTGTTATACTGCTTAGAAAATTCTGATTTTTTGATATGTTATTCCCTTATGTGTATAGTTTAAGTAAGAAAAAAGAATCAGGTCGATTCATGTTGTGTAGAGAGAGTTATACCCGTTTTATTACGTTGTTGTCCAGGTAAAGCGGGACTGAAACAGGTTTTGATGGGAAATTTCCTATAAATCGTATAAGACTCTAAAATTTTTAAGGTTTTAGTATGTTATAGCCTTGTGTATTAGGGATAGAATAAAAAAAAGAATCAGATCATTTGGAGAAGTGAATTGAAAGTTATGAATTTTTAAGTAAAGCAAGGTCATATGAACAAGTATACAAGTAACAATGGTTTAAGTCATGAAAACTTTATAAATAGAAAACAACACAAGGTGAAATGTATTGATGTGAATTTATGCTTATAGGAACACGAGGTCGTGAAAGTGTTCAAGAGGAGGAAACAAGTCGATTTCGTGGAAATTAGCATTCCATCTGTGAGTATAAACATGATATGAATGGGTGAAATGTTTTGATATGTGATATTTGAATGTTTGGTGAATTGTTGTGAATTGAATAATTATATGTTATTTGGAGAATTTGAATTATATGAACATATGTTTATTTGGTGAAACTTGAGATAATTGAATTATTCATGATATATGCAATTATACAGGAACAAATGAAATAAAGAGAGATGTTGTGACATAGCCGATCAAACATTGCAATACATGTTCTATTATCTGGACCTATATGGTCAACCAATTGCAATATTTGACAAATGGACCGAAAGGTCAACCAATTGTTATATAGCTAGCCAGCAAATCAATTGTTATCTGTTACAAATGTTACATGTATCCCGGGGCTATAGTTTGGCCGGAAATGTCACAATAATTAAATAAATGAATCATCCAATAGTATATAAGAACGATTGTATGTTTATTTTGAAGGTGTAATTGTATGTGATTGTTAAATTCATTGATTGTTTATATTCACTGAGTGGCGACTCATATAAATCGCTATATTTTTCAGTTATTGAAGTTGTAGATAAAGTATTGTACTAGAAGGTCCTTACCTGTACCTGTCATGGAAGAAAGGTCTGTCGGCTGTGTCCATCTCGCTCTCTCTCCTCACATGACAAGCATATAGAATAGAAAGTGGTCGGGTTTTGATTTTTCAAATCAAACATAATTATGGTTTGTAATAAACGAATGGTATTAGAGTTGATGTGAAATATTATGGTTGTGTTAATAAATGAATATTTTTGTACAAAAAAAATTTTTATGGTACTTTTCTATAGTTATTATGTGATAAGGGTGTTTCAAATGTAATCCAGTTGCTTGTGATAGAACTGTTGTTAATGTTTCTGAAGTTGCTTTGCATGATACTGTTTCTGTTAAGGTGGAGTCAAGTGATTTTAATAAAAGTTCTACTTGTTTTGGCTCTCATCTTGTTGCTGTTGATTTTCAGCACTGTAATTTATGTTCTGAAGTTGGAAAACAGTTTATATATGGTAATAGTTTTGTCGATGCTATGTCAGTTAAAGATAAGTCTAAGAGGAATTTTAAAATGCCTTTTAGATCAATAGATTTGGTGATAAGTGTTGTTGTTTTATTATTTCCCATACTGAAGTACAGTTTGTTTTCTGATTTCAGGTACTTAAACCTTAGTGAGGCGCAGTTTGACTTTATGTCAAATTATGCCACTAAGTTCTTATTTATTGTTGCCTAAAGGTGCACAAGGCTTAGTGAGGTGAAGTTTTGGCCTTGTGTCAAAGTTATACTCCTAAGTCCAGAATTATTTAATTATAAAGTGCAAAGGACTTTGAGGTAGTACTTATTGATAAGGTAGAAGAGCTGCAGCCGAAAGGTGGAGATTGTTGGCCTAAATTATAGTTTGGCCTAGCAGCTCATGTGCTAAGCCCACAAACCCACTAACCTGAAAGCCCAAATTCCCTAATTTAAACCCATTACCCGGTTTTGTGCTTACTGCAGCTATTTAATCTCTCCTCTCATTCATCAGCCGCTCACTCCCTCTCTCTCTGTTTAACCCTTTATTTATCTCTTTACATTTCTGCAACTCCAAAAGGCCATGTGCTCAGTATAATCTCTGAAGCTCCTTGGCACGTGAGATGGCACGAATCTGTTAGAGGTTGTTATGAGGCGGTTTTGGGAGTAAAACGGTTGCTTGAAGCTATAAAAGGGGGTATTCCACCGAGACTAGGGTATGCGAGATATTTTTCCGTTTTGGCTGTGATTGTTCTTAGATCTCTTGATCTGTTCTTGGTGGCTTTGTGAGGTTGTGTAATCTTTGTTCTCTGTTTCGGTTTAGTATCCTGAGTTTGATCTTTTTCAGTATGCTAGTTTAGAGAGCTGGATTGTTTATGGCCTGTTAATCTGAACATCTTTTGTATCTCTTTTGCCATCAATAAAATCTGCCAAAGTCCTTTGCCCGTAGACGTACCTCGATTATTGGTCCTTCGGGTAAACGTACCAATAGGAGGGAATTTCGTTAAAATTCTTGTGTTCTTTAGTTTTCCTGCGATTTTACTTTTGAATGCATGTTTAATTTTTGTAATTTTAAAAAAATCGCAACACCTGACATACGAAAATTTCAAAGAGCTACTATAATTTCCATTATGAACAGATAATATGGTGGTTCGAATTTATAACATCCTCTAATTATAGATAGACGCTCAACCACTTGAGATAAGCTTTTTCCACTCAAACTTGTGTATACTCACTTATCAGGAATACATTTCTTAATAATGGAAATGTCAGTTTATTTATTTAGTATTTGTCCTGTTTTTTATACTAAAGTATTTATATGGAATTGATTTTGATATAATTGTTGATGGAAAGAACTGGATTCGATAAAGGATCATAAAACCATATAGCATTTGTCAAAGAGAAAACGTATGTTACAGTTTTTGTTCTATGCAAACAAACATATTCAACGGGTGCTGTACTTACCACTATAATCAAACTAAGCTAGATGTTTAGTTAAATTTTGAGGCTGCTGGAAAATCGCTATAACAAAATTTACATGGAAAGTAAATTATAAGAGTATTATTTTTCAATTGAAAAATACTATATCACCTAATAGCACCTATTTCTTTGTTTTTCATACGAGTCATACTGCCTTTTATATTGGGTAACTGACCAAAAAAATACCAAATTTTAACTTTCCATTTTCATTCTACTATAATTACTCCAACTATTTCTTTTAGGCCAAATACATCTTTCGGCACCCGAAAATTGACATGAAAAATCGAATACCACTTTTGATTTTTATAAATTCTAACTGATCTCTTGAACTTGGCCAAAAGCACCGATTTGCCCCTCATTATCACAAGTCACCCTCTAATAGGAGAAAGAAGAATAAAATTACATGTTTGATAAGTCAAACCAAACAGAAACTGAAATATGGCAATGAAAGGGCAAAATAGTGCACTTTGCCAAATTTAATGGGGCAGTCGAAACTTTTGAAAGTTCATAGTGACATTCGATTTTTCGTGCCCAGTTTAAGGGGTCTCAATGCATTTCGCCATTTTCTTATCCTTTTTTATATATATTTTGGATTTACAATGTACATGATTCCTTTTACTTTTATCTCTTGCAATTCCTTCCTAGTTCCACTTTTCTTGCAACCCATGGTCAAGACAAGATTTGAGAACAAGAAGAAAAATGGAGCCAAGATATGCAGCCCGAGAGACAATCACGGTTGAAATTTCACATGGAATAAAATCTGTTGTCGCAAGTAAGGTGTCCCCAACTATGTACCCCACTCAAATTTTGACATTTGTCACGTAGAATCCCAATCAGCTAACACCCACTTAACGATAGAACCTCCTTAATTAACGTAACCTATATTATCTATAACGATTACGTAATTACTTTTCACCGGATAATCTATGCCTCCGAATTATTGCTCCAATTTAGATCCACGAACATCATGAAGTCCACTTTTAACCTCTAGATCTAGAACACCTACATACGTTCATGAAAATTTATTTTTTTACCTTTGATTCTGTCATTCCTTGTAATTTTCTATTACTGCATGAAAGTTCACCTTTTCCCCTTTCAACTGTGGAATTCCTCTTGTTTGGTTGCTGAGAAAAGACTAAACAAATAAGCTAGAATAGAATCTCAAATTTTTTCCCTTCAATTTTCTCAGCAGTCAAACTGCCGAATGACAAAAAAAAAGAATCTGTTTCATCGCCATTTTTTAGACTTTACATTCTCTGTTTGGTTGCTAAGAAAGAGAGGAGAAAAATGAATTATACAAAAGAAAGAAAATCGGTTGCCTTCATCGAAGTAGCGAATTGATTTGGAATGAGATTCAAATACAGAGAAGAAGGGGTGAAAAAAAATCTAACCCAGTAAGGCGATGAGTTTAACATTAATTAAGGAGGTTCTATCGTTAAGTGGGTGTTAGATGATTGGAATAGACAACCATATCGATTACATGCCAATAATTTTAAAAATAGATAAAATATTTCAAGAAACTAGTTACACTATATTATCTATTTCATAGTGGATTTTATTAAAAAATAATTAATTATATCTCTTTCTCAACTAACCAACATGTGAATTTTAATTAAGCATTAAAATATTAATAAAATTGATGACTTGCCTTTCTATTTGATTGTCTACATGTAGAAGATCAAATAGAAAATGTTTAACATTTATTGTGCCACATCATATAGCAAAGAGAAAATAGACAAGCTAGTGCAGAGTCATTTTCTAGTTGATTAAGTATTTTTGCTTATGTGTTAAGACTATCATTGAAATATACTAACTACTAAAGATGCTCTTATTTGTCTATCTCAGCATAAAATTCTCTTCCACCCCTAACTAAAACAAACACTTTACAACATGGTTAAAGTTAAGGTTCTAAGCCTCTTCCTCCTAGCTCTCCTCCTCTGCTCGGTGGCTCTAACCATCACAGCCAGGCTTTCCTAATGAGTCCACCGATAAGGACCAAAAGCAATTCATTTAATTTTTTAAATAATGAGGGAGAGTTTGAAGGAGTATTAATTATTAAAGATCTTGGCAAGATTTAATTTTAATTTTTGAAAATTAATTATAATTATGAGATTAATTTATTAAGAATCCTATATTAATATTTTCCTATATGAAATTATTCTTAATCAGTTTAAATTAGGAATAATATCAATAATTATGATTAATGTTGATTAGAAAGATTATTTATAATTAATTGTATTTATATTGATTTGTTTATTTCCTTTTCTCACAAGTGATTTTGTATACTATAAATAAATGTATATATAATTGATTATTCACAACTCAATAATACAATTTCAATTAAAATAATTCATCATTTTGTTCATATTTTTCAATTCATTTCATTTTAACCATGGTACCAGAGCAGTGATCTTGGTGTTTCAAAAGTCTAATTTATTGCATATACTACAATGGCAAATAATTCTAGTAAAGGTAAATCATTTGCAAGTGCATCAGGTATGCTAACTCCTAATGCCTCAATTAATTCTATTTTCACAAAACCTTGGATCTTGGATAGCGGAGCCACCGATCATATATCAGCTGATTCACAACTATTTTCTAACACATCACCATCCTCGATTCTGCTAGTTAATTTACTCACAGGCTCAACTGCACCTCTCACTTCCACAGGCACAATCATTTTTAATAATGATATCACGCTAAAAAATGTTATTTGTGTTCTATCTTTCAATTTAAACATCATTTCTGCTAGTAAATGACTAATTAATTAAATTGTTGTGTTGTCTTTTTCTCAAATGGTTGTATTTGGCATGACTTGACTACAAGGAGGATGATTGGCTCGGGTGAACAACGCTATGGTTTGTAATACATGTCTCCATTAAAATACCCGCCAAAATCATTCCAAGCATAGCACATCCATGATTTATGGCATATGCGTCTCAGACACCCATCTAATAAGGTTCTTAAGCTTATCTCATCATTACAACCTTAAAATAAAAATTCTTTTTACGATCATAATAATTGTCATGTAGTACATTGTGATATTTGAGGTCCACACAAAGTTTCAACACATTCAGGGGCACGTTTCTTTCTCACCATAGTAGATGATTTTACTAGGTGCACATGGTTATTTCTCATGAATCAAAAATCTGAAACACAAAACTTGTTAGAGTCATTCATCAATTTTGCAAAAACTCAATTTCATGTCTTAATCAAAACAATTCGAGTTAACAATGGCACATAATTCCTTTCCATGCAAGTCTTCTTTCACAAGAATGGCATCGAATGTCAACGTACTTGTATCTACACACCACAACAAAATGGGGTAGCATAACGCAAACACAGACACATTCTTAACACTGCACGAGCATTATTGTTCCAATCACATTTGCCATTAGAATTTTGGGGTGAATCTGTTTTGACCGCAACATACATAATTAATCGTTTACCTTCACCTCTATTGAAAAATAAATCTCCTTTTGAACTCCTATATAATCAACCCCCATCTCTCTCTCATATGAAGGTATTCAGTTATTTATGTTATGCAACTATTGTTTCACCTAAATAAAAATTTGATTCTCGAGCTCGGCAGTGCATCTTTCTTGGATATCCAAATAATAAAAAAGAGTATAAATTGTTTGATATGGAAAATGGCACATTCCTTGTTAGTCGAGATGTTACATTCCATGAAAATATCTTTCCCTTTCTTAATAAATCCAAAACAACATCCTCACCCGATTCACACACTGTCTTACCAAATTTAGCTCTTAATTTACCATATTCAGCTCCACCAATCAGTCCTTCCATATCAGAAAATTCAGATATCGTGAATTCTCCTCCTCCATCCATACAAAAAAATCCACCCTTAAACACACCTACAACACTAGAGTCTTCTTCAGTTCATCGCTCCGATCGCACCAGACATGCCCCTACTTGGTATGAAGACTACGTGATGGGATCTCAAGCTAATCTTTCTGACTCTAGTCAACAATTGTCAAAATCAACCAGGTATCCCCTTCAAAGCTTTCTTTCTTATTCTCTTTTTACTACTACACATCGTACATTTCTAGCTAACATCACAGGCACTAAAGAACCCACCTCATATGCTCAAGCTATCCTTGATCCAAAATGGATGCAAGCAATGGAAGAGGAGTTAACGGCCTTACAACTCAATAAAATATGGACAATAACGCCACTCCCAATAAGTCACAAACCCATCGGTTGCAAATGGGTCTATAAAATCAAATATTGATCTGATGGCACCATTGAACGATATAAAGCACGCCTTATAGCAAAAGGGTACACACAAGTTGAAGGGATTGATTATGGAGAGACTTTTTCACCCACAGCAAAACTTACAACTCCCATATGCCTTCTCATTGTAGTAGCCGTGAGAGACTAGTTCATTCATCAATTGGATGTACAAAATGCATTCTTACATGGCAGCTTACATGAAGTTGTCTACATGGACTTGCCATCAAGACATCATCGACTGGGGGAGAATGTTGTATGTCGACTCAACAAATCATTATATAGCCTCAAACAAGCCTCTCGTAATTAGTTATCTACATTTTCTGATGTGATTCAAACAGCAGGTTACCAACAGTCCAAAGCAGACTATTCTTTATTCACAAAGAATCAAGGGTCCTCATTCACTACCATTCTAATCTATGTAGATGATATCCTTTTGACTGGGAATGGCCTCAAAGAAATGCAGCACCTCAAAGAATGCTTACTTCGACATTTTCGCATTAAAGATCTTGGTGATTTAAAATATTTCTTAGGGATTGAGTTTTCTCATTCCAAATCTGGAATTTACATGTCCCAAAGAAAATATGCACTTGATATTTTGCAAGATACAGGGCTTACAGGTGCTCATCCAGAAAAATTTCCAATGGAGCAACACTCAAAGCTAACTATAGATGATGGAGAACTATTGAAAGATCCATCCAAGTACAGATGGCTTGTAGGAAGGTTAATATACCTTATAGTCACTAGACCTGATATAGTGTTTGCAATTCAAACATTAAGTCAATTCATACAATCTGCACGTCAACCACATTGGGCTGCTGCAATTCGTATCCTTAAATACATCAAAGGATCTCCAGGACAAGGCTTGTTACTGTCATCCAAAAATAATCTCACACTTAAGGTATATTGTGATTCAGATTGGGCAGGATGTCAAACAACTCGAAGATCAGTTTTAGGTTATTGCGTCTTCCTCGGTTCTTCTCTTATTTCGTGGAAGTCAAAGAAACAGACCAATGTATCAAGATCATCAGCAGAAGCAGAATATCGTGCAATGGTCAATGCATGTTTGGAGCTAGTATGGCTACGTTATATATTACAAGATTTGAAAGTCTTGTGTGATGTTCCCACACCACTATTTTGCAAGAATCAGGCAGCACTACACATTGCAGCAAACCCCGTGTTTCATGAGCGTACAAAGCACATTGAGATCGATTGCCATATTGTGCAAGAGAAGCTGCAGACAGGAATAATCAGTCCTTCATATGTACCAACTCATCACCAACTTGCAGACATTTTTACAAAGTCACTGGAGAAAGATCAGTTCTTAACACTGCGACACAAGTTGGGAGTTTAGAATATTCACTCACCAACTTGAGGGGAGTATTAAGAATCCTATATTAATATTTTTCTATATGAAATTATTCCTAATCAGTTTAAATTAAGAATAATATGAATAATTAGGATTAATGTTGATTAGGAAGATTATTTATAATTAATTGTATTTATGTTTATTTGTTTGTTTCCTTTTCTTATAGGTGATTTTGTATATTATAAATAAATGTATATATAGTTGATTATTCACAACTCAATAATACAATATCAATTATTTTATTCATCATTTTATTCATATTTTTTCAGTTCATTTCATTTTTAACATAATTTGACTTTAATTTTGTGATTATAGGGTGTTGAAGGAGAGAGTTGGGATGGAATTGGAGAAGATGAGTGTTTGATTTCTCATGTCCCCATTTAATTTTTGACATGTGTCGAATGAAATCCTAATCATGTTAACCTCGTTCTAACGTTAATTGACGTCAACCTCATCCTGATTAACTCAACAAACAAACCGTCTCTGCAGTTTCTTCTTCACTACAGATAAAGTGGATTTCTTTTCATTTTCAGATTTTATGTATTGGGGACTCAAATTTATTTGTGAGATTTGATGATAGGGTGTTGAATTCTGGTTTTACAACCACTGCAGGCCGCAAGCTCCAAGTTCTTTTCCTTTTTATGTATTTGTGTTACATTTTTTTGTTTCATTTTATGTATTCGTATCCTTATTTTTTTTTTGTTTGATTTGGGCATTGATTGTATTATATATTTGTTTGTAATGTGGATTAATTAGACTTGAAATTGATAATCTGAAGTTAGGAATTCGGATTGCTCATGGAAATTTGGGTATTGGTTGCTGTTGAAATATTGGGGGCATATAATTAATAGTGATCGTCTTCTCCACCGATCTGTCAATTTCTCCCTTAGATCCCATATATTGCTTCTTCTTTATTACCCCCCAAGCTTTGATTAATTACCAGACAGGCACGCTCATTCATAGGAGAGGGTCGCCCTTTTGTTCTTTGTTAATTTATCCCATTCTGCTGGCTTTCATCTCTTTCTCTTGTCAACTGACTCAACTTTGAGTTAGTGCTTTCGTGTTCATCTCTAGGTAGCAACTGAATGCGCTAGAAATCAGATGGGATGATTTAGACAAGAAAAATGGCAGACATTTGTTCTTTACGTTAATTGACGTTAGAATTAAGTTAAATATGCTATACCCGTTTTTGTGTCCCCTTGTGTGTCCCTTCACTCAGTATTTGACACTTGACATCTTTTTCTTACATGTATATTTATTTTTCTTTTTCTCTCATCTATACATATTAAAAATTAAGTAAAAAATATTTAAAGGAACATAAGAATTGGGACAGCAGATTTTATTTCAATAATGTCGTTTTTCTACATTTTGTCCATCACAAAACAAATATATAAAACAAAGATAGCAATTATAAAGATAATTATATTGAAAAACACAAGAGATCCTAAGATATTTGGTCAACATATAATGATAATTATATATTTTTGCAGTTAATATTTTTTTTAAAAAATATGCTAGTATACGATGAATTCCAATTCACACCATTTTAAATGCAAACTTGTTAACCTAATCCAAATACTAATTCTCAGTTTTGTTTTTCATATATCAATTTTGAAGTCATTAATTTCATTAAAAGCTACAAATTTTAACTCTTTAAATTTTTTATATAAATATAAATTTTGAATCGATTAGATAGTAAAACCAAAACTTTTCACATTCTTTTCCTTTATTTAAACTTTACCAATTGAGTTACTCTCCATATATAATTGAAGCCTTAATTGATTATACTAGTAGAAAATCCTTAAAGACACAAAATAAATGTACTCGTAATTGGTCAAATGTGATTTAACCTCCATGTTAGTTAGGCCATCTTCTATTTGCACTTTTCTTTAAATTTCAAATAAGTTTCAGCAATTAATAATTAAATTTATTAAAATTTGATAATAATTAAAATAATATATATTATTATTATTGATATAATAACATTTTAATATATTATTATTTATATTATTAATTTTTTTAATTTAAAATTAATACCACAGCTTATAAATTAAAATAAACAAATCCTTAAAATCACAACATGTACCTTTATACCAATTTTTAAAGTTTTGAGTCATGTAATTTTCATAATTTTAAGCCTCTCTCCCCAATCATTGAATAAGTGATACCAAATTTGATTCAGTAACGAATTGTGTTATGAGTTTTTATGGACAGTAAGGTCACAATAGTTGTTACTCAAATTGTACAGCAATATTTTAAAAAGCGCTAGACGCTAATCAAACGATCAGAACTACAAACATCTGAACGTGATCTAAGTGTAGTTATAAATTTTTTATTTTTTATACTTATTAAGAGATATATAAATTTAATTTAAAAAATAAAATATAACATAATAATATTTTATAAAAATATAATTTAGTATATAAAAATATAAGTCTTTCTTAATTCTTATATAAAAACACATCAATATTAAAATCAATTCCTTAAAAAAAATTCCTCACTAATTTTTTATAATTTATAGCATACTATTTCTCGAATTGATATTTAAAATAAAAATTATATAATGAAAATATTTTATTATACATTAATTTTATCAATCGAGCTACTTTTCTTAATTGAAAAAACTGATATGTAATTATTATAAGTATTAGTATCTTAAAAATTGCGGAAAAAATCGGACTACACGGTGCCTGTGCCTAGGCGATAAAAATCGAATTATGCAGCGCCTAAGCAGCAATATGTCAGTCAAGCACCTAATAACGTCTGAAAATAGGGAGAGTTTTAAAACACTGTTGTACAGCCCATCTAAGCACGCTTTAAACAGGAATCCAGCCTGACTAGACAAAATACAGGATATGCTTATGTATAACACTCAAATATTTGAATCAAATTTAAAGAATTCAAATACTAAATTTAATTTAATCATTTATATTCCAATCTTGTTTGCAATTTTATAAAATTTAGTATAGTTTAATAATAATGAAAATTCATAGATGCATAAATTGCAAAGAATCTTTACTAAATTTTTAACTTAACCAAATTTTCATCCAAACACATTGCAAGTTGCAATCACTGTTGTCACCTGCTCAACCAATTTTACCACAAATCTGCACAAATCTGCAATAGCTGTGATATGATTTAACGTTTTTTTAAAAAAAAGTTATGACAACACTTATAAATGCAGCAAAAGACCTAAAAAAAAGCAGCAAAAAACTTAGAAAAATAAAAGATCCAGACAGCATTTGCCGAACACTGGTACGATGTATAGTAAAACAATTAATTATAGCATTGGTTGCAACCAAAACCAATCAAATTAAGGGGTAACATACATTATTAATAAGTGACTGTTACAGTGAATAGAAAAGAAAGCAAACATTCTCATATAATAAACAAGCTTAGCATTGTTTGTTACTGTTCAATTGAAGATAAAATACCAGAACAGAACCAAACAATTGATAAAACCAGTGCCAAACAAGGGCTAAATCGAAATAAAAACACAGAAGAAAAGCATAAAAGAGGAAGAAGACAAGGAAGAAGGGGGAGCTCAGATTCTATGGGTGTAAAAGATAGTCTGTCATGCCAATATCAGGCTTTCAGTACGAGGAATTTTCTTATAATCATCGCAATCCCCGATTTTTTCATCCTTCCAACTTTCCAATTTTGCAAAATTTAACCACACAACTTTCCAAATCAAATCAAATTCAATAAATCGGGGGACTCAGACACGCATAAACGCAGTCATCAAACTGCCGATTAACACAAATCGGCATTATATCAGCATCGAGAAATATAGTCCTCATCGCCCCTCTTTTTCACGACCAAAACACCAAATAATCAATTTCAGATTTCATACAAACAAAATCAGAAGCAGATTGAAAAATGAAAATCGATTCGAAAATAAATTAACGAAAAAACAATTCACTACCACGAATAAGAAAGGAAGAGTATAGCGAGATGAACCGCCGCTAACTATCGCCACCGATTCTCAGCCATAACCTAAATTTGATCGAGTTATTTATGTATATAGAGGATGCTTGATGACTATGTTGAATTACGTCCTTATCCTTTGCATCTCCGAATGGGCCTTAATTGGGCTTTTCTGGGCTAATTTTGTTAGTTCAAACTATGTTTGATGAGGGGCATCTCACACAAGTGTCAACAAATACTAAAATATTTATATATATAACATTCTCTTTATTTATTTCTTATTTTTTATTTTTTTTTATAAATAATTTACAGAATTACAATGTCTATAAGTCACCGATTTCTGTTTTTTCCTCAATAACGAATTCTGCTATCATTCATTCATCTATGCGATTTTATTTCTGCAATTCTGCTTCTTCTCGATCAATTTTTACGATTTTCTTCTCCATTTGATTTCGACTTTTCCTTTTCAAATCACTTCTATTCCTTCATGATTTCTCTGATTTGTGCGATTTGATCTTTGTTATCAGTCCTTCGATTTCGATTTTTTCAATTTCTATTGATTTTGTGTTTCTGATAGTTATTTTCATTTGAATATCTGTTGCTTTCATTATTTTCAATTGATGGAAGATATCACGATTTTAGTTCATCACAATGGATTATGGACTACTGAGTATAATTTTGTCTCTTTTACTATAGCTGCGGGTTTGGTTTCTAGGTCTGCTAATTTCTCTGCATTTAAATGTCCTGTTCTTGAGTGTTTAATGTTAGATGAGCAGAATTTTGATATTAAAATTGAGTATCAAGTTGCAGATGGATATCCTCCATTGGAGATCAAGAATGATTTGGCTGTTCGTATATATCTCCAATTGAAAGCTCGGACTAATGTGATAACTGAGTATCCTTTGTGTGTAACAACATCATCTGCTGTTTCTGGTGATGCTCAAGGCGATTTCTCTATTTTTTGCTTTACATTTGTTGTTGTGCAGTTTTTTGTCAGTATTTTGAGATCTCTGTCATATTTCGGTATGATATCTAATAGCTATCACTAGGTAACTATTAGATGAATGCTATTTTACTAATTTATTTTAAGTAGTTGTCTGTTAGATGTTTGCCGGGCATCTACCATATGCATACTAGATATCTACTAGACTGTGTGTTGTGTTTTAAAGTTTTTTTATCAATCATGTAATGTTTTTTTAGTACACATCTGATATTTTTGTATTAGGTATCTGGTGGTTCATTACTATATATATGGTACTTTTTGAATTTGTTGTTTATATTCATTTGTTCTACGATTACATGCTTTTTTATATTGTCATTCTATATTTTCTTCAATGTTATGTTAGTTTTGTTAATTGAATTGTATATGTTTATCTTTGTAAGTTTCTTTTATCCTCACTATTTTGTACATGTTTGTCATCTATTTGTTATCAGGTTCTGTAGTGGAGGGAACTAGTAATAGTATTATCCCTGCTCTGGAAGTAGATACTTTATCTAATCTGTGACCTATTGATGGTGAAGTAGATTTTCATGATGAGCATTCTGTTTACATAAGTAATATGTCTGATATGGCGTTAGATGAGATGCAAAGTTTGGCAGAAGCAAAATTAGGGCTAAGTTTTATTGATTAGTTTGAGATTTCGGTTATAAATGTTTATTCGTTCAAGGTTGGGCAGATTTTTAAGGATAGGTATGTAGTAAAAGATGCTATGAGTTTTTACGCAATAAGAAATGATTTTCAATTCAAGATTCAGAAATCATGTCCCGAACAATTATGGTTACAGTGTATTGCCGAAAACTGCTCTTGGTATTTTAGAGCTTCAAGGAGACAAAATGGGTTGTGTTTTGTAGTGAGGAAATATTGTGAAAATCATATATGTGACCTTGATACAAGGAATGGTGATAAAAGGCAAGCTACAACTGATGTAGTTGCCAAATATGTTAAAAATACGTTGGTAAGTCATAAGAGGGTGTATAGACCGTTTGATATTGTTAATGACTTGAAGGATCATTTGGGAGCGGATATTAATTACCAAAAAGCCTGGCGTACAAAAGAAGAAGCATTGAAGATGATTAATGGATCACCATCTGAATCATATTCTTCTTTACCGAGTTTGTTGTTTATGATTAGGGAAACTAATCCGGGCTCAGTAATAGATCTTGTGATGGAAGGCCCTCGGTTTAAATACCTCTTCGTTGCGTTTTTAGCTTCTATTAAAGGTTGGAAACACTGTAGACCTGTCATTATTATTGATGCTACATTTCTTACTATGCGTTATAAGGGTGTGTTGTTGACTGCTTCTGCTCATGATGCGGTAGGTGCTTATTTTTCTTAACATGTCAGATAACTAATAGATATCTAGTAAGTATCTAGTGGATACCTAGTAGATATGTATTAGTTATCTAGTACTTATTCCTATATGAAGTTATTTTTTTTTTGTCATGCATTTCTGTCATAACTCTTTGTTTGTTTTTTTCTTTTTTTGAATTGTAGAGATGATTTTTCCACTTGCTTTTGCTGTCGTTGATGGAGAGAATGACTCGTCGTGGCATTGGTTTTTTAGTCAATTGAAAGTTGCATACGGAGTGAGACCTGAGATGGTTGTTGTTTCTGATCGTCATAAGAGTATCGGAAAGACTTGTTTGATAGTGTTTCCTGAGGTTACGCATTGCATTTGCTCTTACCATCTTCTTCAGAATATGAAAGTGGAATTCAAAACTAGCTCAGGAGAAATGTCCAAGTATTTTCTCCAAGTTGTAAATCTTACACTTTGAAATAGTTTGATAACAATATATTACAACTTGTGGAAATTAAGAAAGGCATTCCTGAGTATTTAAGAAAGGCAGGTTATGAAAGATGGAGCAGGTTGTATGCACCCTGTAAGAGGTATTTTTCATTGACGTTGAATACAGCAGAATCCGTTAATGCTATGATAAAGGATGCAAAATCTCTCCCAATTACATCTTTTGTTGATTATCTAAGATCTCTGATGCAAAAATTATTTTATAAGAATAGAAATGTTGGGTTGAACACATTTTCAATTTTAACACAGAGATATGAAAAAGAGCTTCAAGATCGGTTTGCTTTGGCTTCAAGAATGAGGGTTAGTTCTTTAACCTTTGTTCTTCTATTTTATTTATTTTTTAATTTATTGCTATGTTATTTCAAGAATCACGTTTTATATTGGATGTCTAATAAAGATTTATTAGTTATCTACCATATGTCTATGAGTTTCTACTAGGTATCTACTAGACATTAAATATTTATAACATGTAGTAGTTTGTCAGTTGAATATATAATTTAGTTAACTGTATGAATTGTTTGCATCGATCGTAGTTGTCATGTAGATCTGTTATTCACTTTTCTCTGTTCCATTGATGTTAGGTAAATCCATCAACTGCTCGTTTGGGTTCCATTACTAGTAACGGTTCTGAGTTTTCTATTGATTTGAACACGAGGACTTGTACGTGTAATAAGTTTCAAATGGATGAGCTTCCATGTGAACATGCTCTTGCTCATATAAAGAAATTTCACTTGGTTACTTATGACTATTGTTCCGAGTATTATACGAAAGCCAAAATGCTAGCAGCTTATAAAGGAACCATAAATCATTTGCCTTCAAGTGGTATTTGGGTTGTACCTACTGATATTAAGCAACAAGTTGTTCTTCCTCCAAATGTGAAGGTAAAACCAGGGAGACCGAAAAAATAAAGACATTGCTCGACATTGGAGAAAGCTGGCAAGTCATCTATACGATCCAGTGTTTGTCTTAGAAACGGGCACAATAAGAGAACTTGTAAGGGTGTAAAATGAAGACCTGTGGTTTTGTTATTTGCGCCTATTTTGGGTTAATCAACTGAATATAATTTGATTCTTTTTTTTGCACTTATTTGGATGCTAAAAAGTTTATGTTGGATCTTTTTTAAGTTCTTGTTGCTCTATTTACTGGTGTAATTAATGTTAAATTTTTTTATATAATATTAGTACTAGATGTCTACCATATTTCTATTAGTTTTCTATTGGTTGCGTTTGACATTACAACATTCTGTTAAACTTTTGTTGTCTGTTTCTTTGTCGCCTTTTTAAATTTGTGTTCATATTTTTGTTTTTAAAATGCTCAAGTGTAAGATGTTGCATGTTTGAATCACGTTATATATCTAGTAGTCTTCAAGTAGTTTTCAAATAGATTTCTACTGGACATCTATTAAATATCTAGTAGTTGTCTGCTAGTCATTCATCTCTTGTACTTGGACATAATTTTTCTATAAAACATTTCTTCTGACAAACTTAGTCATTGAGAAATGCAGTATTATCATAATATGTCAATTTCAGTACTTTGAAACAGATTCCTAATTATATTACTTAAATCCCTACCAATGACTCAATGACAACTTTAAAAATATTCCTAATTAGATTACTTCAATCTCTATCAATAACACAATCATAAGATCAAACAGTTAAACCAGATAATTTCTATCTAACTTTCAATGACAAGCATTACAAAATCAAGCTTTTGCGTCTTCCGTTCATCTTAAATACTCCTCATCACTCTCTATGTCTTCATCCGCATATTTTTTCCATGCTTGTATAAATCGAGTGCTAACCGAATTCTGTGAATCTTGACATTGAATTCCACTGGTATCTCTTTTTGCTCAATGATGTATTCAAGGAAGCTTAACATATATATACCACAGTCACTGCATTTTGTTTAATAGAAAAAACATTAGTAATGTAAGTAGTGTTTTCATTATTGATTTTTTGGTTTAAGTTAAAATTTAGGTTCAAAGAGAGAAAATGGTGCAATGTGTGTCTCTATTTTGTTTGAGACTTACCATAGGGTTTGTTGTGGTAATCCTGTCACTATTTCGAACTCAATCTTTGCTAGAGGGTTCTTGTTTTTGTATGCTTCGGACTCTCTGATCTTTTTATTTGCATCAAATATCCTTGCTTCTTTAAGGTAAATTGGCCAGATCGTAATGTATTCATTGGCAGCAATCTCTGTAAATCTCTGTGATCTCCTCTTGGTTGTAGAATCGTATATGTAGATCTTGCACTGGTAGATATCAAATCTCCCTAGAACCCAATGGTTATTTCCTACCAAAATTGGGAAAAACACATGTTCTACTTCACTCCAATGCCTTCCACACCAAATTCGCCTCCCTGCCATTTGGAATGAGATTGCGTCTATTATACTTGCCTGTTCTTATACTTTTTTCTGTCCCTCTCATTTTTTCAATGTTTCCCCTAATGCATGGATCCTTTGATCGAACATTGTATCCGTAGTTATAAAGCTGTAGTTGATTCTTTCACAATGTTTGCCTTTTTGTCTTATGTAGTACATCACAACATCAACAACCTGTTGAGAAATTACAAGCATTGTAAATAATAATCTCTGTAATCTGAGTCGACTAGAATTTTACTAGCTGTCTAACTTTTTTTGTATTAAACCTCACTGTAGTGTTAGGTTTTCATTAACAGGAATTGTTTTAGGTAATTTGTTCTTATATTTTTCTAAAATTTTCAAATTTTGCAATGTTACTTACATCATTGCTTATCTGTTCTCCTTCAATGTAAATATCAGCAAAGAATGTCTTGCTCGAAACTCCCATGATTTTGAACATCAGCGTTGGGATACTGTTGTTCACTGCATTGTACCACTTTTTCTCTCTTTTGCTATGATTTGTAAAACATTAATAATATGAAATAGAGACTTCAAATTCAAATTTTAATTAATTTTATATACCTTCTTGAAATGTTGATATTCTTTTTTTATGAATTGATCAAAATCTGCAACGAGTTGTTTATCTTCGATCTGCTCTTCTATCGTCGCATAGTCATCAAGCACATATTCTGACTTTACCTTTCTTTTCATTGCTGGTCTGAAATTCGCTGTGTATACCTTTCTCTTTGTTCTTTGCATGTAAGTTTATTGGCCAACCTCAATAAAGTCATCCTCAAACTCCTGAAGATAAGACAATGGTAATCGTGTGTCGTTAGTATATTTGTTCTCTTTTTTGTCAATGCTGTAGAAATGTAATATTTTAAAGAATCAAATATGCACTTGTTTTATTTCTTTAATAATGACATATTTTCGTATACTATCTGCTTCTAACTTATCGAGTTCTGCTGGATCAAGAGTGTCTAAGAAACAAGGAGATCCAGCCTGATAATGTTTTTAAATTTTAATAAATCAAATCAAGCGAATTTTTATTTTTTAAAAAAGGTATTTAATATGATTTTTACCTGCTGTTGGAGCTCTCCAGATTGCGTTACAGCCTTACTCACTTCTTGCTTTTGATTTTCTCCTTCATTCATATCACTCTTGTCCCCTTTATGTTGTACACCTTCTTGCTTCTCACTATCTTTTTAATTTGAGGGGCTTAGGTTTGCGGTTATTAAGTCCCAGTTCAGATTGAAGGGGAGCAGCTCTGCGCGTCTCTTCTTCTCTTGTTTTTACTTGCCATCCTTTGCATCAGGTTGTTTGTTCTCATCCTATTTTTGTACTATAGTTTTCACTTCCTCATTTCTTTTTTCTCTTTTTGCTTCTCCTTCATCCTGCAAATGGATGAGTATTAGACTGATAGTGTATGTCACTTTTTTATATCTACTAGATGTCTACTAGACATCCACTAGAAGACTACTAGACACATTTTCACATCTATTAGATACGTATCAACACATATGATATTTTTGTCTTTCCGAATTATTTTTTTGTTTACCTCTGTTAGTTTCAGCTCTACTATTTGAATCTTGTCTTCCACACTCTCTTGGTTTCCGTCATCTTAAAGATCTTCCTCCATTGGTGCAATCTCTGTCTCTTCTCCTTTCTGTTGGGGTGTTTTCTTCAAAGACAACAGAAAACATGTCATTTACATCATTCACTCTCTTAATCATGCATGTATAGACACTTAATTAAAGTTTTTATTTACTTTAGAAGTACGTATTTTTCTTACATTGACATCAATAGTCCCTTCTGTGTTATTAGTTTCTTGTTCTTCAGATATCACTGTTGTTCCTCCTGTACTTGCATCTATTGGTATAGTTCCACCTGTTTCATTAGTTTCATTTCCTGGAGTAAGTATTGTTGTGTCCGGTGTGCTTGTATTTATTGGCATTGTACCTCCTTCCTCATCTTGCTCGTCATCTATTGACATCTTATCTTCACTTCCTTGTTTCTGCAAGAAATCAATTAACAGATTCTTAGATTAAAAATATGTGTGCTATATTTTTTTTCATGTAATACAAATTAAATAGTTTTGTAGTTTTAATTTTTTTTACCTCTATGTTCTCTTCATCATCAATTTTGTCTTTTTTGATTTTATTGTCCTCTCTGTCAACCTAAGTGTCCTCGTTATCACTCATCTCGGGTCCATCCTTTTCTCTGTCACTTGATTTTTGCGATTCATCTCTATTTTCATCACTTTCTCCACTTTCTAATTCGTTATTTCCATTCTTACTTCTCTCTTCACTTTCAGCATCAGAATTACTGTTTTCCTTTGCATTTTTTTCTTTGTCCCCATCTTCGCCATCATTATTTCCATCACTAGATCCATCATACCACTTTTACCACTTTCTTCTTTATCGTCGTCTTCACTCTTTTCATTCTTGTTTTCGTCGTCAGCCTCTTCATCAGTTTCATTGCTATGATGTTCTGTATTTTCTTCCTCCCCAATACTTTGAAACTTGTTAATTTCTTCTAGGCTATCTTCCATCTTGTTAACACGCCCTGTCAAAGCATCTGATTTTTTTCTCCATTTTATTGAGTCTTATGGTGATTTTCTTGAACTCACTTTCCATCTTCTTTGACAGGCTTTCTAAATTTGTTATGAATGTCTCTTGGCTGCTCTCATTTTTCTCTGAATGGATTGTTTGAATGAACCAAATATCAGACTCTGTCGGGTCTATCATTAGAAGGTACTCATGCAGGGATAATCTTGTAATCTCTTCATTTATTGGCTCTATCTTTCCGATTTGCATCTGCAAGAATCAAATTATTCAGTAAGATTCAATGTTCTAATTTCTGGCTCTTTATTAGTGACCTAAGTAACAACACATAATTAAACTAGGTGTCTAATAGAGGTTTATTTGATATTTACTATCTATCTACTAGATATCTACAAGTTACCTAACTAATGTGCATATATATAATTATTTTCATGAAAACCATAGTCATAGTAGTTTTGGTGTTTTGGCTGCTTACATTTTTTGGACTCTTGTTGAATATGAGTCTCTTCAACTCTTTAGTCTTGAACTCTTTGTCAAATGCTTCCCATTTAAAAAGGCACGGCATGAATTATGGTGTTTCCTTTTTTTTGCATATGTACCCCTCACATGCTCTACATACTTCTTAAACCATGCTTGGAAGACTAGTGTGCATCCATTTAATCTGTACGAACCTGGTTTACTTCCATATTTCCCGTTTTTCTTCAGACCTTCCAATGTGCACTGATACGAAATATCACCCCAAGCTACTTCCTTGTAAGTATTGTTGTATACACAGTCGAAGTACTCTAGTGGGATTTTTACATCAGGATCCATACCCACTAAGTAGAAAGCGATAAAATACAGTAGAGCTAGCTTTAATTGGTCTTCTTCATCTTGTACTTTGGCTTTCCCTTTTTTACTTGAATCCAGTAATTTCTCTATATCTTTCATTTTGATGTCATCTGGATGTTTTTTGAAATACTTCTTTCTGAAATTCATTGACTCTTTTGTATCTTCCAATATGAAATTTGTTGGCCCTGTTTTTAGTCCTGATATTGGCAAGAAGTATTCTATGCCGAAATAAAGTAGTTTGTTTCCTACTAGAATGCAGATGCAGCTATCTTCCATCTGTCTAATTTCCTGTACGATCAAGTTGTGGAGAAGTGTGTTCTATGGCTTCAAGTTTGGTCCCTTGAAAAAGTTTCCAAAAATGCCCCCCTTCAGCATGATTAGCACGTTCGTTGCTAAATTGTCTTTTAAGAAAGATATGACTTTTTCATTTGATGTTGCTTTAACAGTAGGCACCCATTGTGTATTTGAAGGGTATATAAGGTTGTATGTCCTTGCTTGATGCCTGACACTTGCCTGTATTAAGTTTAAGATGAAGTATTAGTAATATATTTCAATCTTGTTAACTTTTTGCATAGGAAACATATGAAAAATAAAACCAGTGGTGCGGTTAGTAGACTTATGTACTCGGTACTCGGTTGACAATTTTCTTAATAATGAATCTATTTGATATCTAGTAGATTTCTAGTAGACATCCCATAGTTATTTGGTATATAACTAGTGGATATTTATTATATTCAGTTTACAATATTCTTCAGCCTACATCTATTTGATATCTAGTATATTTCTAGTAGACATCCTATAGTTATCTGGTATGTAACTTACTAGTTATGTATTATATTCAATTGACAATCTTCTTCATATTGCATCTATTTGATATATAGTAGATTTCTAGTAGACATCGTATAGTTTTTTGGCATATAACTAGCAGATATGTATTATATTCCTAATATATAACATGACTCCTTATCTTTATACATCACATTCGCCAAGGTGCACATCATTATTTTCAAGATTATGTCTAAAAAATGTGATTGTAATTGTAGCATGAAACTTTAAATACATATTTACATGAACTCATAGACAGTTGTTGAATCATTCTTTCAACATTTTGTATTTATCTGACATGTACTCATGCAGGGATAATCTTGTAATTTTTAGAGTTAGAGAACTACATATAGAGATATTTTCAAAATTTAGAAACAAAATAGCTGAAAGAGCTGAAAATGCATTTTGTTGTTTATATATAACCAAATGGGCATACCCCATACCACTATGTACATCAACTAATTAATAAATAACTATCACATCTATTCCACTGTACCTACCAATCATGCATCATGCTGTTGGTGAATACAATCAAGCTTCATCACCTCATCTCCATACTTCAATATTATACCCACCAAACGCATTCAATTCGAAATCCTCATCTGTTTAGTTGTTAAGATATGTTACTGCGGTTGTTTTCTGTTTGTTGTTATTTTTAACTTTTGTGTCCAAAATTTTTTAAAACAGCAGTAATCAAACATCTAAAACAGAGAGTCTGATGCTAGAAATAAAAGACAGTACCCAAAACTCATTCAAATTATGTTCTCACTCATTCACCATACATTACTTTGAATTTAGTTTAAAAAATCTATGACAGCTTCATCTTCACGTTTCCTTTGCTTTTCCAATTTCTTTCTTGTTAGAGTGTGCAAAATGCATGCAAAATGCCGTACAAATTAGCTATAGCCCTCTATTATAACACCCTACCCTAGCTAATTAATCTAAAGCACCTATAGGATATGAGCCATAGTCATAGAAAAGTCCATTCACAAGGGAACATACCCTTTTCTTGGGAGGACACTCCAGGTGTCTCTAAATCCATGCCCCAACATGATTCCCTTATAGATCCAACACGAAGATCTTCGATTTCGAATTTTCCAAATTTCGATAGCTTCTCGGGCCTTATGGCTCTAAAATGCGAAGATATCAAAATTCCTCCTCCTCCTCCTTGCCAGAATCTACAGCCGCCGAGGAGAAGCATTTCGGGTAAAGGAATCGGGAGATGGCAATGGCAAGAGGATCCATTCCTTGCAGCTTATAAGGAATGCACAAAAAGTAGTTGTAATGGTAAGTTGGATGCAAATGAAAACAAGAAGAAAAATGTTAGAGCAAGGAAAAATTATAAGTTCATGTTTTCTTGTAGGAATTCATGTGATGTCGAAGATGGTAGTTTTGTTAAGTTATCTAACCTTCCTCCTATTCCTAGAGGAAGAGTTAAGGGATCCTAAAGGTTCAGTCATAGGTATTAACTATATTATTTAGACCGAAGCATATGGATTGCAGCTTATGTTAGCTTATTGCTTAGCTTGTTTGAATTGATAAGGTTTATGATCATGAATTATTTTGCATATCCCAACTTACATTTACATAATGTAATAGACTAATAGTTGTGAATTTATCATATAAATTATAAGTTTTCAAACAAGAACTTTTTTTTTTGTATAAT
Source organism: Euphorbia pulcherrima (assembly GCA_947683365.1). Classification (NCBI taxonomy): domain Eukaryota; kingdom Viridiplantae; phylum Streptophyta; class Magnoliopsida; order Malpighiales; family Euphorbiaceae; genus Euphorbia; species Euphorbia pulcherrima. The sequence goes on from CANTUS010000014.1 coordinate 85,187,705, forward strand.
GTAGTGAAAGAAATGATAACATAAAATTCCCCTTTATTTAGCAATCAATAACAATACAATAATTCAAAAAAAATAACGAATTTCCAAAACAAATTAATGAATTTGTAACAATCATAAATCTAAATAACAATTAATAATAAGCACTAACAAAGGGGTAAATCTCGTATCTAACAGTGCAACTAGCGCCAACAACAACTCTACCTCCTTGTTTCCCATCACAACAGCTAGGAATTTCAGCAATGGCACCATTCAAACATTTCGCACAGTCACCATTTTCAAGATCTCTGCTACACTGAGCCAACCCGTAAATTTTGTTCGAACCATCAAACTCTATCTCCCCACCTGCATACATCCTCGTACTACTCGAAGCCTTAACAGCAAGGCCGCTTAACAGTTTCTTAGTCTTGTACCTAAAACTAACAGCATCACTTACATTTTTCGTATTGATCAAATAAAACTTGGTTTTGTTGTCGATTTTCCCAAAAAAATCCTTGTCCGAGTATTTGACAAGGCAGCTATCGTACCATATAGTTGCTGCTTTATTGTATGGGCAGAGTATTCGAATCTCGGTTCTTGCTTCTGCTATACAGCTTGTGCAATTTGAGCCTAAAACATCTCCTCTACAAAGACTTAACCCGAAAGGCCGGTTGTGGTTGTTTAGGCCTATGGAACCTAGAGCGAAGCCTTTAGCCGGGGCTAGATATTGGAAAGAGTACATGAGGTTGTTCAAGCTTTTCTGGTAATCGCCATTGATGGTGAAGTTTTGTGTATTGGGTGAACAAGTGTGGAAAAGAGGACTTGTCGGTGTTACGGTTTGAAGAAATAGGGCTGAAATTATAATGTAGAAGGAGAAATGGATTGCTGAGAATTTGGACATTGTAAAGTATTTTGATTATTGAATTTATATATGATAGTGTTAGAAACTTAGAAGTTAGAATTATTGTTTGTTTCTAGTATTGGATAGTTTGGGCTGTATTTATAGTGTAGTTTGAAGGGATTAAATTAAAGATCACGCATAGCCGGCTGACCTTTTCTTTTGACTTTTCAATCGTTTCTTTTGTTGACAATAATGAAATTTTCAAATACAGGCACAAGAAACTGCAGCAGGCATAAAAAAACCTTTTCACCCTGTTGTAGTATAGCTCATTTAATTCTTTATTTGATTCTCATTCTATACGTATTATTACATATTTAGTGTGTCATTTATCTTTGGTCTCTTTAAAATAGATTAGGAAGTAATAAATTGCTTAGCACAAACAACAAATGTACAACAGCTTCACTTATAGGATTAAATGGGCAAAAATAGATTTCTTTGTTTCTGTAGAATACATGCAAGGAAAATTATACAAATGACGTGGTTATTTGGCGTGGAAATATTTCCTTTAAGACACATTTTGATATGTGTACCTGAAACCTAAATTTGTAATACTTTGGATCTCACCAATACATATGTCGAAATGTATATTGAAAGTCATTTTTCCACGTACATGATACTGTCACGGGTTCAATTCTTATAACTTTGAGTTTTTTTTTATAATTTTAGTGTTCAAATATATCAATAGTTTAAAATATAGAAATCTTCATCGCATTGAAACGGGCAAACATATATTATTATTTACAAATTGAACAAGTTAAGAATAAATCAAGGAACTTGTATAACATAGAGTTGAAAGTTAAGCATGGCATTTGAATACAATAAATCACTATTGATTTAGTCTGCAACACTATGTTTTGGTGAATTCGTAATAAACAGGAAATATAGGGAAGCTGCTGCAGGCTATAAACTCAATACAATAAACAAAGATTTTAAGCTGCACACGGTAATTATATAGGTTTGACGAGGTAGTAGATTCTTCAATGAGCTTTTTTTTTTAGTATTTGTGCAATTCTTTTGACCCATTACTTCTAGATCCAGTTGATGTTTATTACCAAATAATAAAAAAAAAAAATTGCATCAGTACTGAGTTAAATTAAAGTGTTTACACAATACAACTAAAATCATGAATTCCATAAATTATCCGTATGATTAGCTTAGTTTGCAAAACTAATGAGTACCAAGATATTCATATTAGGCTGTTTTAGTTTTGAACAAAAAAACAACTAGTGTTTAAAGTACTTAAGAGCTACATGCATAAATTAGTGAAACCTTAAAAAATAAGGGATATAAAATATTTTGAATAAAACCAAATTACTTGATAGATTAAAATTGCCAATTAAAATAATTTTTATAAAATCAAAATAACAATAGAATAATCCACTGTCACGGTATTTTTTATATAATTCAAAATATTTTAGTTAGTCCAATAACTTATTAGTTATGTTAACACATTATATTGTTCTCGTTATTCCTATTTTTTACTCCATTGACAGCTTTGGTCCCTACAATAGAAAAGTAAAAATAATTTATAATATCACGTATATATCTTATAAAATTTTTTTCTTTTAGACTGAAATTGAACTTAATTGAAATAGAAAATATAAAAATTTTACGAAGATAGCAGCCACTGGTATATACAAGACCATGTCCATTTTAATAAATTAAAATTATTACATAATCTGAAAAAGTTGCATAATATTGTAAAATAGATGCTTAATTAGTTAATTAATGTTTGCACCTATCTACCAACGAATAAGACGTTGACATACAAAAATTTGCATTGGTAAACATAAAGTAAGTTATGTATAATTTGATAGCTTAATCTATTAAGATTAAATGAGCATTATGCGAGGAATATCCATTGCACCCCCATTATCTTTTTCACTTAATTACTTGTTATTTTTAAAATTGTGTACAAAAAAAACAAAATATAAATAAATACTACCTCCATAATTTTTTACTTATCTTCCTATAAGTTTCACACTTTTTAATAAAGTCATTTATTAATGGGAGTGCAATGGATAGAACTGTCCAACCATCTAAAATCACGGCGGTGTAATGAAAGATCTCGCATAAACACCTCCTAACCCGATTTTTAAAACATTACTTTTTAAATCTAATTATTTCACAGTTATATTTTAAATAATAGTTTGGTATGCGTATATGATTTGTAGCTAAAGTTTAACAAAATGGAGAATGATGAAAGCATCCATCTTTTTACAGTGCCTGATATTCGAAATTTTAAACTGTTGTCGATGTGAGCTTATTGGATTACGCATTTAATCCCCATTTGTGGCCCTCCTTCTATCACGATCCTTTTAAAGTATATATATGAAAAAAAGATATTTTTCTCTTCATTATACTTTTTTATAATGTTCATGCGTATATAATTAAATATTTATACACTAGTACAAACTTTAAGGATTAGTTCTCTCCTACTTAATTTTTTTTTTCTTCACTTCATTTTTAATCATTTATAAATAGTTATAAATTATTCTGAAATTATTTCAATTTTTAATTCAAATCATTTCAAACAACTTCTTAAAACTTTTACAGCTCACATTAAATCTACTGGAGAGAAATCGAAAAAAGTAAAGCTCTAATATTATAATTAGTCATTTTTATTTTGACAAATCGTATGATTAATATATTCATTTATAATCATAGTATTTCAAATTTCCCATGTATAATAAATGACACAGAAAGTTTCTTTGTAAAATTGAATATTATGTGTATTAAAGAAATTTAAACATTGGATTACTAAAAATTTCTATCTCATACACTTATAATTGAGTTCGGATTAATCTAAATGGGATATGGAAGATAATACATAATCGAGGGTATCAATTTTTTTTCCAAATAAATTTGAGTTTATTCTTCTTATGATTATCGAATTGGTAATACATAAAAGATAATACACAATCTTTTATGCTGAACATTTCAATGTCAAAAGTTTTTATTAGTGGTATATTGTGCGTCTTTTTTTTATTTTGCTAAATTAGTTTTCGTCAAAAAATTTCTAAACGCTTTCGACGAGTTTTAATATATATGAAATGTAGCGTTTAGCGGAAGAACGTGGATATCTAATATCCCCATATTTAGTATGATATTGTCCACTTTGGGCTTAAACCCTCATAGATTTGCTCTTGGGCTTTACCCAAAAGGCTTCATATCATTGGGTGTATTGTCCATACTTATAAACCATTCATTCTCCAACTTTATTAGCAAGATGGGATATTTGTTAGCCCAACATACCTCCCATCGAATAAATATCCATCGAGCCTCCACTTGACCGATCAACCATCCGCCCACTCATACGTTCTTCATCACACTATTGTGTTGGAAAACAATGATCCGGAACAGAAAATAGACCGGTTCAAGTTTGAAGTAAACAAAGCCTGAGAAAGACTTATCCGGATAACTAAATATAACAGGACCTAAGCACTGCAAGACTTGAGTCATTATATCCGGACAACCAAATTTTCATCAAGTCCAAGATAAGCTTTCAAGTAAAGACTATTACCTAAGCATAAGTGGATTAGCATCCGGTTAGAGTTTGGTAAGGAAACAAACTGCTAACTTCCTACAACATCATCCGAAAGATAGACTAATTAAAGCTACATTCGGATTGGATAAATCTAAAGATATCCGGAAGATTCCATTCAAGACAAAGGGAATGATTTCAAAATGATTCCCTTTCCTCCATTTGGTCTTAGCTGTCATCAAATATTCCTTCCCAAGAAAGGGACAAAAAGCTGACAGTAGAAAGAGAAAAAGGCAACAACATTTTTAACCTAAACCAATGGAAATGGCGCGTGGAGCACACGGATTGGACCACTGGCTAAAAGTTGATGCATCACAAAAAGCCAAGGAAAACGAACATTGACAACTTTTCAGCATCAATACCAAGGATTCAAATGGGTCAAAATTAAGTCTAACGAATTAACCAACGGCTCCGAAAGCGCCCCATATAACCTGATCAAGGGTGAAGATTTAATGCAAGCTCAATAACCTACAATGGCTACATTTATGATAGAAGGCTATAAAAGGGAAGCTTCACCAATTGAGAAGGTTGGTTGTTTGATTTACAAAAACAAGTAACAAAGAAAAAGCATCCAATCAGTTTACAATCCCTCCAAGAATCAAACCAATCCAAATCTGTTGTAAGGATTCCTAAGTAAGCTATAAACTTAAGGAAGTCCAAAACCAAAACCTTTGTGAAAACAAGAGTGTAAGAATCTCCAACTTGGGTGAGTTTTGAGATTGGGATACAACTTAAAGTTGGTGCTTTAAGTGGGAACTCCCTGTAGGACTCAGCTTATATTCGGGGGGTAGAAGTCTAAGTGGTATATCCTGCTAAAGACTAAAGGACTCAGCTAGGAGTTGGTACTTCTAGTGGTATATCCTACATCTGGAAGGGGTTACCATCCGGAGATAAGTTGTAGGACTTGATTCCTGCCAATTTAAAAGGAATCCACTAGTGAAAAGCTCGGAGGAAGGAAACTCTAGGGACTGGAGTAGGCGAAGCCGAATCAGGATAAAATCCTTTGTGTTTGATTTTCTTAACTCTTTATTTATTGCATTATATTTTCATAATTGCATCATCCGGATCCATCATCTGGATCACAATCAAACACGCTACACTAAGACTTTTTAAAGTCTATTCATTCTGCAAAAAAGGGTCATTCACCCCCCTCTGACCTTATAAAGACTTTTACAGGGACCAATAAGTGGTATCAGAGCTAGTGCTCAAACTAGAGATTTAACAATCTTGAGCTAAAGGTCTATATATTTTGATTCAAATGTTAAAATGAGTTTCCAAAACTCATAACTCCTTCCCGAGGGTATGTCCATTACCCGTCCTCCACTCTTCACCGGCGAACACTATACGTTCTGGAAAAATTAGATAAAGCATGCAAGCATGGTTAGTTATGAAAGATGGCCCATATGAGCCTAATTATGAAGTGGAGGATATGACTACCTAAAACCCATCAAGTATGTGGGATGAGAATGATTTTAAAAAGTTGCATGAAAACGCAAATGCTATTAACATGCTTCATTGTGCCCTTAGTGCAGCTGAATTTAACACGATATCTGGATGTGAGACTACAAAGGAAATTTAGGAGAAGCTGAAGGTAACCTATGAAGGAACTAATAATGTTAAAGATGCTAAGCTCGATCTACTCCAGCAAAAGCTTGAAACCTTCAAAATGGAGCCAAAGGAATCAATAAGTAGTATAAACATTAGATATACCAATCTAGTGAATGAGATGAAGAGGCTCGAAAAAGAAATCTCTGAAGTAGAGATGGTAAAGAAGGTGCTCCGGAGTCTCACCAAGGAATGGGACAACAAGAAGACTACCATTAAGGAAGCTCATGACTTAAATTTTGATAGTTATGATGAGCTAATTGGTAATCTATTGACCAAAGAGTTATCCTTGGATAGATACAGTCAATAAGGAAAAAAGCCTAATGAGAAGAAGAAAGCCATTGCACTTAAGGCAGAATCCATCGGATAGCTTTATCCGAAGAAGAAGAGCAAATCACTGAATCACTGAGCACTAAAGATCAACTTGCTCTATTGACCAGAAAACTCAAGAGATTCATACAAAAGAAAGAAAGAAAGAAGGAAATCAAGGAAGTATGAATCCCAGAAATCAAAGTAAGGTACATCCAGAAGGGACAAACCCAGAATGAATTCGGAAGAAAAGAAGGATACAAAAAAAGAAGCTGCCTGATTTGAATGTGGAGAAAAAGGCCATTTCAAAACAAAATCTCCCAAACTTAGGAGAACCAAAAAGTTCAAAAAGAAGGCAATGGTAGCTACTTGGAGCAATGGTGAAGAACGTAGCAGCTCATCTTCAACAGAAGAAGAAGAGACAGTCAATTACGCATTCATAGCTCTGACTGATCCGGAAGCAGACAAATCCAGAAGAAATGCCTCTAAGCAAGATACAGTGTAAATCAAAGAATTAGAATCAGAAATAGCAAACACTGAGGTAAATTCTTATTCTAATTTTGCTTCTAATTTTGACCTTGCTACAGCTCTATCTATTGTGATCAAGAGTGTAAAGAAGAATGCAAAAGCAATCAAGTCCCTCAAGAGAGCAGTGATGGAGTTAGCAGAAGATGCTGAAGTAATGACACAAGACATCAATCTAGTTAGAGCAACCAAGCATATTGATGTTGTGGAAGAGAACTTCCTGAGGAATTAAGTCTAGATTCTAAATGCAAATTTAATAGGACTAGATAGAGAAATCAATCCATTAAAGGAAGTGTCTAGGAAGAGGCCAGAGAAAAAAGCTCCAAGAAGAGATAATCATCCTCCTAATCAAACCAGATCCTAAAAGGCCCTTAATCAAAAGATGAAGGAGGTTAGCCGGCAACCAGAAGGGAAAAGCTAAGGTGGTTTACAATCAATAACCTGCCAGTCAGAAGAGGAATTATACAGCAGAAATTGCACCTTCAACCAGCTTTCGGACACGTTCCGGACCATCCACCAGTGTGCAAGAAGCTGGACATAAAGGGAACTATAGGAAGTAGGATCTGGAAAAGGTCAATGAGAGGTAAAAGCAGAATAAACCCATTTTAGGGTGCAGGTTTTATGGGAAAAATAATCAAATTACTAAATTATGTAGATTAAAAAATGGTTATTATGATGTTTACCCTTAGCCTGAGATGGTTATTAACCCGAGAGGACCCAAATCTGATTGGGTACCCAAACCCACTTGATCTATTTTGTAGGTATGCCTTAGAACCATAGTAGATCAACATATCTAGTATATTGATAATGGATGCTCAAGGTACATGACAGGTGATGAGAAGGCCTTCATCATATTGACCCGGAAGAAGGAAGGCAAAGTAAGCTTTGGAGATAATCAAAAGGGATAGATCATTGGTCATGGAACCATTGGATCTGAGTTAAAGATAGAAGATGTCTCATTGGTTAATGGACTGAAATTCAACTTGCTAAGTGTGGCCCAACTCTGTGACAAAGGAAGAAAAGTCACATTTGATTCCGGATGCTGCTCAATCTATGATAGTAAGTCCAACCAACTCATTCTTTATGCACTTAGAGTTAATAATATTTATTCTGCTAACATTAAAAATGAGAAAAATAATATTTGCTTGGTATATAAAGAAGAAGAATCATGGTTATGGCATTGGAGGTTTGGACATGTCAGCATGAACCTCCTATCCAAACTAGCCAAAAAGGAATTAGTAGTGGGTTTGCCTAAGGTTGCTTTTGATAAGGATCATTTATGCACTGTATGTCAATTAGGTAAATAGAATAAGAAAAGCTTCCCTTCCATCTCATATATTCCTTCTAAAAGAGTACTTGAGCCCTTACGCATTGATCTCTTTGGTCCTATCAAACCATTGAGTTTAGATAAAAGAGGATACACCATGGTCATTGTAGATGATTATTCTCGATATACCTGGGTTCTCTTGCTAGCAAGCAAGGATGAAGCCTTTGACCAATTCTCTAAAACATTTATCCGGATAGAAGTATAACAAGGCATAAGCATTGCGGTATCAGGAGTGATAATGGTGGAGAGTTCAAAAATAGGCAGTTTGCTGAATTTTATGACTTCAAGGGCATTGAGCATAACTTCTCTTCCCCTCTCTCTCCCCAACAGAATAGAGTTATTGAGAGAAAGAACAATACCATAGTTGAGGTGGCTAGAACAATGCTAAGTGAAAATTGTTTGCCAAAATATTTCTGGGGAGAGGCCGTGAATACAACATTTTATATTCGAAATAGAGATCTCATTAGAAAGACCATAAAAAAGACCCCATATGAAATCTGGAAGGGAAGAAAACCCAAAATTGGGTATTTCAAAGCATTTGGATGTAAATGGTACATCCTTAATGATAGAGAGCAACTAGGAAAATTTGATCCTAAATCTGATGAAGCAATTTTCCTTGGCTACTCAACATATAGTAAGGCTTATAGAGTCTTTAATAAACAAACCCAAACTGTGGTTAAGTCAATACATGTAGATTTTGATGAGACTAACCCTACAGGTAAGAAAAGTTACACTCCAAAAGATCCCAGTTCCAGAAGTTGAGAACTCCAAAGAAAAGAAAGAAGCAAAAGTTCCTGATTCATTCCATATCAAGAAGTATAGAGAGGAAGATAAAGGAATATCTTTTGAACCAGAAATACAACAAGTTAATCTCAATCCACAAGAGATTAACTTTAACGAAGGCCTAGAAGGAGTGATTAAAGCTGAAGTGGAGCAAGTCCTAGTTTAACATGAAGGCCTACAAAGGGAGATCCGGACACAGAGATCATTCCATTGATAATATTCTGGATGATATCCAGTAAGAACTAGAGGTTAGCTCAACAGCTCATTGAGCCAAAGAAATTTCAAGATACTGAAGGAGATGATAGTTGGATGATGGCAATGTAGGTAGAGCTAGATCAATTCACCAGAAATGATTTATAGGATCTAGTTGCACCACCAAAGGGAAAGTCAATCATTGGTACCAAATAGGTATTCCGGAATAAGCTTGATGAATTCGGAATTGTGGTAAGGAACAAAGCAAGATTGGTTGCCCAAGGCTACAATCAACAAGAAGGGATTAACTTTGAAGAAACCGTTGCTCCTGTGGCAAGACTGGAGGCAATTCAGATCCTATATGCTTTTGCATCATTCATGGGATTTACTCTGTTCTAAATGGATGTCAAAAGTGCATTTCTCAATGGAGTCATCCAGGATGAAGTATATGTGAAGCATCCACCTAGATTTGAAAACCCTAAGCATCCGGATCATGTTTATAAATTGAAGAAAGCTCTCTATGGACTGAACCAAGCACCAAGAGACTGGTATGAGAGACTCACTAAATTTCTCATATCCAAAGGGTACATCTAGAGCAAAGCAAATATAACACTTTTCATCAAGAAGAAGAAGAATGATATTATTCTAGTCCAAATCTATGTGGATGATATCATATTTAGAGCCACTGATGAAAGGATGTGTGAAGAATTCAGCTCTCAAATGCAAAAGGAATTTGAGATGTCCATGATGGGAGAACTCAATTTCTTCCTTGGGTCACAAATTAAGCAAAGTCTGAATAGGATTTTCATTAACCAATCAAAGTACACTAAGGAGATCTTGAAGAAGTTTGAAATGGACAAGAGCAAGCCTAAGTCCACTCCAATGGGATCAGATACAGTCCTATCCAAGGATGGTGAAGGAGAAGATGTTGATTAGAAGCTCTATAGAGGGATAATTGGCTCACTCCTATACTTGATAGCTAGTAAACCTGACATACATTATGCAGTCTGTTACTATGCAAGATATCAAGCCAATCCTAAGGATTCTCATCTCAAAGCAGTGAAGAGGATCCTTAGATACCTCCTAGGAACCATTGAAGTTGGGTTATGGTATCCTAGTAATGAAGATTTCACACTCCAAGGGTTCATTGATGTAGATTATGGCATAGATACTCTTGAGAGAAAAAGTACATCCGGAGCCTGCCATTTCCTTGGAGATTGCTTAGTATCATGGTACAACAAGAAGCAAACTTTAGTTGCCTTATCTACTACAGAAGCTGAATATATTGTAGTTGAAAGTTGTGTTGCTTAACTCCTATGGATCAAACAATAGCTTGAAGATTATGGAGTGCAATCTGGATGTGTGAATGTTATGTATGATAACAAAAGTGTGATTGATGTGTCAAAGAATCCAGTGTTCCATAGCAAGATGAAGCATGTAAACATAAGGCGTCATTTCATCTGGGATAATGTGATGAAGAAGGATGTTGCATTGGTGTACATTCCAACCAATGAGCAAAGAGCAGATATCTTTACTAAGCCACTGAGCGAAGATCAATTTAGGAACCTAAGGGAGTCAATTGGAATGTCCAATCCAATCCAGCATTAGTGAGAAATCTATTCTGGAAGAGTGCTACATCAGCAGACATGAATGACAAATGCCAATAAAAGAGCAACAGTTACTTTTTGAATTTCAAATGTCTATTGGTTGTTACACGTGCTGTAAATTTGACAGTTTATTTTTAAAATAAACCATTCTCATTCTCCGGTTAAACTGAATTTACATTTCTATTAAAAATCCAGCTGCCATGCCATCAATCCAGCCAAACTACCGGCGTCCAGATTACCAAACTACCCTCACTTTAAAAATTCTATATAAACCCCTTAAAATCATCTTTCTTCTTCTTACGAGCAACTATCTTACTTTTACTCTGCAAAAATTAAAACCTAAACCCTAATTCTTCCAATTCCTTCTCAAATGGCTGCCATCATAACTGAAGCTGGTCCCGTGATGCTTCCAACCCAGAACATCTTTACGGAATTCAATATGAAAGATGAGGACTTCAAATCCCTTAAACTCAAAGACAATGACTCTATTGTTCCCACTGACTTTTTAATAAACAACTTTAATTTTGAAACTGATCCATATTCTAGACTATTTGAGGATTAGTATTTGAAAAACTTTCTAAAAATAAACTGCCCAACATACCCATATTTAGTCCGAGAGTTCTATGACAATCTCAAGGCCAACAAGAAGTTTGATGTCCTGCGAACTACAGTTCAAGGAAAAGAGATCACCATTACTCCATACTTCTTTGAACAGTCACTTTATATGAAGAATAACAGAGTCTTGATGAGGGTGGATGGAGATGAGACCAAGGTGAAGTATGATCCAGAGATGTGGCTTTCGAAGAGATATTTTGGGGATAAATTTTCAACATATTGGCCCCAAATACCAAGATACCTTCAGCATGTTCTGGCAATGTTAGTCCTAATCTGAAAGGGCTCATTAACCACAGTGTCTTCCTTCCAGCATTGTGTGATACAGCATTGGACAGAGTGCAGAGAAGTAAATATGCCAGTACTGATAATCCATTTTCTGAAGCATCATAGAAATTCCTATGGGGCCCTAATCACTCGAATTCTTCAAGCAAGTGGGGTGGATTTGATTGAATTCCAGGGTGTCAGTGGAAAGCCAATTATGTAGAGGAACTTCCTAAATCTAAGATTCAATGAAACCTGGGATGAGGATAAAGCCAAGAGGCTAAGGGATGAGAAGAAAAGCAAGACCAGGAAAGCTATAAAATTCGGAAGCAAGTGGTTCGATACCTAAAAAGGCCAGAACATCTAAGCCTAAGACAAAGAAGGAATTGGCCTTAGTTCCAGTGGATGAAGAAGAGAATGAAGATACCCAAACAATCACCCAGTTGCTTAACGAATCTCCAGAAAAGCCAAAGCCAAGGGGAAGGCTGATGAAAACAGTTGATAAGTTAAAGAGACCGGTTTGTGATCCAAAAGAAAGAGTTGATTGCAGTAGCTGCTGCTGTAATAAGGAAGGGTTATCAGAAAGGGCAAAGGAGAAAAATATCGGATTTACTGACAGAGAGTAATAGGTCTGATGAGGAGGAAACAGAGGATAAAATGCAAATGCCAAAGAAGCAATTCACCTAGAAGGGGTGCACTTTTGATGAAACAGTTAAGGCTCAAAAACATCAAAAGAAGACAGCTAAGAAGGTAACTGCCATTGTGATTGATGAAGAGGCTGTGAAGAGGGTTGTCATGGAAAATTTGGCTAAGGCAAAAAATTCAAAAAGCAAAAAAGTGCCCGAAGCTAATGAGGATATCCTTCCGGAGGATCCACAGTATGAAGAGATGATGTCATCTGTGGCAGATAATTACTAGATAAAAAACCAAGCCAAAGAAGGACCCGGAGGATCTTCTGCTACACTTATCCTCATAGACTCCAATGCCCTATCTCAACTGTCAAAAATTTTGTAGTCCGAATCATTCAACTTCCAAGCCATCACAGAACCTCTTCCGGAGAATTTGCTAAATCTAGAATCCGGCAATCAAAATGAATTAAGTCTTATTGAGGCACATGTAGAGGGCATTAAGGACATTACCAATGCGCTTGGAGGAGCTATTATAAGTCCTGAAAAGGCACTTGAAGGGGTGACAGAGGACATTTCCTATCATCTGAGGGTTGAGGTGGAAGGAAATAAAGTTAGAAATGCAGACTCAAACATTCAGATCCCATCGCCAATGAATGAGGTAACCCCTAACATTATCCCTTTAAATGTTTGTGCTAATTCTGCTGGTGGTGATATTACAGCATTTATAAATAAGGACAACTTAGACACTGCATCTCCAAATGTGTCTAAGGGACAAGTGCCTAACCCGGATAATATTATTCTGGAGGAGGGATGTCGTCTGAGTTCTCATGAGCACACTTCTAAAGTGGACTCAAGGGGTGAGGCGAGTCCGGAGGAACGATCGAATGAAAGCAAAGAAGAAAAAGATCCCTCAAGCTCGAAAGAGAGCGATAAAGAAGAAAATAGTGATCCCTCCGGAAGTAGTTATAGTTTCGGAGATGATTCATTCAGCTCATCGAGAGACAAACCTCTTCAAGCAGCAAGCCCCATTAAAATTCTAGCCGGCAATACAAAACAAGCAAAAGTATCTGCCATGCTTAAATTACTTAAGAAGATACTCTTAAAGAGTGTGAGGAAGGGTATGTAAAGTAGAGTCTCCGGAACATCTGCAAGCACTTATAAATAGTTGAGAAGTTGCTTCTGGATGAATTCGAAACTCTGGATTTAAAGGCTGAATTGGGGGAGATAAAAGGGAAAGTGCAGCAAATTGCGGAGAAGGTGGAAGATTTTCCCTCTCCAGGAACTATGGCAGAAGCATCCCTATCCCAAGTTAATCCAATTCTGAAGGAGATCAAGGACATAAAGGAGTACCTAGACACCAAGTTTGAAAACTTGTCAAAATTCAATTCTTAGAAAGAGGACAAAACTGCTCTCCCGCACTTAACTAAACAATAGCATACCATTTTGGATAAATTGACAAAATTATTTGATGATGACCTACCTAAAGCTCTCACTGCTCATGCTGCCAATATTGCACAAGATGTATGTGGATAACTCAATGGCCAAGATGCAGTAATTGAGCGAGCCAGGGATGCTATGTGCAAAGAAATTGACACAGTAAATAGCAGCATTCATAATATCAGGAAAGGGATAAGGGAAGAAATAACCCTACTCCAAATCGGAATCAATAACCTCTCTATTTTCGGATCCTCCTTCGCTCCTGCAATTCTAGAAAGTCAACTTCTCCAAGTCTTTCATAACTTGATCCAAGTCATTGGAGATTCCGTGTAACGACCTGGTCCTAAGAGGGGTGGCACAGGGGTAAAAGACTTGAGCAAAGAGCGGCCATGAAGGATGTCGATGGGGATAAGAATGAACCGAATCCACCCCCGAAAGAGAGGGTTTCGTGATTGTACTGGTATGGAACAGCAGAATTGAGAACGGTTAAGGATTTCAAGAGTGTAATGGTATAGGACATTATAATTGAGAGAGACTTAAGAGATTTGATTGGTACTACCTATACCAACAAGGTGCACTTTCTTTTCTGGATCCTACTCGGGAGAACTCCAAAGTTGAGCATGCTTGACTTGGAGCAATCTTGAGATGGGTGACCTCCTGGGAATCAATTTACAGGAAGTGAGCGAGTGAGGAGAAAGCTCACTGAAAAGACTTGTGTTGGTTTGTAGGGCAGTTGGTCAAACCCGGGGTTTTACATTCCGGCTTCTTTGGTCGAAAGGAAATGACAACTCTCTTTAAGGTACTCTTCCCTTACTATGATAAAAAGGATCAACAGTTTGTCTTGCGCATTCATCCATCCATCAAACAATCCTATGATCAACTGAAGAAGACCATCCGGCCCTACCACCTTACTCCTCCAATGGATGATAAAAATTTTGCTGAAAGGATAAACGACAATGCTGACTACATTATTTATTCCAACACATGGCAAGCAGCTTGGGATAACAGAACTTATATGGTGATAGACCCCCAAGCTGGAAACAAAAAGGGGGAGAAGAGTTTGTAAAGTCAACAAGGATCTGGATTCGGCAAGGAAAAGGAAAAGGAAGGAGGACCATCCGGAGGGAATTAAACTAGCTATAACCTTGTAAATTTTGTAATAGCTAGATTCACTATTTCATATATCTGTACTTTATAATCCGGAACTTCATTGATGTTAACTATTGTTAACAGCAGAAGTATAAATAATGAAACAATCTAATTCTTAAAATATCGCTTCTAAAGTGCAATCTATAATTGTACTAAAACAAACTTAGAAGCTAGAATTGGAAAATGTTGGGGGAGTTAGGATGCTAAAATTATGGGGGAGTAATTGTAAATGACTGAGTATAAAAAATCATACTTAGATCATATACCCCTGTTCACTATGCTTAGTTAATTTAGGTTTTTGTTTCCATCGAATGGGGGAGATTGTTGGAAAACAATGATCCGGAACATAAAACAGACCGGATCAAGTTTGAAGTAAACAAAACCAGAGAAAGACTTATCCGGATAACTAAATATAATTGGACCTAAGCACAACAAGACTTAAGTCATTATATATGGACAACCAAGTTTTCATTAAGTCCAAGACAAGCTTTCAAACAAAGACTATTACCTAAGCATAAGTGGATTAGCATTCTGTTAGAGTTTGGTAAGGAAACAAACTGCTAACTTCCTACAACATCATTCGGAAGATAGACTGATTGAAGCTACATCCGGATTGGATAAATCTGAAGATATCCAGAAGATTCCATTCAAGACAAAGGGAATGATTTCAAAATAATTCCCTTCCCTCCATTTGGTCTTAGCTGTCATCAAATATCCCTTCCCAAGAAAAGGATGAAAAGCTGACAGTAGAAAGAGAAAAAGGTAACAACCTTTTTAACCTAAACCAATGGGAATGGTGTGTGGAGCACACAGATTGGGCCACTGGCTAAAAGTTGGTGCATCGTAAAAAGCCAAGGAAAACAATCACTGACAACTTTTCAGCATCAATTCCAAGGATTCAAACGGGTCAAAATTGAGTCTCACGAATTAATCAACGGCTCCGGAAGCGCCCCATATAACCTGATCAAGGGTGAAGATTTAATGCAAGCTCAACAACCCACAATGACTCCATTTATGATAGAAGCCTATAAAAGGGAAGCTTCACCAATTGAGAAGGTTTACTGTTTGATTTATAAAAACAAGTAACAAAGAACAAGCATTCAATCAGTTTACAATCCCTCCAAGAATCAAATCAATCCAAATCTGTTGTAAGGATTCCTAAGTAAGCTATAAACTTAAGGAAATCCAAAACCAAAACCTTTGCGAAAACAAGAGTGTAAGAATCTCCAACTTGGGTGAGTTGTGAGATTGGGATACAACTTAAAGTTGGTGCTTTAAGTGGGAACTCCTTGTAGGACTCAGCTTAGATTCGGGGTAAAAGTCTAAGTGGCATATCCTGCTAAAGACTAAAGGACTCGGCTAGGAGTTGGTGCTTCTAGTGGTATATCCTACATCCGGAAGGGGTTACCATTCGGAGGCAAGTTGCAAGGCTTAATTCCTGCCAGTTGGAAAGGAATCCACTAGTGAAAAGCTCGGAGGAAGGAAACTACAAGGACTGGAGTAGGCGGGGCCAAACCAGAATAAAATCCTTTGTGTTTGATTTCGTGAACTACTTATTTATTGCATTATATTGTCATAACTGCATCATGCGGATCACAATCAAACACGCTACACTAGGACTTTTTAAAATCTATTTATTCCGTAAAAAAGAGTCATTCACCCCCCTCCCCTTCTGACCTTATAAAGACCTTCACAGGGACCAACATATTGAATTAGAGGACATGCCTTATATAGAGTACTAGCGGTTTCACAGATATTCGGTGATCAAACTGGGCGTACACTATTTATTCAATTCTCCGAGGATCCATCCACACGGCTAACGTCGGAGCATGACTCTGATACCAATTGTTGCTGCACACATAAGCTTCAATGGACACCATATATCCTCATATGTGGTATGATATTGTCTACTTTAGGCCTAAGCCCTCATGGTTTTGCTCTTGGGCTTTTCCCCTAGATGGCCTCATTACCATTGGGGATATTGTCCACACTTATAAACCATTTACTATCCAAATTTCGTAGCAATGTGGGATATTTGTTAGCCCAACATTTCTCCGCTCGAATAAATATCCATCGAGCCTCTACTGGACCGATCAACCATCCGTTCACTAACACGTTTTTTCATCACACCGTAATGCGTTGGAGGACATGCCTTATATAGAGTACTAGCGGTTTCACAGATATCCAGGGATCAAACTGGGCGTACCACTATTTGTTCAATTCTCCGAGGATCCATCCACACGGCTAACGTCGGAGCATGGCTCTGATACCAATTTGTAGCGTCTAGCAGAAGCACGTGGACACCTAATGTCCCCACACATGGTATGATATTGTCCACTTTGGACCTAAGCCCTTATAAATTTACTCTTAGACTTTACCTCAAAAGGTCTCATACCATTGGAGATATTTTCCATACTTATAAACCATTTAGTCTCCAATTTCATTAGTAATATGAAATATTTGTTAGCTCAACATAAATACCTTAATATATAGTGATTTTACTATTTAAATTAAAATGTATAAAATTATTTCTATTTTTAATTTTTCTATGCCCTAATAGATTTTTCCTCATTATAATATTAATATATTTTATTATAAGATTTTTTTATTAATGAACAACATAAAAGCTAAAAGAGATAAGATTTCAACTAATTTGACATCTTTAGTGACTCTAAAGATATTTTATTATAAGTTATTTTTATTTAACTTGCATTTTATCCTAAACATCAAATATAGAAAATGATTTTTTATGAAATATTATATATATATATATATATATATATATATATATATAATCAATTTTTTTTGACTAATTTTCTTTTTCGTGAAGATTCAAAACCTAAGAGGTAAATAGAAATATTTTCCCCACCTAAACATTTGTTTTACTCTGTTTAATTTTGTATTTACTAAGATCCAGTATACATTATTAAAATCGATATTTTCCATTTGTATGATTATTATTAAAGTAGCATCCAATTAAAGTCGGTGGGAAAGATTTTTGTTTTCTTCCCTTATATGTGTCCTGCGTGGGTAATTCCCTGTCAATAATTGGTTTGCATTATATTAACAAGGCGGGTGCATTACTACGTCAAAACTTGTTGATAAAAAAATAGAATCATTACACAATTGCTTTCTTATAATATATAATTTTATAATATTTAAAAAATCAATTCTCCAAAAAAAATAAATTAACTTCAAATGCTCATTCCAATTGATTAGAAATAAAAATAGAAATCGACTTACTTGCAGCTTGGTAGAGTTTTCAGCCTATCAGGATTTTTGCCTTTTGTCATTCTTTCTTTTCTTTTGAGGAATTGAGTTGACCGCGCAAAACTCTACATTCGACTTAATCACAACATTTCGCTTTTTAGGCCTAATATATTCATTCAAGCACAAATATAAAGGATTCAGTAAAAGGACATTTTCATTAAATAAAGTAAGTTTGAGTACATGATGATGATAAACATTTCTATTGTCCCAAACTCTGGTGTTAACTAACCTATGCAGGTTTTCCAGCCAACACACTCTCGTAGCTCACTTTACCCTGACTTTTGCCTAGACCGCCCTTTTTGGATTTTCAATTTTCAATCTAGCAGGCTATTTTGGAACCTAACTTTTGCCTGATCGGTTTGTAGAATACCAATCAGCGAGATACACCCTAATTTTTGCCCGAGCAATAGAATACCACTAGCCGAGTGATTTATTTATATATGTCTTTTTATGTGCCGCTTTTATGGATTTGGTTCTTTTTTGGTTAGGTATAGGGTTTACGAACTCGGTACCATCTAAAATCTCCATGCCCCTAAAACCGAGTATCTTTCTAATTACGTAAGGTCTTTCCCAATTCAGTTAGAACTTCCCCCTTGGGTTAGTGTTGGTGGGCTTTACTTGTTTCAAAATCAGATCATCGGCCTTTGATGGATACTTATGATGCTTGACTCGGTTGTTGTATGCTCTTGCTATGCGCTGCTGGTACATCTGAAGATTGTTTAAGTTTTTTGACCCACGCTTTAGTCCATGAGGGTCCCTTTGACTTAGATTCAGTGCAACTCCCAAGGACTTCATCTCGGTTTCGACTAGGGTCACGATTGTTATACCATAAACCAAAGAGAAACGCATGAGATCCGTGGGAATTCCAACATTTGTCTGACATCTCCCGAGGGCGGATGGTAGCTTATCGACTCAATCTTTGATCCTTGTTGTAGTAGTCTTCGAGAGAACCTTCTTGATGAGCTAGTTTGCACTTCGGTTGCCCCGTTAGCTCGTGGTCAGTGAGGCAAAACCCTGTGATGCTTGGTTCCATATTTCTTGATCAATCAAGTGGTTGTCCCTCGGAACTGAAATCCATTGTTCAAAATGATGTGAAGAGGTAGGCCATACCGAGCGAAGATATGCTTCTCGATGAACTTGGCCATCTTCTCGGCGGTGATGTTGGTGAAAGACTCGGCTTCCTCATATTTTGAGAAGTAACCTGCACTTACATTGATGAAGCAGTGTTCATTTGTTGATGAGGGTCTAATCTTGCCGATCATATGTATCCCCCTCGTCGAGAATGGCCAATGAGGAGAGGAGTGGGGAAGGTTGGGAATTGGAAGGTATAGGATAGGAGTAAGAATCAATGGTGTATCGAGGGTGGGAAATTTGAGAATGGGTGGGCGAAGAAAAGGTAAGCCTTGATTTTGTCGGAGGTAATCTCGCGATGCACTTTCTCCATAAATCGGCTGACACTTCTTTGGTATTTTGAACATAGGTTTGCACATAGTGGCATGCAACGTATTGAACCTATCCAAGGAAGAATTGAGCTTCTTTCTGTTTTAGGTGTGAAGATGGCATTCTCGGCAATCTGATGATGAACCTTAGGTATTTCTAAGTATGACTAGGCAGAAGCATTATCATGATCCTTAAGCACTTGTTATCTCTCATTTTCTTTCAGAGGTTGGGTCATTAAAAAATGGTTACTATTTTAGGCTATCATCTATACTCAAATTTATTTCATTTAGGGAAACGCCATGAATACTGAACAATTTATGCTTATGATAAAATGAATGCATGGACCCATCGGGCGAAACATCAAGCAGATAAGCAAAAAGAGAGTCTTTGATTGAATAAAAATGCCTTAAAGGCAGAGTTGTTCACATCTAAATACTAGAAACAGGAAATTACATCATAGATAGCCGTCCTCCACAAGCGGAGGGTCTTGATTGGTAGAGCTGGTAGATTAGGCATCCTCGATAGCTTCCATTGGTATGTCGTCCAGGATGAGATCCAGAATGTTCACTTGTTCGGTGGATGGCTTGTCTCCTTTATTCGCTAGAGACCTCGCGAGATTCTTGTTAGCTTCGGTGAGAGAATTGGCTTCCATAGTGACGCCGGCTGAACTGAGGGGACAATGGCCAACATAATTTCTTCGGAGAGACCGGAATTGATCGCACCTACCTGACTATCAGAGCTCGGTGATGGCTTCTCCTCAGTATTAGTCTTCCTAGCCGGCTCATCGATCTTCCCCTCCCTTACTAGATGGGAGATAGCAGCAGCCAAAGCTCTACATTGGTTGGTTTGATGCCCTTGTTGTACATGGTACTTGCAGAAGGCTAGGGCAAGGGCCTATACCAGTCTTCGAACGCTCATAACTTTCACTACGGTTATCCGGTTAAGGCGATTCTTGACATTCCGGAAAGCTCGGAGAGTCTAGAATCCAACGCTATAAACAAGACTCGCTGAAAATGTTCGGATCTTATAGAAAAGTGCAAAATAAATTATTGTGCACGAGCGAAAGAAAATGATTAATTCTAAATGCATGTTAATTATTTTTAATCGCGGTCAAAGGTACAAATTCGTCAAAAAAGCTTTCCAAATGTGATTCGACTCCAAAGGGTAGAACGACGGATCCATAAAAGGTTGGAGCAAAAAGTCATCATCGTTCCGCGGGTCATCAAAAAGCCCGTGCTCACACCCTCCTTAAAATTTGTAAATTTCTCTAAAGCGACTAATTTTTTAAATCGAAGAGAGTAATTTTTTCAATTCATTCAATTTCTAGTAAACAATCTTGTATGCCCAACATTTCAATGTCAATAGTTTATAAGTATTTTGCATGGTATATTGTGTCTTTTTTTTTTTTTGCTAAATTAGTTTTTGTCAAACAATTTCTAAACACTTTCGAAGAGTTTGAAGTTCAAAATCAAGATTAATTTAATATATATGAACATCATAATGTATAGTGGTTTTATCAATTGAGTTAAAATGTACAAAATTATTTTTGTACACTCTTATAGATTTTTCCTCATTATAACTTTAATATATTTTATTATAAGATCTTTTTCGATAAGTGAACAACCTATAAGTTAAAAGAGAGCTTAACATTTCAACTAGGTTGATATCTTTAGTAATTCTAAAGATATTTTATTATAAATTATTTTTCTTTACACAAAATAAATTCACAAGTTTGAGATGAGCGGACTCGATTTTAACTTGCATTTTCATGTAACACATCAAATATGGAAAACTATTTTATATGAAATACTTACAATTAAATTTTTTTGACTTATTTTCTTTCACGTGAAGATTCAAAACCTAAAAGGTAAATAGAAATATTTTCCCCACCTAAACATTTGTTTTACTCTGTTTAATTTTTTGTTTACATAAGATCCAATTTACATTATTAAAATCGAAATTTTCCATTTGTATGATTATTATTAAAGTAACATCCAATTAAAGTCGGTGGGAAAGATTTTTGTTTTCTTCCCTTATGTGTCCTGCGTGGGTAAATTTCCTGTCAATAATTGGTTTGTATTATATCAAGAAGGCAGGTGCATTACTACGTCAAAACTTGTTGATAAAAAAAATAGAATTATTACACAATTTTTTTCTTATAATATACAAATTTATATATTTTTTAAGGAGTCAATTCTCCAAAATAAAAGCTAAGTTAACTTCAAATACTCCAGTTGATTAGAAATAAAAATAGAAATCGCAAAATACTTTTTTCATAAAGGAAAATCGAAGGACTATAGTACAACTTCATCCCCCCAATTTGTATTCACTATTGGATATAGCGTCCAACTCCAACCATTTGCTCTCAAGGACTTAAAAGACCCACATCGTGTCATAAGATGAATGTACGGTGTTATAAAAAGTTACTATGTCCATTTTAGGGTCAGTTTGATATGCTTTCTCAAACATTAAAAATGATAGATTTTATTTACTTATGTAGATTAATTACTTATAAATATTAACCAAAATAATATTGTTGTGTGCAATGTTGTGATAACCGTATCTTACTGGATGGATCGATCGGTTTTACTGTAAACTTGCAATGGCTACTAACTAAAAATAATATTGTTGTGTGCAATGTTGTGATAACCGTACCTTATTGGATGGGTCGATCGGTTTTACAGCGAACTTGTAATGGCTACGTTACGGTTTAACTTAAAAACGGTTTTTTAAAAAAGGCGTTAACTAGATGAATCGAAGACGAATTGAACAAAAGAGAGAGAGAACGAAAGAAGAGCTCTGTTTCATTGAAGAAGAAAGGGGAATTACAGAGAGAGAAAGTACAAATCGTAAATTAGGGATTTCTTCCCTTTATACCTAATTAACTAACACAAGTGTTTTTACTAAATTGCCCCTCATTCCTAACGATTATAAACAACCTTAATATAGGATTTACTTTAAAATAGAAAAGTTGTTACAATTAATTAAATTCTGAAATAGAGTAATACTCAACAGCCCCCGCAAGTTGGCATCACTGAACTGTGATTAGTCCCAATCTCTCCAATTGTCTATCAAAATCTGGGCCATGAAGAGCTTTGGTTATCATGTCTGCTTGCTGATTCTTTGTAGTTACTGACATTAAGTGAATGATGCCTACTTGAACTTTTTACCTTACAAAATGACAATCTATATCTAAATGTTTGGTTCTCTCGTGGTATACTGGATTTCTGGTACTGTGAATTGCAGAAATATTGTCACAAACAATAATGCGGGTTTTTCTGCCTGTACTTTGAGATCTCTCAACAGATAAAACAACCATTGTATCTCTGCGATTGTTGAAGCCATGGCCCTATATTCTGCCTCTAAAGAACTCGTGGAAATGGTATTTTTCTTCTTTGCTTTCCAAGACACTAGTGATCCTCCAAGATATACACAGTAGCCTGTTATAGACCCTCTAGTTTCCAGACAGTTTGCCCAATCTAAATCAATGTAGGCTTTAATCTTTATATTTGATGTTGCTGGAAAAAAGATTCCAAGTGTTGGCCTTCCCTTGAGGTATCTTAGGACTCTGTAAGCTGCTGTCATGTGACCTTCATGTGGTTTTTCCAAATGCTATGACAGTTGTTGTACTGTAAAGGCAATGTCTGGTCTACTGTTGGTTAGATAGAGTAATTTTCCTACAAGCTTTCTATAACTTGAATTGTCATCCAGTATCTTAGTCTTTGTTAAATCCTTTTTGTCCATAGTTATAGGAGTGCTAGCAGGTTTGCTGTCCAAATATCCATAATCTGCAAGCAAATCTAAAGTGTACCTTCTTTGGTATAAATGAATACCATTGTTAGTTCTAGCAATTTCCAATCCAAGTATGAATTTCAGTTTTCCTAAATCTTTAATGCTAAAGCAATCATGTAAGTATTTCTTTATGTCATGAATTTCATTTTCAGAATTGCTAGCTAAAATAACACCATCAACATAAACAACAAGAGCAATATAGACACCATTATTATCTCTTACAAAGGGTGAGGGATCTGCCATTGACTGAGTGAAGCCTTTTGCAATAAGAGAAGATGTTAGAGTTGAGTCCCCTGTCTACTGGCTTGTTTCAATCCATACAAGTACTTTTGTAACCTGCAAACAGCATTAGGAATAGAACTGGAAACACTTGGAGGCAATTTCATATAAATTTCTTAATCTAGACTCCCATGTAGAAATGCATTATTGATATCTAATTGCTCCAAGAACCATCCTTTTTTAGCAGCTAAGGCTAGAAGGACTCTAATGGTAGTCAACTTAGCTACAGGGGAAAAAGTCTCTAGGTAATCAATGCCATTTTGCTGAGTGTAGCCCTTGGCAACAAGCCTGGCTTTATACCTTTCAATGGAGCCATCATACTTTCTTTTTATCTTGTAGACCCATTTACATCCTATTGGCTCCTTATTAATAGGCAAGGCAACAATTTTCCATGTATTGTTTGACTCCAATGCTTCTAATTCATTTTGCATAGCATCTTGCCAACACTTGTGCTTTTGAGCAACTTTGTATGAAGTAGGTTTAACATCAGCATTTAAGGATAAAGAAAAACATTTATAGCTAGTAGATAACCTATCATATGATAAAACTTTAGATAAAGGGTAGAGTTTACCTTTTTCAAGTTATGATATTTCCTTTGTCTCTATGAGAGAGCAATGATAATCTTTCAAGTAAGTTAGCTATTTATGAATTCTTTTTGACTTTTCTATAGTTTGATCTTTGTGTGCTTCAGTCTCTATATTGGAACCTGTCAATTCTTGCTCAACTTCATAGCTATCAGTAGTATAGGGAAAGTAATTCTCATAAAACTTGACATTTCTAGAAATTACCACTTTGTGTGTATTTAGACAATACACTTTGTATCCTTTCATACAACTCTCAAATCCCAGAAAAACACTTTTTTAGGATCTGTCATTAAACTTCTTTCTTCCTTGGACCAAGGTACTGACACATGCTAACCAGCCAAAATTTTTGAATTCATCATAGTTAGGAAATTTTCCATAAATTTTCTCATAAGCGCTGTTATCCTTTAACAAACGTGTAGGTAATTTGTTGATTATAAAGAGAGCATGTCCAATGAAATATGGCCAAAATTCAACAGGTAATTTACTTTAATTCTTTAAGCATCTTCCTACATTTAAAATATGCTGGTGTTTTCTCTCCACAATCCCATTTTGTTGTGGAGTTTCAATGCAAGATTTTTTATGTTGAATGCCATTGTTAGAATAGAAAGATGGCATATGAAATTTAGGACCATTATCTGTATGAATGATCTTTATATTTTTGTTGAATTTATTTTTGATCAATGCATGAAAATGTATAACAAGGTCAGTAGCTTCGCTCTTGGCTTTCATGGGGATGGTCCAGGTGAATCTACTAAAGTCATCAACCAAAGTAAGAAAATATTTCTCACCTTTTAAAGTTTGAGAAGTTGGACCCCAAATATCTATGTGAACAAGATCAAACATGTCAGTACTCATAGAAACCGAAAGAGAAAAAGGCAATTTC
Organism: Euphorbia pulcherrima; assembly: GCA_947683365.1. Lineage (NCBI taxonomy): Eukaryota > Viridiplantae > Streptophyta > Magnoliopsida > Malpighiales > Euphorbiaceae > Euphorbia > Euphorbia pulcherrima. The sequence goes on from CANTUS010000014.1 coordinate 85,212,813, forward strand.
TTCTTTTTGGATCTCAAGCATACATCACAAACAAAATCAGTCGATACATCAATATCAGGAAAAACTTTATTTATAATGGACAATCTATTGTTAGACAAATGTCCTAAATGAAAATGCCATAGTTCCTCTTTATTACAATGTACAACACATGCCTTTTCTAAGCAGCTATTTACACAATTGTAAAAGGAAACATTCAAGTGGTATAGTCTATCATAAACATCAGTTGAACCAATCTTCTTCTTGCTCTTGGTATCCTGTATCAAACAAGAAGAAGAAGAGAAGACTAGTTCACAACCTAGGGATTTAGATAGTTTAGTAGCGGAAATCAGGTTATAGCTAAATGCAAGCGCAAAAAGCACATCAAACAGAATGAAATCAGGACTAAAACGAATATTTCTCTTATGAGTGGCTTGCAACTTATCTCCATTAGGAAGAATCACATGCCAATTAGTCACAGGAACAATACTAGTAAGTAAATTTAAGGAATTACTAATATGAATACTAGCCCTTGTATCTACTATCCATTGACTGGTAAGTAATTCATTTTTATCAGATGCTGAAGCATTAACATGGCTATCTTGAGACTCTACTAGTTTGGTTGCATTTACAAAGGCATTGTTGTGGGCAATCTATTAAGGTGCATTTCCAATCATCATTTGATAAGACTGTTGAGTTTGAGTCTACACAATTTGGGACAATTATTCTAGTTGCTTTGGGGTAAAAGCAATTGTATCTTGATCATTTTTCTATATCTCTTCATAAGTATCTTGGTCTATATCATTTTCTGTCAATTCCTCAAGACTAGTGACTGCATTTGCCTTGCTAAATCTAGACTTGAAATTTGGAGGGTATCCATTTTTCTTCCAACAGTTGACAATAAGATGATTACAATTGCAAAAGGAACACTTAACCTGCTTATCACTTTGCACAAATTGCCTTCTAAAGTTACCTTGAAAACCTCCTAGTTGATTTCTATATAAACCATCAGAATTTTTTCCAAACTGACCAATTTGTATCCCATCAACAGGTCCTTGATCAAGAAAACGATTATTAAAATTATGGTTTCCTTTTCTTACATAGCAGTTATATCTTGAGAGCAAGATTCCTTATCTAACAAGCTGAACTCCCTTTCATATTGCAGAACCAAAGAAAAAACCTTATTCATCAAGGGCAAAGGGTCAGTGGCCATAATTTAGGACTTTATGCTAGAAAACGAGTTGTTTAACCCTTTCAAAAAACAAATGACTAAGTTGACTTCTTGCTTAGCCCTAATTGAACGAGTTATATTACAAAAACATCCTTCGTAAGTGCATACAGGCAAAGGATCCAAGCTATTAATTTCATCCCATAAAACTTGCAAAGCAGCAAAGAAATCTGTTACTAATCTAGCCCCTTGGGAAATTGTATAAATCTCAGTCTGCAAATCCGCAATCCTGTACACATCGGATTGTGTGAATCTTTCCTTCAAATTATTCCAGAGATCTTCAGCGATATCAAAACTTACAGCAGTTTGGGCTATTGAAGAACTTAAAGACCGAATGATCCAAGAAAGGACCATGCTATTGCACCTTCTCCAGGCACTGAAGTAGGCATCCCCTTGAGCTGGTTTGCGTATTGTCCCATCTATGAATTCGAGCTTGTTTTTATACACGAGCGCCATTTTCATGCTTCTGGCCCATGAGTGATAATTGCTTCTATCTAAGGCTGGTGAAACTAGTACAATTGCCGGATTCTCTCCAGAATGAATGTAGTAAGGACTGTGTTCATCTATACGAAACTGACCTCTATTCACCCTTGAAAAAGAAACTCAAGAAAGAAATCTAAACAAGAAGAGATCGGTATTAAATTAGCTTTGATACCATGTTAACTAGTTGAATCGAAGGCGAATTGAACAAGAGAGAGAGAGAACGGAAGAAGAGCTCTGTTTCATTGAAGAAGAAAGGGGAATTACAGAGAGAGAAAGTAGAAATCGGAAATTAAGGATTTGTTCCCCTCATACCTAATCAACTAATGCAAGTGTTTTTACTAAATTGCCCTCATTCCTAACGGCTATAAACGGCCTTAATATAGGATTTACTTTACAATAGAAAAGCTGTTATAATTAATTAAATTCTGAAATATAATAATACTCAACAAAGGCTATTACGACATCCAAAAATCGTTTCAAAAGATCCAGAAGCGTTGCAATAGTCATTGAAAGTCTATTACGGGATGGAATGATCTAAAATATTTCTAGAGCTATTATAATGACAATAATTTAAAAATATTTAGGTAGGAATACACCTAAAATATGTAAATTATTTATTTTTACACATGAAAATTAATATTTTTAAATAATATATATTCTTTTATAAATGAAAAATTGGTAAAATCGCTAATTATACCGGTGGTACCAATAACACCATATACCAAAATCTTCGCCGATATAATGTCAATACGGTTTTCATAACATTGGCTATCTGATTGCAACAAGAGTTAAAAAATTGTGGTTCGCCCCCAAAATGAACTTTTTGTAAAATTATGATTATATTCTGTTAATCTAAAGTGGAGTGATAAAATAAAATAGAGTGCTGTAAACATTAATGGCACATAGGAATAACATCAAACATAACATAAAATTCACAATGTTAGTGGAGACCGAATTAATAGTAATAATTAAGATAATAATAATATTGATTTTAGAAAAGCAAACACTAATTAATAATTAAGCTAGCTTTATACACCACAGTAAGACCATAGTACAACCAAAACCGCCATTTAGTTTTCCAAAAAAACCACTCTTTATATAAAAAATCATCCTAACCCCACCATTAATCTTTTGCTTTTAGCAGCTTTATAATCAATTAATTTACAGACTCTACAATCTACACAGAAAGAGAGAGAGATGCTCTTTGTTCCCAATTCAAAACTTTTAACGGGACGATTTATTTAGATACTTTATATTATGATCATTAATCTGCTGCTAATTATAGTGATTAAGAAGTGATTAACGATGATGGGATTTGTTCAGTGGTGGTGATTATGTTATTGCATGGCCATGCAGACGTGAACTGCTGCTGGAGCTGTCTGAACATCATAATTCGCCGTAGGTTTGACAGTTTCTGTCGGAGAATATTATGTTCTGATCGGAGCCGGTCGTTGTCCTTCCTCACACTTTGCAAATGGTACGTAACGAACCGCAACCGGTTCGTTAGTTCCCGGTTATCTACCCTTAGCCGGTTCAGTTGGTTTCTTAGGTTTTCTAAGTGCTTCTGTTTTCTCATCCTTGACCGCCGCGCTGACTCCCGGTTCGATATCATCCGCCGCTGTTTCCGCTCATCGATGACGGGCGCCGCGGTCTGGTTCGGCTCGTCGGAGCTTGAGTTCGAGTTGTCGGGTTGGGTTTGGTCGGACCGGTTCGGTTCATCCGAACCGGAACTCGAACCGCCGGGTTTTGGTGACTGATCGCCGTCGTTTAGAAAGAATTCAGAGCAATCCCACGGAGGAAAACCGTTTTCAACGGCGGAGAATGGGTTTCCGGGCACCGGATTTGAGGTGAAGAAGGCCGCCGGAATTGCAGGCAGCATGATTGCCTAAATTTATGTATAAAAAAGGCAAGAATTTTGGCAAATAGAGAGAGAAATAAGGAAAGAGGAGGAAAGGGAAGAATTGCAGTGTAGGGGGCTCATATTTAAAGCCAAAACCCGTGGGGCCCACAACAATGTGTGAAAAATGCAACTTAAGGGTATTGTTGTCAATCCAGTTGTTATACGCACTATCTTTGGGGTATTTACGACTTTTTTAGTGGGCATTTTGAATTGAAACACAAGCTTAGTCATGAAGAAACAAAGCTCTGGGGTCCCATTTGTTTACGTGTAGGATCCCTTATTGGTTGTACGTGTGAGTAGCCAATGGATTCAAAAGTTGCTGACGTGGAGCCACGTGAGCTGATTGTTTAGCCTAATGGCTACTCGACTTGGCTGCGAGATTTGAAGCCGGAGAGATTGAATGATTATTGATTAGACATCGCATTTTTTTATACAAAGGGTATACTCGTGTAGTTTTAAGAGTTTTTAAAATAATATTTATGGTTTAAAAGTTATTGTATTATATTAATAATTTTAATAAATTTAATATTTTTATATTTTAATTATATTATTTAAAAATTATATATTAAGATTTAAGTAATATTTAAAAAAATTTATTTTATTTTAATTTTTAAAATTATAATTAAATTTTTTAATTTAAAAAATATTAATACTTCTTAAAAAGTTTAAAAATTTATTATAAAGGTTTATTATATTTTTATTAAATAAAAATAAAATTTTATTTTAAAACGGATAAGATTATCCTTTAAAATGTGTGATTTTAAAATTTTAGAAATTCTTTTTTTATAAACTTTTAAAATCACATGCACCCTTTTAAAAAAATTCTACAAGCATCTTTTTATAAAACGATCAAGTCACATGGTATATTTTTTAAATTTATCTATAAAAAAATTTCTTAAGCACCTTTCTTTAATCACAAGTGTTCCGACTTTACCATTCTCATTAATGGTGTCATAAATTATGGTCGGATGAAATTTAACTTTATTATTTCTAACTTATAAATAATAGTATTAAATTAAATTAAAATAATAAATACTTATTTTAATATAAATTTATATATATACAAATCGATAAATACCGATAATTTTTATAAGTTAGATAAAAATACAGAGAATGGAGCGGTAACTAAATCTATATGAGGGTCAACCCCCTATATCACTGCCTTGGTACCTCTTTAATATAAAGACTTTAATGAATAATGGTTTATCAGCTCAGTTAGTCTGTAATAGTAATTGAAACAAAACATAGACGAGTTTTGTTTTCTGACATAAAATTAATTTAATTCTTATAGGTTTAAAATGAAATAATTTTAGTTTAGTGATAGTGTACATAATTATAAATTGATATCAAAATAAATTTTATTAAGTTCACAAAATTTAAAGAAAACAGGATCAAAGCCATCACTTTTAAGTGACGTACCATTTGCTTTTCTAATGGGAATTAAATAGTCATTAGTAAAATGATTAATTAAACGTCATCAAGTTTGTAAGCAACAGTTCGTTACTTTTTGGTACATATTAAATTATTTTAAAAGTGAGGTATATAAGATATACAAATTATTTTCAAATTTAAATATATTGTGTCGTTTTACTTGAAAGCTACAATTGCTAATTAGTAATATTATTTTGTGCTATATTTTGTTTTGATGCTTTAGTCTATACATTTAACTAAATAAAGCGATGAAACATATCAACATCTATTTCTTAAAAATTATCGGTTAATATCAACTTAATTAGTATAGGTAACTACTAGGGAGGTTTTCATCTAGAAGAGATGCTTGTAGTGTCAATAGTATAGGTTTGGATTTTATGGTACTATATATATATAAGTTAATGTGACATGTGCCTATTATAAAATTGAATAACTCTTGGCTATGTTAATATCTAATATTTTTTTTTCAAATTTAAAACATAATGAAGGTTTGTGGTGTGAATCTAATAAATGTATATCATTTGGCTACATTTTCTTATGGGTACTGGAAGCATTTTGTTAAGAGGTGGGATCTAATTATTTAAAGGCTCTCGGTTAAATAATATTAAAAGTATTAAAATAGGTCTTTTAATAAAAAAAATATTGTAATTAATACTTGCCTTTTGAAAAAAAATAGGATTTAAACTCTAAAACTTTTATAAATTTCACTAATGTTCTAACAATTGATCTAACATTTATTATTGTCTACTTTTATCTTTTTAATAATAACTACTAAAACTTTAAACGAAAAAATATTTTTAAGCCCGTTCCGATTATGGGCTTTAGGCGGTGGCACTTACCCGCCACCCCTCAAAGTCGGCCCTGTCTGTTAATACGATTGAACCACTAACAGAAAATTACGAGTTTAAGAAATAAAAACAAGAATATTAAGAACTATTCAGTTTGTAAATTGATTAGGATATTGCATTAGATCTCATTAAGAAGGTAAGTTTGATTTAAAATCTTCGTTCTCACATTTTCTGGATTTGTACACATGATATAGTGAGTTCATATACATGTTTTCAAAGTTTAATGAGCACTCGCTTATTAATAACGAAAACTAATTTTGATTGTGTACTTTTAAATTTAACTGCCTTATCTTTTAAGTTAAATGATTTCATAATGTAACTTTTACATCAACGAATTTAAGTTCTTTAAAGTCAATAAGTGAATAGTAAAAACAATTGAGATTTAAATTTGATATGTGTGGCCTACAATGCATTGAGTATCACTATATTTAATTTAATAAATAATTGAGATTATTTAAACTTAATTTATAAATTCATACAGAATTATAATCCACCTTTTATAACTTAAAAAACCATCTATATATCTTGGCCTTATTTTTATTTTAGAAGATAAAGAAAGATGAGTGGTGGCATTGTTAGAAATATGGCATAAGTGATAATGATATGTATTATCAGTTTTAGGCTTAATTATAAGGGTAAATTTAAAAAGAGTATCTTGTGATTTCACTCATTTTTAAAATGGGGTCTGAGGAATTTTTTTTTATAAAACGGGGTCTGTGGTTTTAAAAAATTTACAAATAAAGGATCTTCAGTATTAAATTACGTCACAAAAATGAGTAAACTTGTTCGTTTTAATCTAAATTTTTGCGAGATGGTTATTAAAAATATAATACACATCATTAAAAATTTTAAAAAAATTTTGAATAGCGCAAATATTTTTTTAATTAAATTACGATAATAAATTTTAAAAAATTATAAAAAATAAAAAAAACTTCAAAAATACTTACTGGCGTATAATTTTTAAATAATAAGGTTAAATTATTGTTATGTTGAATTGTTTAAAATATTCAATGTAACACCACTGTTTTGAAGTCATAAGCCCCTTTTTGTAAATTTTTTGAATTCGCAGACTTCATTTTGCAAAAAAAAATTTCTCAGACCCCGTTTTACAAATGAGTGAAACCACAAGGTACTTTTTTAAAGTTTATCCTAATTATAATATGGAAAAGCTATGATTTGAATGATATGAAATATATCATTGTATTCTAAGCTTTGAGAGCTTTCCAACGATATATTATACGCATAAAACGGATTAACGGTGAATGAGAAATTGTTGTCTAAAGTTTGGACATCTGTCAAATATAGACGCGCTAAATCGGTGATTCGGTAGTGAAAAAATATTGCCATGTAATATTTTTTTCACCAGATTTTTATTTGAAATTAATGGATTTTTAATCTCTTAATCAACATTTTTTCTCATAACATCCATGGTTAATGACCATAAAAAGTATGGTTACAAATGTTAATGGCCATAAAGGTGTGGTTACAAAGGTTAATGCCTTTTAAACCCCATTAAGCCATGTAATGCCATTTGTCCTATAAATACCCTATTCTTGTAGCCTTCTTACACACTTATTCTTCTCTCTTTTACTCTAAAAAAATCCAGCTGGTATTTGTGCTTGTTTACTTTATGATTTATTTTTTGTTTTCATACTAAAAATATCTCTCAATATTTTCATGCCTTTTACAAGAAGGCTACTTAGATTTAGGTTCTTGTGAATTGCTCTTCACACAGTTAGAGTTCGACTAACAATTGCGGTTGTATCCTGGGAGACAAATTCACCAGTAGCGGGTGAATAATTGTCTTAAAGAAACTGAGTTTCAGGCCTCTGCAATATGCTTCTTCTTCGGTAAAAGGTTTAAGTATTATTCTATTATAATTGTTGCATTTCTAAATCTTTGAGAATCATATTGTAATATATACTTATTCTTAATGAAATAGAGTATTGTTTATTTTATTCAATACCGCTACTAACAAGTTTCTAATAATCTTAAGACAATTACGTCTATTTTTTAAGTTAAGTGCAGGTTACACTGGATTTCTTGAAGACTGTTATTTTGGACAAAACATTGTTCATATAAAAAAGACAGTAATTATTTTTCATAAAAAAAATTCTCTTTCTTCTCTTTCTTGATTTTTCTCGTTTACAAGCTTCTGACTTACTTTGTAGTATTTCAGATTGTGAATTGAAAATATTATGAACATTATTTTATCGATTGGGGGTAATGGTTCTGAAACAATTCCAGACCAGAATAGCCAAAATGGAAAAATTGGTCTTATTGGTGCTGGACCTAGTGAAAATGAACTTTCGAGTTTAACAATTATTATGCCTAATGATCATGAGGTTGCCTTGGGACTATATCTTATTTCAACTCTTAAAAGATCGAAGAAATTTTGTGGATCAAATTTTAAAGTTTGGCAATATAAAATATTTTTCTATTTGACAAGCATGAGACACCATAATATATTGAAAGATGACCCTCATATTGGAGTGGTTAATGCTTCTTTTCAATTATTTACAGATGTTCAGAATCATATGGATTTCATTTACAAAAATCTTATCTTAAATGACTTAGTCATTGACCTATATGAGGTGTGTACTATTAAACGTATTGCAAAAGAATTGTGGGATTCCTTAAATAGAAAATTTTCTATTGCTAATCAAGTTTTGGCGAAAGCTAACGTGGTTGAGATCATTAGAGACTCCAAAAAGGGCAAACAACATGTTAAACGTAAGTTTAAAATTGGACAAAACAAAAGCATATCCAAGAGACAAATGTTAAATGGAAAATGCTTAAATTGTGAAAAGATGAGACAAAAATCATTTGTTTGTAAATTGACAAAAAATGGTCAATGACATTGAGGTAAATGTTATGAAAGAAATTACAAAAGATGTTTATGAAATCAATGTATGTGTAATTTCTGAGGTCAATATGACTGACTCAAACCCAATGGAGTGGTGGCTTGACACTGGTGCTACTCATCACATGTGTTGTGATAAAGAGTCTTTTGCTGGATTGACCCTAATGGATAGTGGGGAGAAACTCTTTATGGGAAATTCTGCTACTTCTAATGTCAAAGGACATGGAACGGTGATTCTGAAAATGACTTCCGGCAAAGAAGTAAAACTGCAAAATGTCTTGTATTTACCTGACATGAAGAAGAATCTGGTTTCTGGGAGCCTATTGAGCACACAGCTTCAAGATGATATTTGAATCTCAAAAATTTATTTTTTTTAAGGGAGACATGTATGTGGGAAAGGGATATGAATGTAATGTTCAAATTCAATTGTGTCTCTTATAAGCAAAATTCTATTAATGAGAATAACGTTGTTGCTTATATGATTAAGTCTTCTAATTTATGGTATAGTAGACTTGGACACGTTAATTTTGATACGTTACGACGTTTCATTAACTTGAATCATATACCCACATTTCATATCGATAAATCACATAAATGTGAAACGTGTGTTGAGACAAAATTAACAAGATCTTCATTTCAATTCGTTGAAAGAAATTCAGAATCTTGGTCTAATACATACTAATATTTGTGACTAGAAATAAGTTCAATCAAGAGGAGGAAATAAATGTTTTATTACCTTTATTGATGATAGCACAAAATATTGTTATGTGTATTTACTAAAAAGCAAATATGAGGCTTTAGAGAAATTTATACTCTATAAGCATGAAGTAGAAAACCAACTTAATAAGAAAATTAAGAAGGTAAGAAGTGATCGTGATGGTGAATATGTTTGCACAATTTGCGAGTTTTACTCCTAAAATGGAATTATTCATGAAGTAACACCACCTTACTCTCCACAATCAAATGGTGTAGCTAAACGCAAAAATTGCACTATAAAAGAGATGATGAATGCAATGTTAACTAATTCTGGTTTCCCATAAAACATGTGGGGTGATGCTGTTTTGTCAGCAAATTATCTTTTAAATAAGATACCATGTAAGAAACAAGACAAAACCCCTTATGAATTATGGAAGGGTAGAAAGCCTTCTTATAATTACTTGAAAGTGTGGGGGTGTCTTGCAAAGGTAATTGCACCACTACCTAAACGTATGAAAATAGGTCCAAAAATGGTGGATTGTATTTTTATTAGCTATGTTAGTAATAGCAACACATATCAGTTTCTTGTGCATGAATCTAAAAACTCGGATGTACACAAGAACACTTTGATTGAGTCAAAGGGCGCTTCCTTTTTTGAAGATGTGTTTCCATGTAAGGAAAAAGGCGAAGGGTCGGGAACTAAAAGGTCTCGTGAACTTATTGAAAGTGACGGTCAAGTTGATCAACAAGTTATTGATAAAAATGACAACCTTCAATCAATAATTGAAGAAGAGAATAAATTGGATCACGAGGTGGAACCTATAAGAAGTAAAAGGACAATGGTTGAAAAATCATTTGGTCTGGATTTCTTAATGTATATGGTTGAAGTGGAACCTCATACATATAAAGAAGCTATAAGCTTAATTGAAAGTCCTTCATGGAAAGAGGCCATAAGGAGTGAAATTGATTCCATTTTGCAAAATCATATGTGGGAACTAGTGGACCTTCCTCCCGAAACTAAGCCACTAAGTCCTAAATGGATTTTCAAACGTAAGTTAAAAGCTGATGGAATAATTGATAAATACAAGGCTCGTTTAGTCATAAAAGGTTATAGACAAAAAGAAGGCTTTGATTACTTTGATACATATTCTCTAGTGTTGAGAATAACATCCATTAGGATGATACTTGCAATTGCCGCTTTGCGAAATCTTGAAGTACATCAAATGGATGTGAAAACTGCTTTTCTAAACAGAGATCTTGAAGAAGAAATATACATGGAACAACCTAAGGGTTGTGTAGCTTCTGGTCAAGAAAGGAAAGTATGTAAGTTGGTGAAGTCTTTATATGGTTTAAAACAAACACCAAAACAATGGCATAAGGAATTTGATGATGCCATGATGGCAAGTGGATATCGTATAAATGAGTGTGAAAAATGTATATATGTCCAAACTACAAATGAAGGATATGTTATTCTATGTACTCATTGTTGGAAGCAATGAAAGAATGGTAAAGAGTACCAAGAATATGTTAAATTCTAAATTTTACATGAAAGATATGGGACTAGCTGATGTAATTTTAGGCATTAAAGTTCAACGTTCACCTAACAGTCTTTTATTGACACAGTCACACTATGTGGACAAGATACTTGACAAGTTTAACAAAGGTGATGTTGGTATAGCTAAAACACCATTAGAAGTTAGTCTACATTTGTCTAAACACAAAGGTGAATGCATAGACCAAGTGGAATATGCAAGGGTGATAGGCATTTTGATGTACCTTACAAGTTGTATAAGGCCTGATATTGCTTATACTATAAGTAGTTTAAGCAAATTTTTGAGTAATCCAGGTAAAAGCCATTGGAACGCAATCGTAAGAATACTAAGATATTTGCGATATACTCGTGATTATGGACTGCACTATACAAGATAACTTGCTGTACTAGAAGCATATTCTGATGGTAGTTGGATAGCTGATATCAAGAATTCTAAAGGTATAAGTGGGTACGTGTTCACTCTATAAGGAGGAGCAATGTCTTGGAAATCCTCAAGGCAAACGATTATAACTCGTTCCATAATGGAAGCTGAGTTTGTGGCCTTGGATAAAATGGGAGAAGAAGCCGAATGGCTACGTAACTTATTAGAGGATATTTCAGAATGGCCTATGCCTGTGCCCACAATTTGTGTACATTGCCATAATCAAGCAATGATTAAAAGAGCACAAAACGTAATGTATAATGGTAAGTCAAGACACATGCGTCGTCGACATAATACTGTAAGACAACTAATCTCAACGTCGGTTATCTCTATTGATTTTATAGGATCGAAGGATAACATTGCGGATCCGCTAACCGAAAGGTTAAACCGAGTTCAAGTTGAAAAGACATATAAAGGAATGGAACTAAAGCCCATGAATAATTAAGGCGCTATATGAAGGAAAACCCAACCATGTTTGACTGGAGATCCCAAGATCTTGGTTCAATGGGATAACCTACTTGCATAGACCTTGTGAGGTCACTGTGAGGGGTAACCCCATGTCCATTCCTGTGATGTAAACAGTGATAAAATGGGTTAAGGTTAAGCTACATGTTTTTAATGATCCTTTGTGCATCAATGGTTGAGCAAAAGAGATCACCTATGTGAGAATGAAGTGGGGTCGCTTCAAATGATACTATTGGGGCATAGTAGTCTAAAACTCTTGTAAAACCAGGAGATGTTCATGACCATAACGAATATAACCATAAGAACCAAAAACCGTGATGTGTTGATATTTGTGTAGGGTATATCATCGTTTACACAAACCGCAGAATAGTTTAAGGACATCGCACCTACTAGTCAGCCAGTAAAGTAAATATACTTTCACAGGGGAAGGTTCAAAGGTTGTACCCTACATATCCTATGGAAATATTGGCTGAAGCGCATTTTCACCCTTCGATTTTTGAAAATGTTCGTGTTGTTTTCAATTTTCATTCATGCAGGGGATTGTTGAAAATATGGCATAAGTGATAATGATGTGCATTATCAGCTTTAGACTTAATTATAATATGGAAAAACTATGATTTAAATAATATAAAATATGTCATTGTATTCTACACGTTTCGAGAGCTTTCCAAAGATACATTATACGCCTAAAACGGATTAACGGTTATGAGAAATTGTAGTTTAAAGTTTGGACATCTGTCAAGTTTAAACGCACTAAAGCAGTGATTCGGTACTGAAAAAATATTGTCATGTAATATTTTTTTCACCAGATTTTTATTTGACATTAATGGGTTTTTAATCTCTTAATCAATATTTTTTCTCATAACATCCATGGTTAATGACCATAAAATGTATGGTTACAAATGTTAATGGCCATAAAGGTGTGGTTACAAAGGTTAATGCCCTTTAAATCCCATTAAGCCATGTTAATGCCATTTTTCATATAAATACCCTATTCTTGTAGCCTTCTCACACACTTATTCTTCTCTCTTTTACTCTAAAAAAATCCAGCTGGTATTTGTGCTTGTTTACTTTATGATTTATTTTCTGTTTTCATACTAAAAATATCTTTGAAAGTTTTCATTCCTTTTACAAGAAGGCTACTTAGATTTAGGTTCTTGTGAATTACTCTTCACACGGTTAGATTTCGACTAACGATTGCGGTTGTATCATGGGATACAAATTCACCGATAGCAGGCAAATAATTGTCTTAGGGAAACTGAGTTTCAGGCCTCTACAATAAGCTTCTTCTTCAGTAAAAAGTTTAAGTATTATTCTATTATAATTGTTGTATTTCTAAATATTTGAGAATCATATTGTAATATGTACTTATTCTTAATAAAATATAGTATTCTTTATTTTATTCAATACCGCTACTAATAAGTTTATAAAACACATTTAACTAAATTAGTCTTTCATAAGGAGAAAAAGGAAAGAAATTAACAGCTAAATTAAAATTATCTATTAATTTGTAGGAATTATAAAAGGAAGGCTAACGCACATAAAACATATGGTGTAAAGGAATCAATCAATGAAAAAGAAAGTATGGTCATGAAAGAAAAGAACAAAACAAAGCTACGAACTAGTAATGTGTTGTTGGGCAACAAATGGTTAGCATGAGGCCGACATTCAATTCAATTAAAGCATGATTATTATATTATAAAAAGGAAAAGGAAAACAAAAACAAAATATTCAATACATTTATTTTCCTCAATATTCTTTATTCATAGCTTATTAATTATTTAACTGTAGACGGAAAATGGAAATACAAAACCAGTTTTACGGTCCTTTCGTTTTCGATTTCTGAAAGCTGAAATGAAATGAATTGAATTGAATTTAGTTGAATTAAATTAATTTAAAGTGAATTAAATTTATTTTAATATAAATTTATGACTATACATAACTAAATTAAATTAAATTAAATTACGTTCAATTATAGTCTAAGAAAACAGGCCTTAATTCCATGAAGTACAATTACTTTATCCAATTATAAAGATAGGCTACAGAATATATTCCCTTAATTTTCTTCTTAACATATAACAAAAGCTAACTACACAAACGGTATTATAACTTCCAATTCAAAGGAATACATTTTGATTAATATATTATAGTACACATCCTCAATTGCATCCCATGATTTTGGTTCCCTTTTATATAATGTTTCTTTTTTTAATGGTACTAATTCAAACTTATATGAAAAATGAGCATAGGTTGTAAGAAATTTTATTAATATATATAATAGCAATGAAATATATGTAGACAATTATTTTCTTATAAATTCATCGGATAGTAAATTTTAACTTTAACAATGAAACTTTTCTCCATAGGTATATTTTTTGATAAAACTTTTCTATTTTTGGGGTTAGTAGACTCACAGCTCCCTTGAATGTGTCCCTGAATATATATTTTATTAGATGGAATTATAGCATGAAACTTTTTTTACGGTAAAGGCTTGATCAAGTAATTGAATCTTAAAGCTGTGATTTTAAAAGTCACATGTAGCTAGATGCGCAATTGTCTGGAGATGTGCAAATAATACAAACTAAATAGTTAGGTGTGCAATTGGCTCAAGATGGGTTTTAAACTTTTAATTAAAATTAGTGAACCATAAAGTTATTTCTAGTTTTTAACTTTAGAGGTACACATTGTTACTCTAGGGTATTTCAAAAAAAATTAAATTTTTTGGGTCTTGACTGTGAGATAGTCCTGGATGGATCTCAATCGCGGGTGGCACCTTTAGGTCATGTCCACATTCAGACTAATCTCCGATCGCCAATTTGCGGGTGCCTCAAAGGACAGGATGGCTGACCCTAAGATTTAAAATTGCTACATACACATCCCAAGGTTCAATTCATAATAAATACTTAAGAATAGACTAGTTCCTACTAATAGACCAAGCCCACGAGGTTCTTGTTAATTAAAGATTGATTTAATAATATATAGTATAATGCTTAATTCTCTCATTCTCTAGATTTTTTTTATTTTCCTTTTCCTTTTGCGCTAGAATAGAAATAGCCGGTCTTTAATAAATCAATCTGAAGTAGCTGGCATGATATTATAAAGATTTATATGACATGATAATGTTTAATTAAGACGGAAATTTATCAGCCACAAAAAAAAAAGAATTTAACAAGTCTAAATTCCATCGTAATCTTAGAATTTATAATAGAAATGCATGGTTTAATCTAGATTCCGGTAGGAGTAGGGATAGATTGTTTTAGAAACTTCAAAATTCAAATGGCTAGAGTACCATAGTAGTGGATGACAATTAGCAAGTACTTTATTCAAGCCTCTTACATATAAATATTTAGGTTTTATTCCTTTTCATTGGATTAAACAAAATTAAATATAATGTAAATTTATAACTATTATAAATTTTAATTGAATTTAATTTAAGAAATATTTAATCAATTTTCAGAAATTTAGATATTTATTAAGCGAGAAATTCACCCAAATTTTATTACTTTTTATTTATTTTGCTTAAATAATTAGTAGTTTTTTTTGTTTTATTGGCGTGTAATATATTTTGTTTAGTATTTATATGGTAAAACATATAACAACTCCATTTATTGATAATTAGCATACATATAACAACTCCTACATAGTCTTTACTGACACTGAGTTACAACCCAATTGGAAGCAGTTGTGCATCAAAAGGCTAAAAATCACCTTAGCCCAACACCAAGAAGACAATTTCAACTACTCCTTGTCCCTCTGTATCGCTTTAGACAGTTATGCCATATCACCAAATTCCAACTATAAAAGAGTCATAACTTCTTTTTTTTTTTATCTTACCATATCCATGCCAAATATATTAACATTATTCGGCTACAATCATCAATCATTGTTTCCCAAAAATTTCAATTAAAATTCTCATTAGTGCAAAAATAATTACAAAAAAAATTTCAGTTAAAACTGATACAACTGTATCAATTTATATTTTATTAACTTTCAAATTGAACAACTTGATCCATTTACAATTATTTAACAGCTTATGCTTATTTTCGTATCAACCATACGTATGCTTTCGGTCATTGATATAATCATGTTTGAGGTTTATAAATGTTTATTAATAATATAAAAATAATTGTACTAAAATATATAAATTATTGGAAACTAAAAAAAATTAACTACCTATATATATTTCCTAACTTCCCTATTGTCAATATGATCGTAATCCTTAGAAATTAAGGGTAAGCACTTTGAATCATCATAATCGTCTTTGGTGTCAATATTAATACATGAACACATTTCTAAAGAGGAGAAAAACACAGAAACGACACTGTTTAAGAGCCATGTAGCCGCCCCGTCGAGCTTTCTGCATGCCGGAAGGCAGCTTTGGCCCCTAACTGCCGGCACCTCTTTACTTCCTAGCCCTTTACTGTGCCAACAATTTATGCACCTTCTAGAAGCTAACTCTGTAGCCATTATAGTGAGGATATTAATTGAAGAAATATAAGGCAAGAACAGATTAGCTAGGTGACAGGTTTTTAAAGGGGTTTAGCAGCCTAATTAACATTATTAATCTATTAAATTTGTTATTAATTAATTGTTTGTATACCCTTTTGGATGTTCAGTGAATACAAGTTGGAATTTTATGATGAATTTGATTCTTGACTGAGATTGGAGGACACTTTAATTAGCAATGTAAGATAAGGAAAAGGGCAGAATAATTTTTTGTGTGATTATGTAAATATTCATCTTTAGTGGGTTTGTTTAGATACATTTCGTGAGAATGTGGGTTTAATTTATAATTATAAGGTGCGGAAAATACATATTAATTGTAAGGTGCTGAATATATAGTAAAAGTAAAGAGGCTAACAGTGATGATTGATTGGTGGAGTTAAAAGAGATAAAGTGTTTATATTTGTGTTTAGTGATACTTTCGGTTGAAGCTTATCAATGGAAAACATAGATGAAGCCAATTGAGAATTGATTGTGTTTGTCAAATTTTAAATTCAGAGTTATGAAAATGAAACTGGAAATATGTGTTAAAGTTGAGTTAAAATTAATTAAATATATAGAAGAAAATAAAATTATCCAAGGGGAATAAAAAGGAAATATGTATATTATAGGACCAAAACAGTAAATGTATTATCGGACGGGACATGAAAGAATGATTGGCCAAAAAATTATTCCTATAATTGTCGGGATAAATAAATACCCCCAATTATTAAGGAAGTTCAAGATTTATAGTTTTACTAGTGTGGACAGTATGAGGTATGTTGGTGTTAATAACAAAACTATGAGCTATTAATTTAGGATCGGTATACATCATCACCTTTCTGAATTTATTCATAATCGCTCTTAATCTCTTCAATTTTTAAAAATTTTCCTCGCTCCTGAACTTGTCTAAAATTTTTCTTACCTTCTTGACTCGTCTACATTATACATCGATCATACCCCTTTTAACTAACTAACATTAATCTTTTAAGAATTATCAAATCATCATCAACTAAAATGTGTTATAAGATAAGCTTTGAATAAGTTTAAAACGAGAAAATCCTTTAAAAATTTGAAGAAATGAGGGGCCATTGGAGAAGCCATTAATTTATTTTGTATATGGGTAGACTTGTGTAATTTATTTTTTATTCTAAAGGCAATTTCAAGTCGAAATTCTCATGCGTTTCACAATCTGTAATAGGCTAATAGGTCTTAGGGTGAAGCCAATATTGGCACTAATTGAGTACTCATGATTGCTGTCATTTACTCATTTATTGTTTAGATTTGACCCCAATCTAGTCTCCTTTTTTTAATTTTCATTTCATTGTTGCTTGATTTCGGTGTAATGATTTAAACAACATAAAACAAAAATAAAAATCAATTTGCTAAACATAAATAAGTGGTTTAAATAAAATTTAACATAAAATTATTGGTTTGTATAACATTGATTTGGATATAAATTCAATATTCTCAAAACTCATAAAATCTAATTAAATGTTGACATATGATGTTACTTGAAATACATAAAAGGAAAATAAATTTTCTTTTATTAATTTTTTTTCATTTGATTTTTTTTTTGTAATTTTGTTAAGAAAAAAGTTTTAAAAAGCATATTATGATTTTTATACGGTATTGTAAATACTTTTATAAATACTTAGTTTTATATCATTGACTCCGAAGTAATTCAATATATTTTATTTTAGAGAAAGCATGAAATTTAGAATTTCATATATAACATTTCAGAAAAAAAGAATTTCATATATAATGGTTTAAAAAGCATAAAAAAAAAGACATTAACCCTATAATTAGAACTAACAATTTTGATAAAATTCAATTCAATTCAATCATTATATCTAATTCTCAAGTTTGAAAACTATAGGTAGCAAAAGAAATCAATTTTTTTTCAAGATTTAAGCTAGTTATAAATAAGGAAATTGGAAATAATCCCAAAAGAGACATGATTTTTGTAAATTCATTAGGATCTGGATTGAGCCTCAAAATCATTTTTACCATAACCACCTAGATACCTATTTTCTTTTTATATGACTTTTACATTCAACAATTTTTGTTCCTTTCTCTTCTTTTAATTTTTCTATTTTGTTTTCCTATTTCTACTCTCACTTACCAATTGACCTTTGGTCAAGTGGTACATCCACTAGTTCAGATGGGAATAACTAGGGATCAAACCTTGGCTCCTGCAAAAATCTACTTCTTCAAAAAAATATCTACTCTCATTTTCTTTTTATTGTGAATATTAAATTTGTTCAATATGATTTGTTAATTGATTATAATTAAGTAAATTTCACAGTCATTATAAAATTAGTATATTTTAGTTTGACCTTTTGTAAATTTAGTAATTTTTGTAGGCTTTGATAAAAGTTTAGCCTTTTTAGTTTTGGAGAAAAGTTAAAACATATCAATTTTGAAAACATGTTTAATAACAAAAACCAATATGAAATTAAATTCTTTATATATAAGAAAATTTCCAAACAAACAAAATTAATTCCAATGAAATTTAATTATTTTATTTTCTTGAAGAATTGTTTAAAAAAAATTAAAATAAGGTAAGAAAATAGCTTAATGAAAGGTGGAAGAATTTATTGCAGAATCTTAGACTAAGAATTTTATAAGCTATTCTTTTCCTACTAATCACTGAGTTGAAAATATAAAATATGTTTGAACTGTTTAATTTAGAAATAAAACGTTTTAAAATGCAGAAAATACCAAGTGGACGTGAGTGTTGAATAGACGGCCCAAATTGCTTATTAGGAAGTGGACCAAAATTAGGGGTCCAATCCTATAAAATCATGGACCAAACTGAAATATATTATTTTCAATTGTACTTGTAACACTAATTTGTACATTTAACATTGACAAAATTTAAAAAGCTAACAAAATTTGAAGATTTATAAAGAGTAAAATACGTCACTAATTTTTTTAAAAAGAATCAAACCATTTGTTATTTTCGTTTTAGACAATCTATCTCCACCTAAGGGTGAGTTTGGTATTATTATTTGACATACTTTTAAAATAAGTTATTCTTATAAATTTTTAATATTACTACATATTTTAATTTTGAACAACACACTTTTATCTTTCATACTAATTAATTATGAACTGTCTGATTTATTTTTTCTAAAATTAAATCTACAGCTTTTAAAAAAAACTTAAAAATAAAACTTTTTAAAATAGCTGCTGAAAAAAACTATAAAAACTCAGTAGCCCTAAATAAATCTATATTAATAATTTGGTCAAACCAATTGTTTTTCTGTATTATTAAACACACCCTATTTATTTTTCTGGGTAACTAGTCTTATATTTAGCTAACTATCTCTCTTCGGATAAAATCAATCATCTCAATTTTTTTACTTATATGTTTTTTCTCCTAATGTTAAGAGAGATATACCGGTGTATAAAATTTGAGAGAAAGAGATATGAGAGGGACACAGTTGAAAACAATTAAAATCTCTTTTCAATTATAAGTAATATTCGTTATTTAATTTAATTTAATTCATAAAAATTTTAACAACTATTAAAATCACTTTTTCTTGAACTTATGAAAGATTGAAATGAATTAATTTCGGTCTATATTTATCACTATACAATATTGTATGAAATGAAAATGATTTGAATTTATTTGATTATAAGTTCAAGACAACATAAATTAACACTAAAAATAAAAAAATCCTGTTAAACTTTTCACTTTAAATTATTATTTAATATAATTATATGTATATTTAACATCAATAAGTTAAATTTTTAATACCTTTTTGTTGTTCATCTAGTTCATTAAAACTTTGCTCTGACTATATTCAGATCCGATTCAGGTCGCGCACCTGACTGTGGTGGGTGAGTCTTTCAATAAGGATTTTCTCTATTCAATAGGACTCGAACTCGAGACCTTGCTTAAGCGATACCAGGCCGTTTATCACTTGGACCAATCCTAGTGTGGGCAAAATGAACCCTTTTGGTAACGGTGTATAGTATAGGTGCATACCTCTAAAAGATATTGTGCACGCATGAACAATATTGATGTCTGGCGATACTAAAACCCTAGGTTGAACAAACATGAATCATTTTTAATAAAAGTGTAGAGTATAGATACTTACCTCTAAAAAATATTTATTATACAGATGAATATACCTCATTCTAAATAAAATTAAATTGAAATTTGCGACATATTAAATCCTGTATATTATTAAGTAAACAGTGTATATATTTGAATCGAATTGCATACGACGTGAAAATTAGCTGAACCCCTAAATAAATAGTATACAATGAAATTCCATTTTACTATAAATTTAATAGACATGATTAAAAGACTATCTATCTACAATATCAATTCCAATATTATGACTTAATGTACAATTTCTAAAATATAACTTTGTAATAAAAGGTATATTTGAAATTCTAAAAGGTTCATTTAAATAAGGATACTTGAAACTCCAAAACATAAAATTTGGCAATCAATCATTAAAAAAGGGTACCATTGTATATATAATAAACAAATATAAATTACGGTTCGACACAAATGTTAAATTTAACAATAAAATAACACTATAATGATGTAAACATGTGTTACCAAAAAAAATAATGATGTAAACATACAATGAATGTCGTCTACATGATCTCCTATTATGCCCAAGATTCTTACAAACGCTACAATGTAGCTTCTTTCTTTTTATCCTCTCTAAATAAGAACGAATCCTCTGTTTTTCAGGCCTCCCAACTCTATTCTTTATATCTGGAGGAAGAAGTATTGATCATAAATGGCTGATGGTATATCCCAATTATCTCTTGACCGCAACGGATATATAATTCTTTCATAAGCAGCCAACATACTTTCTTTGGTATAGTACTTGCAACAATAATCATGCACATCAAGATGAAACTTGGCTATGTATGCAATAGCATGCGCACAAGGGCAACCATCAAGCTAAAATTGGTTACATGTACAGGTCATTTTTTTCATATCAACGATGAAATCAGAATCTTGGAGAGATACTGTAACCAAATGGCCAATAGTTGGTTGAACCTAATAAACATAAACAAAAGAATCATTCGATCCAAAATGTATATAGAATATACATTATCTGCTTGTGATCTTAGCTGCAAATAAAAACTGAGAGAAATGTCATCGAAAATCGCCATTGGAGTATATTTAGCCATAAGTTGAAAATTAACTTGAAAATCATGGCTCAATTTATCCAACTTCAAACAATCAAATAAAATAGATCGTCTCGATTGTCTAGGAATAAGAACACCACAAAACACTATAATCGGTGAATTCATGGTCGGAACTCCACGACCCATTGTGATGAATAAGAACAGTTAAATTGTCCATAAGAAACTGCTTTGAATAACAGAAAATCAGTTGAAGCCGAAGTCGAAATTACCAACACCAACAAAATCGAACTTGAGATTACCAACGCCAATTGAAACAAACCTTAATTTACGAATGAGCTTGCGATTTCTGAACCTAGAAGTAATATGTGTTGTCACAGTTATGTCTTTGACAAAAACATAAAATGAAATCTTCAATGAAAATTATGAAATAAAACGAAACAAGATAAGATTCACGGAAAAACAAAACGAAAATCATTGGATATGGAATAGCATGAAATATGGTGCAAAGAGGAAGTTCAGATAGGAAGTTGAGATCATTTCAATGACTGAAAACTTGATGGAGGGGCAGTTTAATTTTAAAAAAAATAAACTGATGATAAAATATGAGGTATTTAATGAATATCAATACTAAAAAAGGAGTATATGTTGAAGAGGTGTTAGGAAGAGATATCTAATGAATATGAATTCTGTTTGGGCCCATATATTATTTTCAATTGTACTCCTAACACTAATTTGTACAAAATTTAAAAAGCTAACAAAATTTGTAGATTTATAAAGAGTAAAATACATCATAATTTTCTAAAAAAAATTCAAACCATTTGTTATTTTGGTTTTAGACAATCTATCTAGAGCTAAGGGCGAGTTTGGTATTGCTATTTGAATTATTTTTAAAATAAATTATTATTACAAACTTTTAATAGTGTTACATATTTTAACTTTGAACAACATATTTTGATCTTTCATACTAATTAATTAAAAATTGTCTGATTTATTTTTTCTAAAATTAAATCTGCAGCTTTCAAAAAAAGCTTAAAAATGAAACTTTTCAGAAAAGCTGTTAAAAAAATTATAAAAACTCACCATCAAACTGATCATAAATCAGTCCAAATTCATAATTTGGTCAAACTAGTTTTTTTTATTGTTAAACATACCTTATTTATTTTTCTGGATAACTAGTTTTATATTTAGCTAACTATCTCTCTTGGAATAAAATCAATCATCCCAAATTTTTTTACTTATATGTTTTTTCTTCTAATGTGAAGAGAGATAGTGTATAAAATTTGAGCGAAAAAGATATGAGAGGAGACACAATTAAAAACAATTAAATTCTCCTTTTAGTTATAAGTAATATTCGTTATTTAATTTAATTTCATTCATAAAATTTTTTATAAGTAATATTCGTTATTTAATTTAATTTCATTCATAAAATTTTTTAACAACTATTAAAATCACTTTTTCTTGAACTTATGAAAGATTGAAATGAATTAATTTCAGTCTATATTTATCACTATACAAAGTTGTATGAAATGAAAATGATTGTAATTTATTTGATTATAAATTCAAGAGAACATAAATTGATACTAAAATAAAAGATCTCTACTATTTATTCTTAAACTTTTCACTTTAAATTATTATTTAGTATAATTATCTATATATTTAATATCAGTAAGTTAAATTTTTTTTATTGTTCATCTAGTTCACCGGAGTTTTACTCCGACTACATCTAGATCCGATCTAGGTGGCGCACCTGACTGTGATGGGTGAGTCCTTCAATAAGAATTTTCTGTATTCACTAGGACTCAAACTCGAGACCTTACTTAAGCGATACCAAGTCACTTACTACTTGAATCAACTCTTATTAGTAAGGGTAATTTTTATTAGGGTAATTTTTAATATAAATAAGGGTAATTTTTATCATTGTAAATTGTATGGTTCAATTTGACTATTAACTTCAAACAAAAGAACTATGATAATTCTAGTCGGCTTATTATTATCTTATTATGATTGACGAAAAAATCCTCACATCAGAGGTGAATATTGTAAATTGGCATCTCATTATCTATAAGGTTCAAAGCGAGCTGAAGGGAAGATTGATATTAGGCCTTTGGAACATTAATGATGCGAGGAACAGTTTGGATTCGCTTGGTTGTAGAGTTAAATATATTTTTTTTATTGATAAAACAATTAAAATTTCAAATAATTTAAGTTATTATTTCGACTCGTGGAAGCATTTGGATACCACATATCCTTATACATGGCATGATATTATATACTTTAGGTTTGAGCCTTCGTGATTCGGCTCTTAAGCACTAACCCCAAATAGGCCTGACCCAGAGGGGTGGGTGACGAGTGCGACCGCCTATGATCTATATCTGGAAGGGGCCACAATTTTTTTTTCGTTTAAGGATCTAGTGATTATTATTTAAATATTTAAAAGATAAAAATAGACACTAATTAATGTTAGAATAAATAAAGTATTTATTAAAATTATGAGAGAATAAAAGTCCAAATTCTACTTTTTTTACAAAAACTAAGAGCATCTTTGGTAGTTTGCCTATTTTGAAAATAGTTTTGACACATAGGCACAAATAGAGAGTTAACTATAAAATGACGGGAAATTATATATGATACCGGGTATTTAATACTCCCTCCATCTAGATTTTATTGTCTTTTTAGCTCTTTTTTAGTTCTCTTTTTAGTTATCAACTTATATTTTCAATACATTTTCTACCACTTTTTCTCTAATTTGCCCTTATATTAATAATGAGAGAGATTGTATATGAATGAAAATTATAAGTTGGTAATTAAGAAGAAAGAGAATACTTATATAAAGTGTAAGGGATAAATTAGTCATTTTAATAATGTAATAAATATTTTATTGGTATTGATGATTCGGTTAAATAGACAATAAAAAATAGATAGAGGAAGTACCTTTATCCCATCCAACAGTTGAGTATTTATGAGGAATTATTTAATTAAGATGAGATAATATATACTCAACGTTGGATTAGATAAAGGTATTAAATACCCGATACCATTTATAAAACCCCATAAAATGACTTCACACTAGCTTTTCTATTTTCGTTTTCTTATATGATGCGGTACA
This sequence comes from Euphorbia pulcherrima, assembly GCA_947683365.1. Lineage (NCBI taxonomy): Eukaryota > Viridiplantae > Streptophyta > Magnoliopsida > Malpighiales > Euphorbiaceae > Euphorbia > Euphorbia pulcherrima. Next base: position 85,237,391 of record CANTUS010000014.1, read on the forward strand.
ATAAATGTTAAACATTGTCTATTTAATCTTCTACATGTAGACAATCAAATGGACTACCAATTCGTCAACTTTATTAATATTTTAATGCTCAATTTAAAATTTAAATGTTTATTAGTTGTGAAAGAGATAACCTAATAAATAATTTATTCTTTTTTAGTACAATCCACTATAAAACAGACAATCTATTGTAGCTAGTTTCTTGAACTACATTGTCTATTTTCAAAATCATTAACATATCATCAATGTGGGTGTCTATTGCACATGCCACATAATCATATAATTCACTATCTACTAAAGATGCTCTAAGCTTTTATTACATTATTTTATTCTTGAGTGCCCTACTAGATTACTTTTAATATTAATTTACCAAAAACCCTAAATTATCAAGGTCAGACCTCACCTTAAAAGACCTATTACCAATAAAAATATAGTCCATACTAATAATTCATAAAATCTCATCTTTTCTAACTAATATGAGATAGAGTAATATATCAAAGACATCACAATATTTGTGATAGGTGAAATAAATGCGAATCAAAATCAGATTTTAATAAATGGGCGATTGTACCACATTTATATGGGATATGTTGTGGCTCTTTCCAATTCAATTCCATGGTGAACATCATGGCTTGCAAAAACATGGGTTTAGTACCACACACACAAACCATGCATGAACAGCCTACACAGAGAGACCTTTGTAGCAAGGAATATATTGTATGATTCACAATTTCCTGTGCATTTATTCACTTTAAATTTTGATGTGACACGCTTTATCACAAATATTTTGTTAAATTCCAAATCAACAAGAAAAATATCTCACAGAAATTTTATTTGTTAAGTACCTTGTCTTCTACCATAATCTCATTTATCCTCATTTTTTTATTCAACATATTTTTTAAAAAGTTTATCTCATTTGAGCTTATAATAATAATAAAAGAAAACCTTATCTCATCTCGCATAAATGTGGACTTGAACCTACAACCTCTAGGATCACAGCTTCAAGGCTCAATCACTAAACCAAACGTTTGTCACTAGTAGCGAATTTTTTTTATTTAATATAGTCCTTGTCTTTTTACGAGCAAAATCTATCGAAATATATTGTTGTTCACATTGAAGAATATAGAACCAACTAGCCAATCTCATTCGTAATTGGTTAAATCTGATTAAGTTATAACATTGCAATCAATCAACCAATTCACTGTTTCTTTTGTCCATTTGACCTTTTACTGAAAGTTAAGACTGTTTGTTTGTTTAATTAATTATTCTATCTTTGAAGTTATGAATCACTTCATTATGCAAAAACTTTCACAGAAATCATTTTCATTCTGATTTAGTGTTATTTATGCATATTAATATAATAAATATTCACATTAATTCAAAAGGTGTTCTTTCTAGATAATTATGTATACGGTGGACCAACTAAATAGATTTTAGCAACTTGTTATAAATGAAAATAATTAAATATAGCATTTATTTTTTATATTGGAAAAATTACAGATTTTTATATGAATACGCACATAAAAATAACATAAAGTTATTTTATTTTTGTATGTATCATGAGTTGTTAAGAACCCACGAGAATTAACTCAATTGATGAAATTATTTTACATCAAGATGCTCCTACAAACAAGGTATAACTCTGGATCAAAATAAAACTTGCAAGAACTAAGTTGGTAAAGGAAAAATATAATGCCCGGAAATAACTTATAAAAATTATCTTAAATTACTTGCAATATATTAATAAAACAACAAATCATATCAAATTTAAAATGGTACATACGGTGAAATGTTTAAAATTACACAAATAATCCACTTTTTTCTATTATTTTACTAAAAGGGCAAAACACAATCCATGTTTTGAGAAAAGACCCTAAGGATTGGTAGCATGTAGGCAAAACAAAGGCACAGTAGAGCAGAAAACAGCATACAACCAACACTAGTCAACTATCAACTGCCACCTCTTAGTTAATACAACAATAAGGAGTCCCCTTATCTTAGGGAATTGTAACTCTAAGAATTTGGACCATATATTGTCCAAACTTATTTGGATATGATAAACATGAATTTTTTTTTTACCGTCTCATTCAGCGAAGTTTTATTTAGACTATGTCTAGATTTGATTTGGATCGCGTATCTGATTATAGTAGATGAGTCTCTTAATAAAAAAATTTTACATTCACTAAAACTTAAACTCGAGACCTTATTTAAATGATACTAAATCACTTATCACTTAAACCAACTCTGATAGATGATAAACATGGATTTAATGTGTTACTAGTAATAAAATAAGTTTGGACGATTTGGACAGACACTTGGATTGTTTAACAATATTAAAGGCACTCAGAGCTCCTACTTTTACATGGTTTTATCAAATGTTATGCTGGCACCAGTATCACGTGTCATAAAACAAATGGACCAAAAATATTTAAATTAAAATTCTTTGAATACCACTATATGTAGTACTACTACTCTTTATTGGTTTTGGGTTGTTGGATATGACAAAAAAAACACAATGAATTTCTTTTAATTGCCATAGAATTTCTTGTATGAAACAACTTTTTTTACGGGAAAATGATGCTCATATTAATCAAAAGTATTATATTATAAGGTTTGTAGGAAGATGATTTCATTGTCCTCTCTGTATCAATAAATCAATTGTTCTAATAAGTGTATAGGCCATATAATTCACAGACGGTTTATCATAAATGAAATTAACCCCAACAAAGCTAATAGCTAATGCTCGACAATTGTTCAAAAGAATACTTAAAAGGAAAAATAAAAGAAACATCATAGTTCAGGTAGCTGAAGATGTATTAAGTCTATTAGACTTAACGCATCTTTAGCTATCTGAATTTGTGCTAAAAATTTTACTGTCTTCTAAACTTTTAAAGTAACTCTGTAGCTCCCTTAACTTTTAAAAAGTATTCCACTTAGCTCTAAATGTCACGTGTTAGCTTCTGATAGGTTTAACTTTTCAAAGATGTCATTTTTTTGATTTTTTTCTCACCAATCAGATCCTGACACGTGGCATTCGTGGAAGTTAAATGAAGCACTTTTTAAAAGTTAAAGGAACTACGAGATCACTTTAAAAGTTCACTAAATTTTTTAAATAAAATTGAGGTATCTAAATATACTTTAGGCCTAATTATTAATGAAACTTCCATCACATTTTTTTTTGTAAGTTTTCATTTGTATTAGGCATTCTTTTTGTTTATGGGTGTATCAAAACAAAATTTGTAGTTTATAGTTTGTTGAAGCGAAGTTATATAACTACATGGATCATATGCAAAATTAATGATGGTTGACTATCTAGAAACCTCGAAATATAATCTAGCATACGTGTGTACATGCAGGCCACAGTATCTAAATATCATCAAGGGTCAAGATTAAAAACATATCTGCAGACAATTTCATGTACCACATCTAACTTCACCATAAAACATTAACTGTACTTGTAATTAGATTTGTTTTATACTTGAAAGTCACCTTAACTAATTTGTTCTACGTCTCATTTATTATCACCATATTACGTTTGTCAAATGTATTTTTTTTCAACGAGTTGTAGAGTATTCTTAATCCTATATATAATTGTAAGGTCGATATTGAAATGTCAGGATCATACATGACCAAGGTTATAATTAAAAATAATTCAAAAAATATTTTTATCTTCTTAAAAAAGTACTTACAAATTTAAATTATTTTTTTTTCAGTTGGCACATCTCATGGTACAACGATGAGGCAATGAATTCAACTATTACGTAATTGTTTTTATTATTTGTTTAACTTTAAGCTAAATCTTTTCCATAAATATCTTTAATTATCATTTTCATTTATTACTCAGTTTCTTATTTTACTTTAAGATTTGGACTCTCTAAAATTTAAATTCTCTAAATTTGTACATTTCATACAATCTCAACCATCTATTAAGTTTTAGTGATTTGTGGAATTCACAGTGCAGTTAAATCTGAACCATTAAAATTCAATGGATGGTTGAGATTAAGTGAATGTAAAACTTTAGAGAGTTTAAATTTTAGGGAATCTAATTATTATCATAGCTTAATTTTATGAACGAGGTTCAATATATTATTTGTTTTGTAGTTTTGCTTAAGGTCTTAAAATTTCATAAACCAATATGACATGTAACAGCATAAATACTTTGTATAACTAATTTGGCTTTGAAAAGTTTGAAATTCGAATTCTTAAAGTTTTTTTTAACTCCCTATTAGTTCATTTACTGACAAACTGGAACCAACATAAAGTCTGATGCAAAAAGCTCTACTATTTGACACCAAAACTAATTTTTTTTCTTCTTTAGTAGCCAAATTGTATAAACTGCCATAGGTTGGTATGGGTGATTTCTGTAACCGATTATAGAATTTTTGGGTTGATAGGGTCAACCAAGTTGAGCAGAGAAATTGGGGTGACTCAATGCAAAGTGCAAACAGAATTTTAATTAGTCAATTTCGAGTTGTTACATTGATTAATTAAATCAAAGGCTGCTGATTCTTATTCTGATTCTAATTCCAATTCTAATTTATTCTTCAATCTTCACCATTTTCTAGTTTTTTACATTTTAATATTTCATTGACATTAAAAGTTTTTATTTCAGTATCTAGCTAGTTTAACACTGGGCCCCAAAGAATTTTTAATTAATGAATTTATTTATTGATTTATTGCATAAACTCATTCAACACAAAAATATACATTAGTTATTCTCTAAAACGAAACTAATATCGGTGATAAAAGGTTTTTGGTTGCCATCTACTTTATTAAAATTTTATTCTGATTACATTTAAATTCAACTCATATCACATATCTGAATATGATGGGTAGTCTCACGTTTAAAATTTTCTACATTCATCGATGATAATAAATTAATATATAATAATAAACGTTATTTATAACTTTACACGTATGATAAAGAAAATAAAATGTATGTTTTAAATTAGGAAGACATATATAAATTGATGTAAATTAAGCCGAAAATTAAACTACATAACAGACACCAAGAAGTTAATAAGAAAACAAGTTTATCTATTAAATATATAGATTGATGATCCATGTATATCTATCACCCGAGAAAAAAAGATATTCAGGAATCACCAAAAAAAACCCAGTATTATAATTGCTACATATAAACTATATATCTGCGAGCTAATTAATTAATGGCACAACATAAAATATAAGCAAACATTTAATTTGAATAATCAATGAGCTTCATGGGTTGTGGTTCTGGGTATAGATGTAATCAGTATGAGCAACAAGAGTTCTTCTCATCAAACATTCATCTTCTCCAATTCCATCACAGCTCTCTGCTTCAACACCCTATAATCATAAAATTAAAATCAAATTAATCCCATAATTATAATTAATTTTCAAAATTTAAAATTAAATCTTGCCAAGATCTTTAATAATTAATACTCCTTCAAATTCTCCATCGTTATTTAAAAAATTATACCAACCTGCTTTTGGTCCTTATTGGTGGACTCATTAGGAAAGCCTGGCTCGGGCCTGGCTGCGATGGTTAGAGCGGCCGAGAAGAGGACGGCTAGGAGGAACAGGCTTAGAACCTTAACTTTAACCATGTTTTGAAGTGTGTTTTTTTTTGGGTGTAAGAGAATTATGTTTGAGATAGACAATCAAAATGGAGTTTGATGACCTGTATTTATAGAGGTGGGAAAGGACAGGAATTTATTAGTTGTGCATGTGAACTCGAGAAGCTGGATGGATATTCAACTATAGCTGCTCAAATCAATAAAGTGTTTTTTTTTAATTTTTTGAAATTAAATTAAAGTTATTCTTTTTTTTTAATAGTTTATCGTAACTTTACTTCGACTATAATCAGATCTGATCTGAGTCGCGTATCTATCTGTGGTGGGTGAGTCTCTCAATAAAAATATTTTTATATTCACTAAAATTTAAACTTAAAACCTTATTTAAATGATACTAAATCACTTATTATTTAGGTCAATCTTATTAAAAAATTAAAGTTATTCTAGATAAAGAAAATATGAATTGAAATGACAGGCAGACCATTGGAATTAATAATACCGAGAAGAAAAAAAAGGGAGTTTGAAAAATTCATAAATTGTGATTATTGTGAAGATTTCCTTTTTAATTTTTGGAAGTAAGCATTTAAGAATAATAATTATAATTAGATAATCCAACTAGGTTTTTGTCGTTTAGGCAGCAGATATGAATGAGTTCACAGTTGTAAGGAATATATCTAATAGTTTTAAATTCATTATTTTCTGAAAAGAAAAATGGATAAGAGGAAGACACTATCTGTTTTTGCCGTTGCTATTTGTTGATCTGTTGCTAATTTTTTAGTTAATTTTTGGTGCAAAAAACCTAAAGATAATTATCTAATATTGTAATAGAATACTTCAAACTATATTTTTTTTCAACATGATTAGTTCTGGATGGTTTCTCGTTGGACGGCACTTTTAAATCATGTTTATATTCAGGCTAATCTCTGATCATTAATTTATGGGTGTTTTAAAGGACAGGATGAATGACCTCAAAATTTAAAATTACTCCATACACATCATAAAATTTAATTCTTGATAGATACTTAAGAATGAATTATTTTCTATCGCTGTACCACAAAGTTCTTCAAAACAATGTGGATTTTGGATCCATTGAATATGTATGATACCTTATTTAATCATACAACTTTGAATTTTATATAAAGTGACTGCAAATTTTTGGGCTGATGTAAATGGCACTATGTATATAGCATATTGTAAGGTAAATAAATATGGCCAATATTTGTTTGTTGCTACCTGTAGTAAAGTTGGTGGCGGCAGAGCACCATCACTCTATATAGTTTTTTACTTTGATTTTTTTTATAACTCATATATTTATTGTAATATAAAAATTACCTGCGTTTCACCTTGTAATTTAAGTTTTTTTTTTGTCAATTAGTAATATGGTATTATAGCTTTTGGGACCTAAATGCATATAGTTTTAATAATGATAGCTCTATTTATTAAATAAAATTTTAAGGTAGTATACATTAAATTTATATTATATCCACTTCAAATTCATAGAACATTCACATCATCATATGTGGACATGGCCGGCCTGCAGCAGGGTAGGCGATGGGTACGATCACTTAGGGTTTATAGTCGAAAAGAATCCAAAAATATTTTTTTGTTTGAAGATGTAGTTGTCATTAGTTAAAAGTTAAAAGTATAATAAATAATATTAGAATAGTTGGTAAAGTTATGAGAAGGTAAGAGTTCATTATTATTTTTTTACATTATTGTCTTTCTGATGGCCAATTTTACTACTCCCTCCATTTCTAAAAGTATGACGTTTTAGAATATCAATGCATTTTTTATCACAATTTCTTTAATTTACCCTTGTATTAATTACGAGAGAGATAATTGATTATGAGTAATAATTAAGAAGAAAGAGAATTTTTATATAAAATATAAAGGATAAATTTATCATTTAAAGAGTGTAATAAACACTTTATTAATTCTGAAAATTCGATTAGAGTGACAAACTTTAAAAATAAAGAGAATATTTTTAATATTAATTTATTTAAGACCTATAAATTATAAAAATCGGGCCTGGTGTCATAAACTACAAGAGAACCTTAGCTTAAGATTGATGAAATAACCAAACAAAAGGTAGTATTGAAGCAATGAATAAAACTACACATCCAACATGACAAGAAGTTTCAAAGATGTACTTTGTACTAGATAACTATGCTTACTCAGCATTGGTAGTAAGAGGGAGAAGCCTAGATGATTAGATCACGATGACATAATAATGATTTGTAATCAAATAAATGCATGCATTTACAACTCTAGAATTACAATATAGTATTTCTTTTTCTTTGTAGAAGGGTGAAAATGGAGAGGTATTTTAGTATAGAAAACAGTTGACAAATACTGCTATAATTGTTGCATTAATAAGTTGGAAAGTAACCGTTTTGATAGTGGACTTAAAACGGCCTATAGTTAATGATGATGGGTGCCATTTACATTTTGACTTCACCTCTTCAATATTTTTCCACCATTCACAAACCTTAATTATTGCCACTAATTACCTTTGATTGCTATCTTAATTACTCTCATAGTCTTACCCACGCAACCTGAGTTTGCTTGATTGCACTACTCGTAATTCTTCCAACTAATAAATTGACAAAATTTTCTTCTCATTTAGGAACGTTTGGTTCATATCAGACAAGGGAAAGGTATGGAAAGGAAAATAATGTAATTCCCTTTTATTGGCTTATGTGTTTGGTATGGTCAAGAGAGGGAATAAAATTGCTTCTAATTTCATTTATTATTTTTTAAATTAAAGAAAATTAATTATTTAATTATATTATAACAATAATTATATATAATCTTAATTAATTAATTATAATAAATAAAAATAGAATTTATTAATTATTATTAGTATTAATTAATATTAATAATATATATTATTAAAATAATAATATCTATTATTATTTAATATATTATTATTTAAATAATATTATTATTAAATAAATATTACTTAAAATTTTTTTTAATAATAAATAATATTATTATTATTAAATGAATAATAATATTGTTAATATTTTAATAATATTATTTATTTATAAATAATTGTTATTTAATAATAATAATATTAATTAATAAATATTATTTAATAATAGTAATTATTATTATATATTCTCATTATTATTAAATAAATATTATTATTTAATAATAATATTATATATATTTTATAAAAATATTATCAAGAAAAAAATAATTATTATTTTTATATATTTTATTGGTTATCTAGAATAATAATATTATTTATTATTATTATTAATTATAATATACAATAATATTATAATATTATTTATTATTATTTTATATATTAATAATAATAATAACAATAATAATAATAATAATTTAATTATACGATAATAGTATTGGAGAAAGATAAAGAAAGGGAATGCTAATAACTAGTGGGGTGGGGGGAGTGGAAAGACCTTGAAAGGGATAATTTCATTATCCAAAATGGGTAATGAATTTGATTCCCTTGTCCAAATAAACAATAACAAAGGGAATCAGATATTTTGATTCCCTTTCCCTTTCCTGAAACCCTCCAACCAAACGCCTCCTTAGAGTTTTTTTTTACTGAATGGTATGTCGTCATAAGATTAATCAGAAGCAATTACAGCCCTAATCAAAGGTGGGCAAGAGTTCCATGCCCCCCTACCCGTCGAAGAACCTGTCGCTCTAGCTAATAAATGTGCAACGCAGTTTGCAGATCGATTAACATAAGAAATACGTAAATCTGAAAATTATTGCATAATATTCTTACAATCACTTAAAATCAAGCCTATAGGAGAATGATAAACTAAATCGTTGTTTAAAGCATTAACCGCATTGAGCGCATCCAACTCCAAAATGACATGATCATACAGATTATCCTTAAGCCAGCTAAACACCTCACAACAACTCAAAGCTTCAGCAATGAACGGATCACCCCCACCATGTAAAATAATTGCTCGAGCTGCTCGGACACTCCATTTGCATCTCTTAGAACGCAGCCATGTCCATTGACGTTACCTACATCAAATAAACTCGCATTGATATTACACTTAGTCCAGTGTAGCGGTGGCCATTTCCACCTGCCGACTGTCAGGTTATCAAGCACCTCCGGCTGGGTCTTTTTATTTACTACCTTCCATTCCGTAAGAGAACCTAGGCCATGCCGGAGAACCAGTGAAGGACATCGAAAAGAATTATTCCAGAAAAAATGATTTCTCCTTGCCCATATTGCCCAAAGAATACATGCGGCTTTCTCAATCATCTCGTGATCGTGGTTAGATAACCAACTCCACCAATTGTTGAGAGTCGAAATGGTAGAGGGCCATCCTTGGCCAAATAACGCATCCCAAATTGGATGGGTGAATGCACAACCTACTAACGCATGGTAACTTGATTCATACGCATTACCACATAACGGGCAAAGGTTATCAATATCAACATATCTTTCCCTCAACCTGTATAGCGATGGTAATGAATTTGTTGCCACTTTCCATAGAAAGAGATGTATTTTCGGTGGAACCTTGATGTGCTATATATTATTCCAGCCTTGACACGTGAAATTAGATGGAAGAGTATATCCCTTAGATTGCTGCATAAGTGCATAGTAACAAGATTTAACCGAAAAGGAACCCGATTGCTCTAGCCTCCAATATAATGTATCGTTCTGATGTTGCCAAGGTAGGTGGATTTTCCTGATCAAGTTTCGTTCATCCTCTGAGAAAAGCAAGTGAAGTAGCTCAATATTCCTGTCTCTCCCATCCGGCGATATTAACAAATTCACCGAATCCTATTCAAAACCATCCAACGCTATAGATTGAATTGCAGGGGCTGACGGCGATAGGAGCCAGTTCTTTGACCAAATATTGATCCTTAGACCATCCCCTACTCGCTAAGTGTTAAAATCTGGGAGCTTTCAGTCCGGGGGAACAATGAGCATCCAAGTGAATGATATACTTCATGGGCTTGACACCATATCTAACCCAAAACCCTAAGGTGATGGGTTAATGGGCCCTTCCCAAGTATATATCATTCACTTAACTCATTAACTTTCCATGTGGGATTCTCAACTCACACTTACCCCAACAATATCCCCCTCAAGTGTGAGTTATCACCACATGCGGGCTACAGACCGTGGCTCCCCCTTGAGCACAACACCATGCTCAAGCCAGTCAACCTTAGCTCTGATATCACTTGTCAAAATCCGGGAGCTTTCGGTCTGGGGGAACAATGAGCATCCAAGTGAATGATATACTTCATGGGCTTGACACCATATCTAACCCAAAACCCTAAGGTGATGGGTTAATGGGCCCTTCCCAATTATATATCATTCACTTAACTCATTAACTTTCCATGTGGGATTCTCAACTCACTCTTACCCCAACACCAGGCCATCCCATATCTCACAATAGCTTTAGCAGCTATTAGACCTATCCATGTGAAGCTCGCAATAGGTTTTAAAGGGGCATCAAAAAGTGAACAATGAGGGAAATATTTAGCTTTATAAATTCGATACATGAGTACCTCAGGATTGGCAACCATGCGCCACCATTGTTTGGCCAAAAGAGCTATACTGAATTCCCTCAAACTATGAAAATTAAGTCCACCTTTTTCCTTAATTGACAAAGACACTGCCATCTCATCCAATGTATAGAAGATGCCCACCAAAATTTAGAAAAAATCTTTTCTAAATTAGAAACTGTATGTGATGGTAGTCGAAATACCTGCATAGCATATGTTGGAGCAGCTTGAGCTACCGACTTTAATAGCACATCCTTCCCACCTTGTGACAACTTTTTATTCCTCCAACCTTGAACTTTCTTACTTGCCTTCTCAATAAGAAAATCATAGGTTGATTTTTTGGATCTTCCAATGATCGATGGAAGCCCCAAATACGTGCCATGACCATCCACTATATTCACCCCTAGTACACCTGCAATTGCTATTTTGACATCATCTTTCACATTAGGGCTAAAGACAATAGATGATTTATTAAAATTTATCTGCTGACCCGAAGCCATCTCATATAAGCTAAAAATATCCTTCAATGCATTAGCTTGGCTGTTGGGGTAATCTTGCAGCCATGAAGTACACCCCTCGTAATTCTATCCTGAATCAGAGCAGATAAGGCTTCAACACAGATAATAAACAGATAAGGCAACAGTGGGTCACCCTGTCTAAGCCCCCTTTGCGGAACAAATTTCTGAAAATTACCATCTCGATGATAAATAGTGTAGGTTACCGTGGACAAGGACTGTATAATTACGTCAGTTAAAAAAGAGGGAAAACCCAACTTGACAAGCATAACACGAATAAAATTCCATTCAACTCGATCGTACGATTTTGACATATCAAAACCCATCCCCGCAATTCCTAACCTCTTTCTACGAATATAATGCCATACTTCAAAACCAATCAAGATATTATCAGTAATTAACCTCCCGGGAATAAAAGCACTCTGGGACTCTGAAATTATAGAATTCATAATAGGTTGAATTCTATTTGCAAGTATTTTTGACATAATCTTGAACAAGACATTACACAAAGAAATAGGTCAAAGATCAGAAACAAAAGTTGGAACTTTTTTCTTAGGAATCAAAACAATATTAGTGTCATTAAGCCCCTTAGGAAACATTCTATCATGCAAACATCTCAAACAGAAATCAGTTACCTCACTACTAATTATGTTCCAAAATGATTGATAAAAGCCAGGATTAAAACCGTCACTACAAAAAGGCCGTGCCAATTCAGCTCGTTCATCGCCACTCAGCCGTTCATCAATCAATGATAAGACATGATTGAAATTAATGTCAATGGAATGAAATAAATGTGTATAGAATGACTGAATTAAGTTCTCCAATTCTCCACCCCAATTTCTCCAAATGCCATAAGCCCCTTGTAACTGTGTAAATGAATTTTTCCTTTGCCAAGACCACGCTACTCGATGAAAGTAGACTGAATTTTGGTCCGCATCACGCAACCATGTTACTTTGGAACGTTGTTTCCAATACTCGGATTGTTGTGAAAGAAGGTTGCCTAATTCCTTCTTTTTATTCAAAAATAAACCAGTATCACCCGGGTTAGGACTACAACGTAACTTCTCTAGCTCTCGTCTACATGCTCTCCATTTTTTTTTAAATTATCATGCTATTGTCTGCCCCAATCTTCAAGCTTAGATGCACATTTCTGCAATTTTTCCAATAGCGTGTCACTGGGATTTTCCAACCAATAATTTGTCACCAATTCTTTACAACCTGGAAGAGTGCTCTAATTATTCTCAAAGCAAAACGGTGGACGACGTCGAATAGGGACAGCTGTGCAATGTAAAATTAAGGCCGAATGATCGGACTCTAATGTTGGCAAATTCTGTAACGATGCACGGCTAAAATTCTCTAGCCATTTCATACTACACACTACCCGATCTAGCCTCTCTGCAATCCAACAGTCAATGCCACGGCTTCTCTCCCATGTGAACTCATATCCCGGCATGCCCAAATCCGTCAAACCCACAATCAGCCAACGCCTCCCCAAAGCCGATTAACCAGTTTATATTTCTCGGTCTACCTCCCACCTTCTCGTTCACGTGTAGCATATCATTGAAATCACCAATGACGCACCAAAGAAGTGCTTTAATGCTCACCAAGCTTCAAAGATAATCCCATGACTCCCTCCTTCTATTATTGTTATTTTCCGGGAACCCGTAGAACCCCATAAGTCTCCAAGGTCTAGCCTGGTCCATGATAGTCACATCATTAAATTTTCTTCCAAATTTATTCAAACAAACCATTTCCCTCTTCTTCCAAAGTAACGCAACACCTCCTCCACCATTTACCGCCGGTACATAAAAACAACTATCAAAATGAATACTTGTGAGCGGACGGTTGTTTGCGCGGCTGCAGCGAGGGGCCGGGCCCTGTCGGGCGGGCCCGCTTTTTGTGCGTCGGGGAGACGAGTGTGATGTGGTTGAAAAGAAAATGATTTTGTGTATTGTAATGCTTAAAAGATACGAGATCGAAACCCCGTACTTAGAATAGAGTCGCCACCCGGTTCAGCTCAACCGGGAAATTTTCGGTACGATTTTCCCACCGGGTGGTTGGACCATACCTTAAGTAGAGATTCCGAGTTCGGATGATGTTATGTACTTTTCATTAGGCCAAGTTAGGATACTTCATTCTTTCTTAATCGGTTTAATCCACCCTATTTATTCGTATTTTCAGTTATTTTGTGGTTTTCGCGTTTATCAAGCAATTGAAGCGATAAATAAAACATTTACAAATGTAAGGAAAAATAAGTGCGGAAAATAGAATTATTACAAGATTTTCCAGTCCTGTACATTTTCTACGTAACAAATGTAATACCCGAATGTCCGATATACATCTACCTGCAGAGGATAGTTGACACAGATATGGCATATTTTATTTATAACATCATAAAGCCCGATTGGATGGCTAAAACGAGATTTGAATGGCGTTTGCGGGGAAATTCCATTTTTATCCAAATTTTAGATTCGGTCGTTGCTTTAATCAGATTACAAGTGAATATACCACTCATCGAGGAGTGGGTCTGTTTTCAGGAGGTTTTAAACCTCCATCGTTGCACTATAGGTCCTACCTTCAGAAAATAAATTAATTGGAAAACAAACGAAGGCAATACTGCTGTTCAGAAAGCCATGCCGCCGTCGGGCATCTGATGCCGCCGATGACATAGGTTATGTCGCTGGCGGCATGAATGATGCCGCCGGCGACATCGATTATGTCATGGACGACATCAGCATGCAGACAGGCACAGGGCTTTCTGAGTACCGTAAAAAAAAGGGTTTCCGTGAGAAAACGAGATCTCCGGGGAATACGACGCTAACGGCCGTATCCACGATGTCTCTCGCGACATGGGTGATACAGTCGGCAACATCACATGTCTCCGGCGACTTCAATTTCTCGCAGCAGCAGCGGTTTGCAGTTAAAATAACCAAAAACTTAAAGCAAATACAAATCAATAAAAAAAATAGTGCAAAACAATAATAATAAAGCCGAAGAGCTATGAGACTCAGGATTTTCACCTCGGGGTAGTGAATCCAACTCTTCGTGAACTGAACAATAACGCCTCCGGGGAACTTGGAACGATAATTTGATTGTTAATTTAAAGGTTTTAGGTCTCTAAATTCTATTCAGTTGATTTAACCCAAAGACCCACCGATTTAAGCTCACAATCAGAGACTTCGAAGAAGAAAAACCGGGAAAAGTGGATTAGAATCCTTTTTCCTGCCTTTTCTAGTTCTTATCTCACTAAAATCTACTCTCGATTTCAGCTCTTAATTGCCCAATTTAGCTCCTTTCTTCCACAATTTCAGTCCCCCTCCTCTATAATTTCAGTTCCCCCCTTTTTAAATGCAGTTTTTGGGTGCCTTTTATAGGCAAATTGGGGTATTTTTCGAGACCTTTTTGACTTATTCCGCCGAAAGTGGCCGACAGGCTGTTTGTGGAGAACCCATTTTGTGTCATGCCGCCGGCGGTATGGTGATGCCGCCGGCGGCATGAATGATGTCGGTGGCGACATCATTCTCCAGCATACCGACAAACAACGGGTTAAAAAGGCTAAAAAGTCGGGAAAAGTGATTTATTAGTGGAAAAAAGGCATCTTTATGGCTCTTAACAATATTTTAATGGACATTATTTAATTTGGGTGTAAATTATCGGTTCAAGCTCCTACCGAACGCGTTATCGGCCACGCCGAACTGGATTCTACCAATTATAAAATTCACAAGGAATATTATTTTGGTAATAAAAATTCTGAAGAGAACTTTTATTTTAAGGTATTAAAATCGGGTACACGTCATCATCGTCTCGCGAGAGGGACTGCAAAATCCCGTGCTCACAAGCTGCCCCTCGGGAGATCACCGCTGACAGAGGTCAGTATGATCACACGAAAGAGCAAGGGATAGGAACGATACCTGAAGGATGACTGGTTTGTCCCTTGGTCGGACTTATGCTTTGTCGACTGTTCGTCCCTTGGTCGGACTTACGCTCTGTTGATTGTTTGTCCCTTGGTCGGACTTACGCTCTGTCGATGGTTTATCCCTTGGTCGGACTTATGCTCTACGATTGTTTGCCCCTTGGTCGGACTGATGCTCTGTCGACTATTCGTCCCTTGGTCGGGCCTACGCTTTGTTGATCATTTGTCCCTTGGTCGGACTTAAGCTTTGTCGTTCGTTTGTCCCTTAGTCGGACATACGCTTTGTCGTTTATTTATCCCTTGGTCGGACTTACGCTCTGTTGACTGTTCGTCCCTTGGTCGAACTTACGCTCTGTCATTTATTCATCCCTTGGTCGGACTTACGCTTTGTCGACTGTTCGTCCCTTGGTCGGACTTACGCTTTATCGACTGTTCGTCCCTTGGTCGGACTTATGCTTTGTCGACTGTTCGTCCTTTGGTCGGACTTACGCTTCGTCATTTGTTCGTCCCTTGGTCGGACTTACGCTTCGTCATTTGTTCGTCCCTTGGTCGGACTTGTGCCTCGTAGAGAATTTATCCTTTGGTCGGACTTGTGCCTCGTAGAGAATTTATCCCTTGGTCGGACTTGTGCCTCGTAGAGAATTTGTCCCTTGGTCGGACTTGTGCCTCGTAGAGAATTTGTCCCTTGGTCGGACTTGTGCTTCGTAGAGAATTTGTCCCTTGGTCGGACTTGTGCTTCGTAGAGAATTTATCCCTTGGTCGGGCTTGTGCCTCGTAGAGAATTTGTCCCTTGGTCGGACTTGTGCCTCGTAGAGAATTTGTCCCTTGGTCGAACTTCTGCCTCGTAGAGAATTTGTCCCTTGGTCGGACTTCTGCTTTGAATAAAGAGGTTTGCCCCTTGGTCGGGCTTACGCTTTGTCATTTATTCGTCCCTTGGTCGGACTTACGCTTTATCGACTGTTCGTCCCTTGGTCGGACTTACGCTTTGTCGACTGTTCGTCCCTTGGTCGGACTTACGCTTTGTCGACTGTTCGTCCCTTGGTCGGACTTACGCTTCGTCATTTGTTCGTCCCTTGGTCGGACTCACGCTTTGTTGACTGTTTTTTCTTTGGTTGGACTTATACTTTATCTACTGTTCGTCCCTTGGTCGGACTTACAGTTCGTGGGGAGTTTGCCCTTCGGTCGGGCTTGTCACTTCATATAGTGATTGTCCTTTGGTCGGACGTTTCACTTTAAAGAGGTCGCCCTTCGGTTGGGCTTTCGTTCTGAAGAGATTGCCCTTCGGTTGGGCTTTCGTTCTGAGGAGATTGCCCTTCGGTTGGGCTTTCATTCTGAGGAGGTTGCCCTTCGGTTGGGCTCGTTTGAAGAGGTCGCCCTTCGATTGGGCTTTTGTATTTTGGCATAGTGATTGTCCTTTGGTCGGACTTTCACTTTGAAGAGATTGCCCTTCTGTTGGGCTTTGTTTCTGAAGTGATCGCCCTTTGGTTGGGCTTGTTCTGTTGAGATTGCCCTTCTGTTGGGCTCTGTTTCTGAAGTGATCGCCCTTTGGTTGGGTTTTCGTTCTGTGGAGATTGCCCTTCGGTTGGGCTTTCATTCTGAGGAGGTTGCCCTTCGGTTGGGCTTGTTCTGTTGAGATCACCCTTCAATTGGGCCTTCATTTCTGAAGTGATCGCCCTTTGGTCGGGCTCATTTTGATGAGATCGCCCTTCGGTTGGGCTCGTTTGAAGAGATTGCCCTTCGGTTGGGCTCGTTTGTTGAGATTGCCCTTCAGTCGGGCGCACTATAAAGAGATCGCCCTTTGGTTGGGCTCTCGTTCTGAAGAGATTGCCCTTCGGTTGGGCTTTGTTTCTGAAGAGATCGCCCTTCGGTCGGGCTTTCGTCCTGGAGAGCTTGCCCTTCGGTTGGGCTTTCGTCCTGGAGAGCTTGCCCTTCGGTTGGGCTTTCGGCCTGGAGAGATTGCCCTTCGGTTGGGCTCTCGCTCTGAAGTGATTGCCCTTCGTTTGGGCTTTCGCTCTGAAGAGATTGCCCTTTGGTTGGGCTTTCGTCCTGGAGAGATTGCCCTTTGGTTGGGCTTTCGTCCTGGAGAGATTGCCCTTCGGTTGGGCTTTCGTCCTAGAGAGATTGCCCTTCGGTTGGGCTTTCGCTCTTAAGTGATTGCCCTTCGTTTGGGCTTTCGCTCTGAAGAGATTGCCCTTTGGTTGGGCTTTCGTCCTGGAGAGATTGCCCTTTGGTTGGGCTTTCGTCCTGGAGAGATTGCCCTTCGGTTGGGCTTTCGTTCTGAGGAGATTGCCCTTCGGTTGGGCTTTCATTTTAAGGAGATCGCCCTTCGGTTGGGCTTTCATTTTGAAGAGATCGCCCTTCAGTTGGGCTTTCATTTTGAAGTGATTGCCCTTCTGTTGGGCTTTCATTTTGAAGTGATCGCCCTTCGGTTGGGCTTTCATTTTGAAGTGTTCGCCCTTCGGTTGGGCTTTCATTTTGAAGTGATCGCCCTTCTGTTGGGCTTTCATTTTGAAGTGATCGCCCTTCGGTTGGGCTTTCATTTTGAAGTGATCGCCCTTCTGATGGGCTTTCATTTTGAAGTGATCGCCCTTCGGTTGGGCTTTCATTTTGAAGTGATCGCCCTTCTGTTGGGCTTTCATTTTAAAGTGATCGTCCTTCGGTTGGGCTTTCATTTTGAAGTGATCGCCCTTCTGTTGGGCTCGTTTTGATGAGATCGCCCTTCGGTCGGGCTCGTTTTGATGAGATCGCCCTTCGGTTGGGCTCGTATTGAAGAGATGATCGTCCTTTGGTCGGACTATCACTTTGAAGAGGTCGCCCTTCGGTCGGGCTCACTATGAGGAGATCGCCCTTTGGTCGGGCTCATTTCGAAAATCTAGTTTGGAGGGGCAATATTGCTGGCGGCATGACTTACATCGCCGGCGGCATGAGTTGATGTTTCTGGCGGTTTAAGTTATATCGCCGGCGGAATGGGTTGATGTCGCCGGTGGTATGGATGCCTCGTGGCAGCTTTGACTGGTCAGATAATTTCAAAATTTGAACTAAATGAGGCGATGTCGCCGGCGGCCTAAGTGATATCGCCGGCGGCATGGACTGATGTCGCCGGCGGTATGGATGCCACGTGGCAGCTTTGACTGGTCAGATAATTTCAAAATTTGAACTAAATGAGGCGATGTCGCCGGCGGCCTAAGTGAAGTCACCGGCGGTATGGGATGATGCCGCCGGCGGCATAGAGGGACAGTTTCAGATTAATTAAAACTCCTTGAATCTCGCGCGGCAGTTTAAAAAGAGATTGGAACTCTTTTCTTCCCCATTCTCTCTCAAAACCGTATCCCTTTCTCTTCTCTCCCAAAGCTCTTTGATTTCTATCTTTGCTTTTTCAAATCATGAAGAGGATTAGTAATGCTTTCAGGGGCAAATCCAAGGCTAGGGAGAGCCTGCCCGATTCTTCCGTCGAGGGTTTGAAAATCCTTTCTGTTCCCGCTGCATACGGCCTCAAGGAGACGGCCAAAATGTATGGCTATGGCATTAATTCTCCTATCACCAATCTGACTCCGGAGAAGGAGAAACATCTCTGTTATATCCAGGTAATCCCACAAAAACCTGAATTACTTCTTTTTGAATTCGATTTGATTTTGCTTTAGATTTGAAAACATGCTATGATAGGGGTTTAAAATGTGGAATATCTCAGTCATATTGCATGCTTTAGGATCGGTTTTTGCCTTGTTGTTTGATTGATTGTGATTTTTGGCACGATGGGTGCGATTTAGGGAGAAAACAGGTTCTGCCCGCGTAGAGTGATGCCGCTGGCGGCATGAATGATGCCGCTGGCGACATCAATGTTGTTGCTGGCGACATCAGCCTTTGCCAAAGGCTTTATGGGAATCTGATGTAGCTTCTGTTGAAACTGATGTCGCCGGCGACATAAGCCATGCCGCTGGCGGTATGGGCTGATGCCGCCGGCGATATCGCTCTTCACAGAGGCGACATCAGCAGCGTTTTTGACTGAAATGCACAGAATTGATCCCTTTTGTTTTCAATTTTGCAGCCATACGAATTGACTTATACAGGGGGGTTGGGTACCATTGGTGAGTGGTGGCACCACATCTCAGAGAACGATCCCGAGCTTGCGCTTGCGATTAACGAGACTGGGTTTGGGGATTTGGCCCGGATTATGCCCATGTTGATGCCTAAGCTTCCTCATTCTTCAGTGACGGCCCTGACTGAAAGGTGGTCCGAGACTACCCATACCTTCCATTTCTCCATTGGGGAAGTTACAATTACCCCTTCTGATGTGGTAGCCATGACCGGCCTTCCTTGGACGGATGAGGTCATACATTTTGACGTCTACATGGACAAGTACCATGTTGAGAAGCCCGTGGTGAGGCGGGTAAAGGAGTTGTTCGGTTTGAAGCCCGTCTCTGGGCGGCTGTCCTATGGTGAGTTGTACCATCATTGGACCCGGTGAATGTGGTACCCGAGGAGGAGAGGGAGGCATGCGTCCGCTCCTTTGTGATCTCACTACTCACCGTGCTGTTCTTCCCAATCTCGGGGAGTAAGATCAACTACATGCTTATAACGGCAGTGGAAGATGTGCCGGGAATCAGGAGGAAGAATTGGCCGAGGGCCATCCTGGCCCAGTTGTACCACGGGCTGGACGTGGGAGCCCGAAAGAAGGAGAAAGCCCTACGCCTTTGTCATCTGCTACTCCAGGTATCACTTTTTGTAGATATTCTCCTCGATAGCATGTGTTCTCGTTTATTGCATGACATTTTTTGGATTGATCGATCGGTCGTCATTTGTGCAGGCCTGGGCCTTTGAGCATCAAATCCTCCCACCGATGGAGTTTAAGAAGGTCGTGCCGCCGGGCTCTCATTTCCTTGCTCGCTGGTGCGGGGGTATTGGTGGGAAGGCAAAGTACCCTACGCTGTATAGGGAGGTCCTAAGGAGCGTGCGGCTGAGTTCGGTAAAATTTTTTTTTTTTTTTTAATTAATTTTTTTTTAATTTATTTATTTATTTGGTCTATGGACTTATGTTGGTTGTTTTGATGTAGCTCGTTTTGGACCCGTTCGATGGGGTGGAGAACTTGGCTGAGGTTGCACGGGTCCGGAGGGAGGTGGATGACCGCCGGTTTGTTATTGAGTGTCCCCTATCCCAGCAGTGGTATCTGGGTGAGCGTGTCCGGGGTTGGAGGTCCCTTCCTGTTGTAGCTAGACCGGTGCCTGCCGATCCTCCGCGGGGCTTGTGGTGGCCTCATTTGGTGATTTCTGCCGAGGCCGACAAAGCCGATTATATTGAAGGGAACGGCCGAGTGATCCCTAGCGTTCCTGGCCTCTATGAGCGGCTTTTTCAGCGTCTACTCCTCGTGTGTCCTCGTATCCATGGCAACGATACAATTGAGTATCATAACGAGCAACGATTGGAGGACGAAAAGAGGCGCCTCGGAGGCGTTGTGGAGGATGATGATGAGGATGATGATGAAGATGAAGCGCTGGAAGGGGACGTTGCGGTCGACCCTGAGGGGGAGGATGAGGTAGGTGCGGGTGTAGCTGGCGGGAGCGTGCCGATGTCCTAAGGGGAGCAACGTTCTTTCGGGGTATGATTGTGTTTGTGTGTATGATTTTGAAGTCGTTTAGGGACGTTGTTGACGTGTGACTTTTACGTTCTGCAGGAACCCGCGAGAAAGAGGGCCGTGATAACCAAAGTGGGACCCGACATTATGGTGCGCCGGAGGGCATAAACTTCGTGGAGGGGAGATTGGTTAATCCATTGGAAACCACCTTCCTGTTGATGAACTCGCGAGGCGAATTCACTCATAGGAATGTTGGCTCGAGCCGGCAAGCCCCGATTTTCATGCCTGAAGATACTACCTACGTAAGACCTAATAATTATTTTCTTATTAAGTCTTAGAAGTGGGTGTCTAAGGGTATGCTTTTTGGATTTTCTAGGTGGCGCGGAGTCATGTGGAGCAGCTTGCGGAGAACAATTTTGTTCTCCGGGATACCCTCATTGGGCAATCGCTTCTTGTTCAGGTATTTTATGCACATGTTAAGATGGGATATATGTATGGATGTTATGCATGATATGCAAGGTTGATATTTTCTCCGGTTTGCAGGATTTTTTAGCCCTTTCTTTGTCTGATGCTGATGCAGCCCGGCGACGGTATGAGGAGGAGACTGCAGCTTTACAGCGCTGCGTGAGCGATCTCGAGGGACAGCTGGCGGCCACCGCTCAAGAACAGAGAAGCAAACAAAACCTGGACCGTGCGCATCCTGGGGGTACCAGTCGTAGGGGGGTTAAGAAGTCTGCCGGCCGACGTGCGTTTACCGCGGCTGAGGAGTCCAGTAGTGTTCCCATGACGGAGGGGAGAGAAGAAGACGACGTTGACGATTGGCTCGCAAGTCCCGATGACGTTTCATCCCGTCCAGCCGGTAGTGGCGGACATGCTTAGTTTTACTTTTCGTTTTCGTTTTGCCTTTGAGTTCTTGTTTGTACCTCCGATACATTGGGGTTTTGATAAATTTGATTTTGTCATGAAGATTTGGTACAATTTGAGAAATTTGCGCCTTCGGGCTTTCATAAAAATGAATTGCTGTTTTGACAAGTCATTGGGAATGTAGCATAGGATTGTTTACAGTTTTTGTACAGGTCTGAAATGGCAGAAATGCTTCTGATGCCGCCCAGAAAGTTGACCCTATGCTGCCGGCGGCATCACCCAAGTCGCCCAAATTGATCCTATATCGCCGGCGGCATCAAATACATTATCGGCGGTATTATGATATCGCCGGCGGTATCACTCTTATCGCCGGCGGCTTCAATCTTCCAGCAACCTGTTTTTGACCCTTCCGTCCGTTTCTGTCATGGCAACCCATAATCAAAAGCTGCAGGGTTTTCTGCAGTGCCTAGGGATCATAAATTTTGGGCTCCAATTTGATCCCATTGTTTGCATGGACTATCCTTTCGGGTTTTCGCCCTAACAGATTTATTCCGACCTTTGAGCGCGTAGTGTCTTCGATTAAGCTTACTTGTGATGTTTTCATCGTTCGATTGCCAGGCATTCACATAATCACAAGCACAAATGTTCCAATATAAAAGACCCTTTTATCGAGTGAACTTAATTTGAGTACAAGATGTTGGCAATCATTTCCATTAATGGGACCCCTGGTGTTAACCAGCCTTTACAGGTTTTCAAGTTAACATCTTATTGTTTTTCTCTCGTGCCCTAATTTTCGTCTAAACCGCCCTTTTCGGGTTTTCAGTCCAACAGGCGTTATTGACTTATCCCCTAATTTTTGTACAGCCGGTTTGCAGGGTACCGACCGTCGGGTGTAACCCTAATTTTTGCCCAGTCAATAGAAGACCGACAGGCGGGCGATTATTGTATATATATTTTTTTTAGTGTGCCGCTTTTTCTGATTTATTTCTTTTGTTTAGACCTGATAATGCTTAAGCTCGTCTTGGTCGACTAGATCGATGAATTCGCTTCTTGTCTACGCTCATGACTCTAACAGCCTCGCTTATTTGGTGCCATTTCCGATCATACGATGGTCTCTTCAATTTGATCTGAACTTAACCTTAGTACCGGAAGGTCTCAAACTTTTCAGTGCTGGGTCTATGACTCTTGGAAAGGGCATAGGATATCTGATTTGCTATTGTGCGCATAGTTATGCTTTTGCAGATTCTCCAAGTTCCTTGGTGCCCGTTCGATTTTCGCCTGGATCACCCAGTTCATTCTGACATTCAAAGTTACGTCGGGAGCTTTTGGCTGACCTTGTTGCAAGCCGTTTAGTTTGCGGGAGTTTTTGGTACTTACTCCAAAGCTTCATCGATTGGTTTGATTGTTGTCCTGAACGCTATTCTGATTGCTCTTTCAATTTGTGTTTTGTAGAGCCCTTCTTGTTTAGGCATAAATTCGTATTCTGTATTAGTGGTGATGGGTTGTGAACAAGTGATGTTCGGCTTAAGGACCTTTTGTTTGGTGCCTTTGTAGTGGTTGTTTGCCTTGTTGGTTCATTTGGTAAGCCGATTGCGACATTTGTTGCACAATTGTCTTCGTGGCTTGTGGGATGAAGGTGTTTGCCTTTAGACTTGGTGTCCTTGGAAGTGGTTGTCAGCCGAAGGGTTTGATGGGGTTGATTTGTACCGGGTGAAGAGGTGTTTCTCTTCAAATTTGGTCGTGTTCTTGGTGGTAATGTTGGTCTGAGATTTTGGCTACGACGTTTGTTTGATGGAGGCTGGGCTCCGTTGGGTGTAAGCCTTGATTCTCTATTTCGGGGGACCGATTGATACTTCTTTGGTGGCTTGAAGGTGTACCGATGTAGGGCCGTCGAGTCAATTCTAGAAAGGACCCATGGCGTTTCAACAATCCGATTAAAAAGCATTATCATGGTCTTTAAGCACTTTATTATCCCTCATGTGTTTGACAAGGTTTAAATTATTGGATTTGATTACCACATAATGTACTCAATTTAATTCCATTTAATAAAAATTTCTTACACACTGAAAGCGTCGTACGTATGCTCATATGAAGACGCTGATCAAAGGGTACAGACACAATCATAAGTAAGAAAAATGGAAGTGGCTCATGGAGCTAAAAGGTCTGAAGTCCAAGGATTGCAAATCGGGATTATTCGTCCTCATCGTCAGAGCGTGATTTTCCCCCACCATTTGAGTAGATGGCCTTGATGAGATCTTGAGGAGCTTTCCGTTGTTTGGAAAAGTCGGGATTAATCATCCGTGTCCGATTGCCAGACTCTGGTACAGGGTAGGATGCCCTTTCAGGGTCGATAATCTTCTTTTC
This sequence comes from Euphorbia pulcherrima, assembly GCA_947683365.1. Lineage (NCBI taxonomy): Eukaryota > Viridiplantae > Streptophyta > Magnoliopsida > Malpighiales > Euphorbiaceae > Euphorbia > Euphorbia pulcherrima. The sequence continues at coordinate 85,261,680 of CANTUS010000014.1, forward strand.
ATCCACTAGTCGTTGGATGGTACGGACCAAAGCTTTGCATTGATTGGTGTTATGACCCGATAACATGTGATATCTGCAAAAGCCTTTTCCTTCTTCTCTCATAGGGGGATTGAATTCATGAAGAGGTTTAAGAATCCCAGCTTCCTTCAACCCGGTGAAGATTACATTAAGTGGCAGTTTCCACGGATTGGTTCTACACTTAAGACCGTTGTTTGGCCGAATAATGGCAACAGGTGCCGACTTCTGATAGGTTTCTTGGTCCATCATGATTTGAGGTGTGGGTGTGGGTGGTTCAGTGTATAGAAAGAACTGGTCTTTCTCTGATTGGACCCTTCCCTCTTGAGAGCAGTCTGCTATCATCAGTTGACGTAAGAAGTCTTCAACGTTGTGTTGCATGACTTGGTCGTATTGAGGAAGCATCGGGGCAGCGGGAATTTTAAACTGTGATGGGGTGACCAAAGTTGGTAAGGTGTTAAAGAATGGTGGAAGAATTGGACTCTGGGCCCCTTCTCTTTGTCCAGGGTAAGCGGTTGGCGGTGATTGCCAGAGTGTACCGCCATCAGGTGTCATGCCCGGAGATCGCATGACCTGGTCGAAGTCCTGTCTTTCTAGGACCTTCTTGACGGATACATACACTATCTCCTGAATGATGTTTCTAAACTGATCGGAGTTCAGAAACTGAATGATAGCAGCGGTGATTTCCGATCCAAGAGACGGCGGGTGAGCTGTTGCCCCTACGGTGGAGGGAAGGCTAGCTTGTCCTCTGGATGAGGTATGGTTGTCGTCATGGGGAAGAGACATGGTTGGCTGTGAAAGTCTTGGTTCAAGAGGAGGGCTGCTTAGGATCACGAGTTGCAGATCAGACCATGAATGGGTTGTAAATGGTATGGATGGTATGTATGTATGTCTTTTTATGCCCTGGGGGTGACGTGTAGTGCGCATGGCTGCACGTAGATGTGGTTAGAGATGATGTGATGGCTTATCCCTCCAGCATATATGAGACGTGTGTACTTGACGTCATACATAGCGATATGTGGTGACGCAACGGAGGTACAAGAGAAGTCCCACAAATGTTGCTAAACCTCTTCCTCGGGTGGAAGTGATAAGGGTAAGTTGATTTATTTTCGGCTCTTAAAGCCGATGCATGGGGGTGTATGATCATAGAGCACTTAGCATGCGAATCGACCCTGTTCCAACCTTTTGACTCCCGCGTAACGCCTCTTTGGTAGGATGGAGTTTGGCTGCTTCACCGATAATGGCGAAAGTAGCGCGTCCCAATTATTTTATTCATTTTGGGTAATCCTAAGGGGAATGATGTGCTAAGGCTTTTTTCTAAGGCGGCTTTTGTAACACCCCGGGTTCGACCGACTGCCCCCACAAACCAACACGAGTCTTTCCAGTGAGCTTTGTCCTCACTCGCTCACTTTCTGGAAATTACTTCCCAGAAGGTCACCCATCCCGAGATTGCTCCAAGTCAAGCACATTCAACTTTAGAGTTCTCCCGAGTAGGCTCCCGAAAAGAAGGTGCACCTTGTTTCTTCAATTTATCGAACCTTCTTTCTCTTTGGACAAATGTTACAGGTGCTTGCACCACAGGTATTTCCTGATGATGCTGTAAATTTGATGCATGAGAATGCATAGGTGATGCAGATATAATAGGTTGGATTTCTACAGGTTGATTTATGGCTGGTCCCTCTCTCCTCGGGTTAACATTTTGGTTCTCATCAGCCCTATATGAATATGATAACAAGTTATAAGATAACATATACTAATCTCATATTATGTATGCATTTGTATGTCCCTATGACCATATCCCCGCTCTGATACCAACTGAAACACCCCTATCATATAATAACTATAGAAAAATACTATAGAAATTTTTTTTTTTTCAAAAATATTCATATATTAACACATCAACTCTAATATCGTTCATTTATTACAAACCATAATTATGTTTGATTTGAAAAATCAAAACCCAACCACTTTCTATTCTATATGCTTGTCATGTGAGGAGAGAGAGCGAGATGGACACAGCCGACAGACCTTTCTTCCATGACAGCTACAGGTAAGAACCTTCTAGTACAATACTTTATCTACAACTTTAACAACTGAAAAATATAGCGATTTATATGAGTCGCCACTCAGTGAATATAAACAATCAATGAATTTAACAATCACATACAGTTACACCTTCCAATTAAACATACAGTCATTCTTATATACTATTGGATGATTCATTTATTTAATTGTTGTGACATTTCCGGCCAAACTATTGCCCCGGGATACATGTAACATTTGTAACAGATAACAATTGATTTGCTGGCCAGCTATATAACAATTGGTTGACCTTTTGGTCCAGATAACAATTGGTTGACCTTTCGGTCCATTTGTCAAATATTGCAATTGGTTGACCATATAGGTCCAGATAACAGAACATGTATTGCAATGTTTGATCGGCTATGTCACAACGTTTCTCTTTATTTCATTTGTCCCTGTATAATTGCGTATATCATGATTAATTCAATTATCTCAAGTTTCACCAAATAAACATATGCTCATATAATTCAAATTCCCCAAATAACATATAATCATTCAATTCACAACAATTCACCAAACATTCAAATATCACATATCAAAACATTTCACCTATTCATATCATGTTTATACTCACAGATGGAATGCTAATTTCCACGAAATCGACTTGTTTCCTCCTCTTGAACACTTTCACGACCTCGTGCTCCTATAAGCATAAATTCACATCAATACATTTCACCTTGTGTTGTTTTCTATTTATAAAGTTTTCATGGCTTAAACCATTGTTACTTGTATACTTGTTCTTATGACCTTGCTCTACTTAAAAATTCATAACTTTCAATTCACCTCTCCAAATGATCTGATTCTTTTTTATTCTATCCCTAATACACAAGGCCATAACATACTAAAACCTCAAAAATTTCAGAGTCTTATACGATTTATAGGGAATTTTCCATCAAAACCTATTTCAGTCCCGTTTTACCTGGACAGCAACGTAATAAAACGGGTATAACTCTCTCTACACAATATGAATCGACCTGATTCTTTTTCCTACTTAAAATATACACATAAGGATTTAAGTATAAGAATTAGTATTAGAATTAGTATTAGTATGGTATAGATATATATACATGTATTTAGTATAGTTAGTATTTGTAATAAATAAAGAACTTGAGGGCAAATTGGTCTTTTGCCCCTTAGATATTTTTATGAACTGATAAGAATTAGATCAGTTCTTCATCTCCTAAAACACAAAGCAAAGAACAAAGAGAAAGGAAGAAGAGAAGAAGAGATCTAGAAGGAAGGAATCAGGTATTTCAGTAATTTTATAGTGCGATTTTCGTTAGGTTAAAGTTAGAATTAGCAGTTTTAGTAAGAAGATGAATTGTTCTTCTTTATGTCAAGATTTATCCTGCAAAATTTGAGAATTTTTAGACAAGTAGATCAATAGTTATGATTTTTATAAGATGAAGTGTGCAGAATTGGATGATCAAAGAGATAGGGTGAGATTCAAAATTAATCTGGGATTGTTATACTGCTTAGAAAATTCTGATTATACCTGTGGTGCAAGCACCTGTAACATTTGTCCAAAGAGAAAGAAGGTTCGATAAATTGAAGAAACAAGGTGCACCTTCTTTTCGGGAGCCTACTCGGGAGAACTCTAAAGTTGAATGTGCTTGACTTGGAGCAATCTCGGGATGGGTGACCTTCTGGGAAGTAATTTCCAGAAAGTGAGCGAGTGAGGACAAAACTCACTGGAAAGACTCGTGTTGGTTTGTGGGGGCAGTCGGTCGAACCCGGGGTGTTACAGCTTTGGTATAGGGTTGTTGATGTAGAAGGTTCCCGTTTACCTTGATTCCACGTTTACTCAATCACTACCCGAATGGGCGTGGTCATAGGAGATTACGTGTTGGTTAAAACGAGTGATCCACCCACTAGGCATCCTCAATTCCAACAGGGCATGAGTGATACTTTGTGAGCTTCTCGGGTAAAATAGGGTACCTAAAATTACCGAACTATCTACACGCGTGAGGACAAGGCGTCATAAGAAAAGAATGAAGTTTTAATTTGGCCAATGATTTCAATACATCATCAAAGTCTTTTAAACAATGAAAGAAGGTTCAAGTTTAAAGAAATTCCCCAACAGAGTCGCCACTGTGAGCAGACGGCTGTTTGCGCGGCTGCGGCGCGGGGCCGGGCCCTGTCGGGCGGGCCCGCTTTTTATGCGTCGGGGAGACGAGTGTGATGTGGTTGAAAAGAAAATGATTTTGTGTATTGTAATGCTTAAAAGATACGAGATCGAAACCCCGTACTTAGAATAGAGTCGCCACCCGGTTCAGCTCAACCGGGAAATTTTCGGTACGATTTTCCCACCTGGTGGTTGGACCATACCTTAAGTAGAGATTCCGAGTTCGGATGATGTTATGTACTTTTCATTAGGCCAAGTTAGGATACTTCATTCTTTCTTAATCGGTTTAATCCACCCTATTTATTCGTATTTTCAGTTATTTTGTGGTTTTCGCGTTTATCAAGCAATTGAAGCGATAAATAAAACATTTACAAATGTAAGGAAAAATAAGTGCGGAAAATAGAATTATTACAAGATTTTCCAGTCCTGTACATTTTCTACGTAACAAATGTAATACCCGAATGTCCGATATACATCTACCTGCAGAGGATAGTTGACACAGATATGGCATATTTTATTTATAACATCATAAAGCCCGATTGGATGGCTAAAACGAGATTTGAATGGCGTTTGCGGGGAAATTCCATTTTTATCCAAATTTTAGATTCGGTCGTTGCTTTAATCAGATTACAAGTGAATATACCACTCATCGAGGAGCGGGTCTGTTTTCAGGAGGTTTTGAACCTCCATCGTTGCACTATAGGTCCTACCTTCAGAAAATAAATTAATTGGGAAACAAACGAAGGCAATACTGCTGTTCAGAAAGCCATGCCGCCGTCGGGCATCTGATGCCGCCGATGACATAGGTTATGTCGCTGGCGGCATGAATGATGCCGCCGGCGACATCGATTATGTCATGGGCGACATCAGCATGCAGACAGGCACAGGGCTTTTTGAGTACCGTAAAAAAAAGGGTTTCCGTGAGAAAACGAGATCTCCGGGGAATGCGACGCTAACGGCTGTATCCAAGATGTCTCTCGCGACATGGGTGATACAGTCGGCAACATCACATGTCTCCGGCGACTTCAATTTCTCGCAGCAGCAGCGGTTTGCAGTTAAAATAACCGAAAACTTAAAGCAAATACAAATCAACAAAAAAAATAGTGCAAAACAATAATAATAAAGCCGAAGAGCTATGAGACTCAGGATTTTCACCTCGGGGTAGTGAATCCAACTCTTCGTGAACTGAACAATAACGCCTCCGGGGAGCTTGGAACGATAATTTGATTGTTAATTTAAAGGTTTTAGGTCTCTAAATTCTATTCAGTTGATTTAACCCAAAGACCCACCGATTTAAGCTCACAATCAGAGACTTCGAAGAAGAAAAACCGGGAAAAGTGGATTAGAATCCTTTTTCCTGCCTTTTCTAGTTCTTATCTCACTAAAATCTACTCTCGATTTCAGCTCTTAATTGCCCAATTTAGCTCCTTTCTTCCACAATTTCAGTCCCCCTCCTCTATAATTTCAGTTCCCCCCTTTTTAAATGCAGTTTTTGGGTGCCTTTTAAAGGCAAATTGGGGTAATTTTCGAGACCTTTTTGACTTATTCCGCCGAAAGTGGCCGACAGGCTGTTTGTGGAGAACCCATTTTGTGTCATGTCGCCGGCGACATGATGATGTCGCCGGCGACATGATGATGTCGCCGGCGGTATGGTTCATGCCGCCGGCGGTATGGTGATGCCGCCGGCGGCATGAATGATGTCGGTGGCGACATCATTCTCCAGCATACCGACAAACAACGGGTTAAAAAGGCTAAAAAGTCGGGAAAAGTGATTTATTAGTGGAAAAGGCATCTTTATGGCTCTTAACAATATTTTAATGGACATTATTTAATTTGGGTGTAAATTATCGATTCAAGCTCCTACCGAACGCGTTATCGGCCACGCCGAACTGGATTCTACCAATTATAAAATTCACAAGGAATATTATTTTGGTAATAAAAATTCTGAAGAGAACTTTTATTTTGAGGTATTGAAATCGGGTACACGTCATCATCGTCTCGCGAGAGGGGCTGCAAAATCCCGTGCTCACAATACTCCTACGAGCTCGTTCTACCGTATCCTCCCCGCTTTCACCTCCATAAGAAACACTACCTCCGGTATGTGTGAAGACATCAAGTCTTCTAGCTCTTTAATGGTCAGGTCCATACCCAACCCCCGATAATTCCAGCTGATTATTCTCATTGATTCTGACGAGCTCTCATCATGGAGCTCGCTTTTTCAGATGATTAGTTAGTGCCGCTGTATTCTATAGCACTATTACTCTCAGATTCCATGCTACGCCTTCTTTTAGGATCATTCACATTCACTGGTGAAGAGTTATCTTCATCCGTCCCCGATATAATACTATTCTTCAAGAGACCAAGTTCACGGTAAGCATCCTCTACTCCTGTCGGCTTCAAAACAAATCCCGTTGAGACTAGACTATAGCCATTCTCATCCCGTAAACATTGGTCATCTTCAGTAATCATAGACTTCCTAAGGGTGGCTCTTATCAAGTGATCATACATCCTCCTTGGTGGCTTGGCTTGCAAATATATAACGGGGCATGTTGACTCGGTATGTTGGAACATTCCGCATATAAAACACATAGATGGTAGTGGCTCGTATTGGAATTGGACTGTAACATAGTTTCCCTCATTAATACAAAGCCTCATTCTGCGTTACATAAAGTTTTATTATTTAAATGCGATTTTAAGATTGTTTACGACCCCTTTCATAAAAAATATGTAGACTAATTATATTTGCATGAAATTATTTTTTTAACTTTTGCATGATTTACATATATAAAATATTTTTGCCTCAATTGGGCGTACATAATAATAATGGAAAACTTTATCCCACTCCATCTAAAATACGAACTCAAATCTGTACAACTTTAAAGCTCAACTACTATAACAAGCCTTTGTCATATTATTTACATATATACCGTATGCCTGTGAATATTTAAGCAACTAATTTTGCTGGCCATGTGCCAGCCATTGAAGCTGGATAATTCGTTGACCTTTAATGCAATAAGACTATTTTGTTCACTAAACAGTTTTCTTAATTATAGTTTTAGTTATAATCCTGGTTGGTCATTAACACCTCATTAAAAAAACCTTTGTGACATCTATGTAGTTAAAACCTATCCAATTGATTTGTGTTAAGGCCCAATCTACTTTATTTATATACCTCTTATTATTCTTATGTATTTCTAATGTGGGATAACCTCACATCTCCAACACTCTTCCTCAAGTGCAACTGAACCAGTTGTCACTTGCCAAACATTCTTTGGCCATTCTTTGGCCTATCTCCTCCGAGGCTCAAGGGACATCATCAACGAATCTAGTCTTTTATACTAGCTCAACTTCACCAGGACTTTAATACAAACTTTGGATCTTTCAACTGTCAGACATTCCTCTACTCTGATATTATGTAGAGAATCTATAGGCCTGGAGAGTATTGAGCTTGATAGCTTGAATGAGCATACATGTTGCGTTGAACTCATCTAACACAAAACTAATTGGCTTGTGTTAAGGCTCAATCTACTGCACTTATATACTATCACTCATAATTTTTGTTTATTTCCCGTGTGGGATAACCCCAACATCTCCAGGACCTCCCCAAGTGCAAGTGCAACTGCACCTGGACCTGTTGCCACTTGACATACATTCCTCGACCTATCTCCTCCGAGGCTCAAGGTCATCAACGGGTGTAGTTTTTTCCGCTAGCCAACTCCATCAGGAATTTAATACGAATCCAAGATCTTTTGGTTGTCAGGCCTTCCCCTGCTCTAATACCATATAAAGAATCCGTGGACTTGGAGAGTATTGAGCTTGATAGCTTGAGTGAGCACGCAAGTGGGTTGAACCCATTTGACAGAAAAAATCAATTGACTTTATGTTAAGACCCAATCTACTCCACCTATAAGCCACTTATCATTCTTATATATTTATAATGTGGGATAACTTAACATCTCCAACGGTTATGTTAACAAAATATGTACAACGACATTTTAAAATTAATAAAACAATGCGTACAAGAACAAATTTGAAGTTGCTCTCAGGGTAAATTTCGTAATACTCCAGCAGCTAGCAGTTTTTCTAATTTGTTAATAATTATTAAGAAAAGTCATTCTTCAAAAATAAATTAAACTTAGAGATTACTGAAATTTATTTCTTTACAAAAAAGATAGATAAGTTGAGATATATTTTAAGAAAAAGGAATTGTTGGCATAATGATAAAAGAAAAGAAGATTATGAAATGATATTTGACTTAGATTTGTTGGGTACCTTCCCAATAATTTTTTCTATTTACCCAATAATTTTTTCTATTTTCGGTGATTAATACACCAAATGTCAAATATCGGTGTTCATATTATATGTATTACCTAACGTATATTCCCTACATAGAATCTTCTATTAGAAAATAAAAAAGAAGAATTTGATCACGTAAGATCGGTGCATAATAAGGAAATTACACGACTTAAAATTATTTTCGAGATAATTGTCTTAATCATAAGAGTGGTAATGATATTCTTGCGAGGACAATGAGATGGCTGAGGTACATATGTATTGTTTATAGATTTTTAATAATAGATTGTCTTTACTCTAAAAAAAATAATAGACCGCCTTTGTAAATATTTTCCTTCAATTTGATCGAGTTTAGGGGCTACAATTTATTCTCAAATTATAATAAGAAGTTGATACTCCTGAATTCAAACATTAAATTCTTTAAAATTAAATGTTTTTATTCTTTAAAAAAAACCCCATACCATTTTTTGTCGCCCAAACTATTTTCTGCCTTGTAGTTTTAAAGGCCTAAAATTAATTTATAAATATCGCTAAAAATATTCTCGTAATTTAGTTATATTTAGACATGTTCATTAGGTGGATCGGGCCAAATTTCATTAGATTTTTTTACTGAAAGCATCAACTCAAACCCGGCCTAACACACACTTTACAATTTTGGGTTCTGGCTAGATTTATAAGGTCATTTTTAAGCCCGATCCAAGGTTCGTAGATAATTTTTTAATAATTTTTTTTATCGATTTTAAAGAAATAAATTGATAAAATTATGTATTAACTACAATATTTATTTGAAGTTCTTAATATATCATACAACTTATCGTATTTAAATGTAACAATTCTTAAATATAAAATATAAAAGTTAAAAAAATTATTTAATACGATAATATATATATATATATATATATATATATATGTGTGTGTAATTAAATTATTATTTCTTGGACCGAGTTTAAGTTCTTATATAAAAATTAACTCCGATCCATAAAATTTCAAACTTTAATAACCTCAAATTTGAGTTAAGTTTAATAAAAAAAATAGGTGTTTAAATCCAATTAATAAGACCGGGCTCCACAAATAGTCTAGTTATGTTATACAAATATGAAAACACAGATATACATGCATATACGAATTAAAAGAGATTTGGTGTATATGATGCAGTTGTTTATATGCCGATGCAAGTTGATGAAGTTGACATCTTGCTTTATGTATTAAATTTTGACTGAAGAATATGAAACAGAAAATGATGATAAAGATGGAAAAAATTCTGCATTTCCTTTTTTTTTTTTTATGTTTTCTTGTATATCCCTTTATTTAATATTTGATATGTAATATTTTTTTATATATATTTTTATTTTTTTTATTTTTTTTTCTTATCTATATATGATTTATATATTAAATATTAAATAAAAAATATTTAAAAGGACATAAAAATGGAGACAATAAATTTTTTTTAATAAAGATATACGTGATCCTAAAAGTTATAAAAAGAAGAGAAATGTTGATTTGCAATTAAAAATCAACTAAGAGAAAAGGAAAAATATCCATGGCTGAAAACCCTTTTGGGTAGGTGAAGAATATCCTTTGTTTGGCATATGGGTAAGGTTAATTGTTCTAAAATTTGGTTTATTATAAATTTTATGATAATTTTGTTGTAAATCTTTCATAGTAAAATTGAAGCTACACTTTCCATATTATACTCTCTTTTTTATTTTCACCGTGAGATGATTTTGAATGGCTCCTAACTGTTGGTAATATATTTAAGTCATATCCACATATAAAATCTTCGATCACCAGTTTGTGGGTGTCTCAAAGGGCATGATGGCTGGCTCAAAATTAAAGATTACTCCATGTACATCCCAAGATTCGATCTATAATAAATATTTAAAAATATACTAATCCATACCACTAAATGACAATCTGAATTTATAAGTATTAGCCTTAGTGGGTCTGACATTTCCGTTGTTTCAAAATTGGTTTCACAAAAAGCATTATCTCGTATTCTTTAAAAATAAATGTTAAGACAAGGGACAATCAACTTCAAATATAATTTAAAAAATTATCATCTAGCGAAAATATTTCAAAAGTTTCATTTTGTAACATGTTCAAATAATATTTAAAGGAGTTTTTGCACTGTAGTTACTTTACCTTATTAAATTTTTTTATTATATTTATAAGTATCTTCGCTAAAATAATTTTATTCAAATCTTAGTTACAACATATTTAATGAAATTCAATCTTATTTTCCTTCAACTAACTCAGCCCACGTTATAGAATGGACTATAAAGTCTGCAGGTATTGGTTGACATATGAAGCCCACGTATATAGATGGGCCAAGATAAGTAATGGGCTTCTGTATAAATTTGCAAGGCAGCCCATCTTATATATAAATGGATCCAAATCTAACAAGCAAGGAAGAAACCCCTTTGTTTCCACCAGAAAAGAAGCTAGAAAAACCCTTGCAATTGAATTGAAGAAGAAGAAGAAAGCTTATTAAATGTTTAGAAGAAGGTTTCTATCTTTCCCGTTAGTTATTGGAGCAGTCGTGTAAGTCACCCTGTTTCTGTTTGTTTTTGTTTCTGACATTTTGATCTTTTGATAGCTCCATTTATAGTTCTCCGATTAACTAATAGATTTGCTTGATACAATAAGTTTATTGACTTTGATAATTGCAGGAAATTCAGTTGGAACTCTGTATTATTCAACTTTCATGTATCCAATAAATTTCAAGCTTAATTAATTACTGTTGTTTCTGAATTTCATCTATGATTAACTGGTTAATCATTATTCTACTACTGTGTAGGTTTCAACTATGATCTTTAAAATAGATTTGCTTAATTTGTTCATGGAAAAACCACAGCAAAGTCATCTAGATCTTGTTTAGCTACATGTATATACATACGCACAAGAAATTACATTGTAAACCTAGTATTAGTACACTTGTACTTATATTGGCATGTCCTTCAAATCATTTTCATGGTTACTTGGACAGCCATGGGTATAGTCTTTTTCTTGTCCCAATTAAGGTGTAGATAATGTTGAAGGAAAGCTGTTGATTCTCTTTGATGTTCTTGTTGTTAACTCAATTCTACTATATTTTTTACCTCTTCACCATGAAGTCGCATATCTACCTTTTTGGTTGAGAACAGTTCTTGATTCTCAACATATGCTGATGTTGTAATATTAGGCGTAGCCAAGTACCTTAAGTTCTCCATTTTTTGCCATCTTTTTTTTTGTTTCTCATTCTATGTCTTCATATAACCATTGTTCAGTTGTAGATATGTAGTAGTTGTGTTTTGTCAGCAAATATATATGCGAGCTGTAAATCGAAGTACTCGTAGCTTGATTTTATTTCCATATTGGATGTATGTGATAGTGTATTAAGTGAGCACTCAATCAAGGAATAACATTTACAATAAGTTCCCCAATTTTCTCTTGATTTCATGTTTTTGTAGCCAAATGTTCTTTGAATCTATTTCATCCAGCTTGCCCATGGGTCAGCTCTATCATTTCATCCATGTTTATGCTTTAGCTACTTCTATATATGTACATTCCACAGAGACTATCAACACAAAAATCAAACAAGACGAATGGCGCGTACAGTTCTACCTGTAAAATAATAAAAAAATATGCTGCTTCAGTCTTATACTATTTTATGATTGGGCTTGTTTGAGTTTTCTTCTTGGCTAAACTGATTCAACAATTTATTGTCCATTCGTTTCCTCTTCTTTTGTGCTCTTTGTGTGACTGATACTCGAGAATAAAATAAAACAACTTATTAATCTCCTTGTAGCATAGCATGTGTAAAGATTCTTCATCGTATCTAAGTTTCATATTAAATGAATGGTCAGTCAGGATCGTTTCTTTTCATTGGCATTTATTCAGGAAAACAGTGTTTTCTCCCAAGCACTCTATTTGTAATCGATTTCCTTCCTAGCATCCCTACTGCCCACATTCATTATTTTCTTACAAACTTGGTAGGTGCAATTTCTTTCTTAGTCTTCATCTCTTTTCCCTGGCCATTTGATAGAGCTTTTCAGAAAATTCATCCACTTTGCTTGGCTATAAATTTTTCTTCATCAAGTTAGCGAAGATAAGTGTTCTACCTGCCTTTTGGGGTCAAAATGGGATGTCTAGTTTCACAGGTATTATAAGTTACAGTAAATGACATTGTTACATTGAATGACAATACTTAATGTTCTGGTGCTGTGTTATCTAAGTCTGTTACTAAGCGTCCATCCTAGTACTTAGTCTTGCTGGAAAATTTCAATTGTTGCATTAATGTTCTCTTTTCGATGCTTTAAAAATCTTTATCCATGGATTATGCAGGATTGGAGTTGTCTCCGGGAAATCTATTTTCGGTCCACCACTTGATGATTACTGGAAAAAGAAGCTTCAGGAAGAGGCAGCTGCAAAAGAAACTAACTCAAAGTCTAACTCGTAAATACACGTTGACTTTTTTTTGCCACATCATGACGGTTGGAAATAGTTTCCAGGAGGAAGGTAATCATCCTCTCCAATTTGTCAAGTGAAGGAAATGTTACTTGTAGGATGTAGCATTTGTCACTATATATTTTGTTGATAATGCATCCGCTTGCATTAGAAGCAGGTGACAGAAAAGAACAATAAACAAAATATGCTGAGAAACTCTATTTTAATGAAATTTTGGAGGAACTGAATTTACTATTTTATTTTGTAAAGAAATTTAGGAGCCGTTTGGTTTGGGGTATTCAAGAAAGGAAAAGGGAATCAAATTTATTGATTCCTCGTTGTTGTTGTTGTTTGTTTCAACAAATTAATAAAAATCATTACCCCTTTTATGTTTTTCCATTACCCTCTACATGTTGGGTATTAGCATTCCTTAACTTTCATCTTCTCCAACACCCTTCTCTTTCGTATTGACTCTCTCTTCTAACCTTCCACAATGAGTACCTACCACCGTTGCTACCGCCACAACCAGCAACGCTGCCACCACAACCAGAGTCACCATCACCACAACCGGCATCATCGCCGTCACCTCCATCCGCACATCAAACACCTCATCTTTCTGACTTATTTTTTTTCTTTAGGTTTTCGTTTCCTTCTCTGCTGCCTTGATTTCTTTCTTATTCTCCAAATTTCCGAAGTCCCAATGGTTTACCCAGATTTGTGGTTGACAATTTGTTTTCTTATTTGAACTTTTATTTGTTTTGAGGGGGTTTCTTCTTTTGTTTATTCTAATCTTGAGTGGTTATTACTTTAAATTGGGAATATAATTGATTTCTTGTGTCAATTTGGATGAGGATTGTTGATTATTGTTTTCACATGGTAACTTTTGAAAACTGAATTTCGTTTTGTACTTCTGTTTCCCCTTTCTGAAATCGATCTGTTTTCTAATCCTTCAATTTTTATGGCGTTCTCTTGGTAATATGTTATATAAATGTCTGAGTTTATGAAATTAAGTGAAGGTTAAATGTTTGAGTTTATGTAATTTTAGTTGAGGTCGTAGATGATGGTTTGCAAAAGATGAAATTTCGTTCCGTTTCAGGATGACAACTAACACAATTGGGAATAAATGAGTATTCCTTTCCTTTACCTTTGTTTCCTTATTCAATTCCCTTTCCGTTACCCTTCTTTGAACCAAACGCCCCTTACTGTTTAGTAGTGAAGCAAGAAAATTTTGGTGATCTCATTAGAAAACAAGATAATCTCAAGGAATTGTAAATATATAGGAGAATTTGGCTCCAAACAACATTACTGTCTGCCTTCTTATGGAGTATGTAAGGTTTCCCTTTGGTAAAAGCAAGATATGCAAGGGCGGAATTAAAAAAGTCGGGAGAAAATTTTTATAAAGAATTTGCCTTTTTCCATTAATTGGTGATTGATTGTACGCACGAAACGGGGAAAATTCATTTTTTTTTCTTAAAGGAATATCATAAGAGACATAATTTTGGGATAAGCCTTGCCTGGGCATTGCTTAGTCCCTGTTTTCTAGATAGAATTATTCAGTAGCTGGAAAAATGATAACATCAATTTTAACATATGCTTATTTTGTTTCTAAAGTGAGCATTATTTTGTTCCTCATCATCATTGGTTTATTGAATTAATCATTACACCACTGTCGCGAGTCCCAGTGTATCCTTTATGCCCTTTGTTCAATCATAACTTAATGATTATACAAGTATGTTTTTTTTAAATAATGGCGCCCACCAAGATAATGGCAGCAATAATATGAACGGTAATTGGGAATGGCATACCACTACTAGCGCAATCACTAAAGGGTTATTACATCCCGTTATAGCTGCAAAAAGTCTTCTCAACTACAAGAAAATGCACTTTTTGTGGTGTATATTCCACAGCTATATACTCTCGTAGAGTTGGAAAATAAAATATTTTGTACGTCTGTATCATATATTCAGTTATTTGATTCTCATACCAAGGTGATCTCCATGGAAACAGGATTTAGGATAAATACCCCTAAGGATTTTCTATACCCTTCAGATCATCCCCAAGTGTTAGGATACACATCTGTAACAAAAGATAACAAATGGTGTTCTAAATTTCGGAGGGGAACAGATGTAATGCAAGTAATAATCTGAATATATTTGAATAAGCATTCTTGTAAGTATAGTAAGAACTGTACAATCAAATTAATCCTTGAAACAATAAGATCTTAATTAATTAAAAGCTCAGAATGTATTAAGCAGGCACCAAAACCCAGGCACCATCCAATATATGCAAGCACAAAGAAAGCCAAATAGTAACCATTACAGATGATTTCTCCCCAACGTATCTCACTACACCATTCCCAGTCTCATTAACAAAATCAACACATCTTTTCACCCCTTGTACCAATTTCTCCACCAAAAATTCCAAAAACGACCTCACAGTCTCAAATGTAACCCTGCCTGTAACATCAAGAACCAGCCTTCTATTACTCGGCACTGCCAATGTCGACGACACTTTACCAACCCACCCGCCTTTCGATTCTTCTTCATTTCCCGATTCGCCTTCTTTGTCCTCTGAATTAGAACAAGGGGTAGAGGTCGAATTGGGAAATTCAGATTCGGAATTTGTTAAAACTTGATGAGAAGTTTTCACTAGAGTCTCGACTGCTCCGTTACAGACTGTTATAAAAACGTCTTTAACTTCCTTTTCGTGTTTTGGATTAGCCAATGCTGTGAACATTTCGTCAAAGGTATTGATGTGCATCGTCTTGTCGAGATAAACAGCCACAGCTGTGCTTACAAATAGCTGAATCGAAACGCCAATCAGCTCTTTACACCTGTTGTTACATATCACATCAATCCATTTGGTAATAGAATTCTCTTCCAATTCCAAATCAGAATTCATCTCTTCATTAGACTGATAAAATCCCATAACCAAATTCTTGGCGAAGCTTCCAACAACAACAGAAACAAAACCAGACCCAGTGGGAGTTGTGAGCTTATCAAAAACATTGTCCAAGAAACTTGGACCGCCATTACTGACACCAGTGGACTTATAACCCCTCAAAATCCCCATAGTTAAGGCCTTTGTGAGACTAATTACAGATTCTGAAAACTCAATTGACCTTGTGACTTTGGAGATTTGCTTTAAACTGTTAGGAATTTGATCCGATTCGGATTGAAGAAACTCTTTCAAATCTTTGGAGATGACACCAATTGCATCCACAGAATCAGAGATGACTTGTGCAATAGAAACTAAAGATCCTAAAAGCTTTGAAAATTTTTCCCTCTTTTGAGCAATTGAAGGGGAATGATAAACTCTATAAGCAGCAAAACTAGAAAAACCAAGAGCAGCAAAAACAGCAACCCATTTCTTGTTTTTCTTGGTATAATCAAGAAGACTCCTTTTCACTAACTGCAAGTCCATAAGACACCAATTCGAGAGAATCAAACGAACCCAGTTGTAGTTATGACAAAAAGATCGGATTTTTTCTTGGGGTTCTTCCTATTTTAGGATAAAAACAAGTATTTTAGTTTATATGGATTTATATTATTCTTATCCAAAACATGAAATTTTGGTTGAAAATGAATAATTTAAGAGTTTATCTGAAAGGGCACGTAAATCAAGGAAGAAGAAACCTGGAAGCATAGGGAAGGGAAGGGGATGACATAAGAGCGGTTGCAGTGAATGTGGCGTCTGGTTGTTGAATGGAAGAAGCGATGTGATCAACTTCAAATTTTAGTAGCCACTTAAAACTTATTTTTTCATTTTTAAGATTTTTTTTTCTTCAGAGCAATTAAAAATTAATTAGATTTTTTTACGGAAGAAATAGTGATTGTATTAATTGGAGGAAGTTTATATCTTTAATTAAAGGTGGATATCTATTAAATAATGTTTTCATATTTATTGAAGAATTAGTTGTTTGAATTAATAATTGAGTAGTCTGATTTATAGACTTACCAATATAAAAAATACAAATATCTAAAAAAGACTAATAAAATTTTTATAATCCGTAAAAATAAGACCTAAACGCGAATGAAAAGCTAGTTCATAACTTGTAGATTTCATTAATAATGATAGATGAAAATTAATGATAATAATTAGGGGAGAGCATTGGTCGGTTCGATCTAAGAACTAAACAGAATTAAATAAACTGAAAACTGAATAATAAGAAAATTAGGAATCTAATACCGAATATAATTAAATTTGGTTCGATTCGGATCGAACTTAAATATTTAGGTTCGATTCAATTTAGTATAAAATCAAAATTTTCTTTTCATGTTAGAGATATAATTATTATTTGAATTACTTATTATGAAATTTAATAACTTGGTAAACTCAAAATTAATATATTGATTATAAAATGTAATAAAAAACTAATTCAATCAAGATTCAATCAATGAGTTTATTTATATCTTATAAAATATAATAAAAAATAAAAATCAGTTAAAATTAATAATAATATTTCAATATTTGTCATTTGTTGAATTTTAATATAGAATTCTCTATATTTTTTTTATATAATACTTATAATATTAATACTTGAAAAAATATAAATAAAAAATTCTAATATTCACTATTTGTTAGACTTCTAGTATGAAATTCCCTACATTTTTTTCATATATTTATATATTATCTTAATTAGGTTCAGTTCTCAATTTTTTTTTTCTTAGAACCAAGAACAAAACCGAATACCAAATAAAAAAAAATTGGAACCAAGTACCGAACCTAATAAATTAGGCCCGATCCGATTCAATTCAGTTCGATTCAATTTTTAAGTTCGATTTGAGTCTTTAAATTTCTTGCTCTCCCCTAATAATGATATAATTATAATTTGTGTTATCAGGGAAATCTGTGACATTTTTTGCATGAATGCCTAGTTGATAATGATAAGCACTTTGGTGTAGTTGAGAATTTAAAACTTTACCCAAAACTTTTAGTACTTTTTGTGGGAACATGAACTAATTCTGAGGCTTGTTAAAACTCATATTTTAATATTATATTTATTAACTTTTTAATTAATTATTTACCCAAATAATAAATTTATTTGAAAAGATAATTTCAGTTGTTGTGATATTAGCCTTAAAATACTTTTGGTTAAAGAACTTAACATTAATATTTTAAAAAACATAATTTAGAAGATTGGTTGTTTGTTATTAAATTTGTAGCTGTGGATTTAGTATTAAGGAATACAAGCATGAAAACTTGACAAAATAATGGACCACTTGTACCGTTGCACCCTGCCTTCTGCGTGTGCTTGCTCCTAAATACGGTTAATAACTTTTTTTTTTTTACCAAAGAATATAATCTATTATATAAAATTAGATGCAATTACAGCCCTAATTAAAGATGGACAAACATAAAGTAAAATCCTCCTGCATGTTGAAGTATCAACTACTTAATCTAACAATCGTGCAGTGTGATTCGTAGACTAATAAACATAGACTAATATCAACTTAACTTAGTTGACGCTTTTATTATTACGCTACAGGCTACTTTAATTGAGAAAATTCGAGCTAATAGTTGTCGAAATATTTTTAAAAATTATGAATAACATGAAGAAAAAAAAAATCAAAAAATAGATATTTTTGTACTAAAAGTAAATGTGTATATATATTTTCTATTCATTCAAAATTCAATTGTTTATAACATATTAGTGAGACCTATTTCTTTTACTGGCAACTACTTTTCTCGTCCGCTACCAGCAAATTACGATATCCATTAACACATCACATATTTTAGAAGCAAAACATTTTCGAGGTACTCGATCAATATGCTCCAAACGCTTATAAGCCAAAACCGATATCAAATGAAAAAGACGTTGCATTCAATTATGAAGTAGAAACACAGAATTTTGCGCCCAGTTATCATCCAGGTTATTAGGTTCGGATCTATGTACACAGTCCCCAAAGCCTAGCAAAGGCTAAATAAACCATATATGAGCTATTCACAACTTAACATAAACAGTGAGAGAACACATTTGCCACGAGGCTTTATTGTAACTATCACATCACATCAATGTCCTCAATATCAAGCCAATCATTAGACTCCTTAGAATCAGAGTTATGAGCACTTACCTGCCCACCTTGTTTAGAGCTTTTGCCCAACTCAACCCACTCTCGAGAATCCTTTGACGAAGAATCAGAAACCGATGTTACCTTTTTGTAACTTGTGGGCACATCCACATCATCATCATCGTCTTCGAGATCACTGAACGACACATCCTCGTCGTTTTCGATATGCACTGCACCTCCACTGGTGCTTGCCATTTCTGAACTTTCTTCCTCCAACCAATCATCTGTGTCATCATATTTACCCTCCACAACTTTTGAGGAAGAAGTTATAGGGATGTTTTGATTCTTGTCGTGGCTAACTGATGACTCCTCAACTACAGCTTTGTCAACAATTTCAATCTCGGTACTCTGGATTGGGTGCTTCTCTGATTCAATTTGAAGTGGTTCATTGACAGGTGTCGTTTCAGAAACAGTGAGTGGGAGTACTTCGAAAACTGGTTTCTTCAGTGATTCAGAATTTTCACTGGATGGTAAAGAGAGCGACTCTTCACTGGATTTGGTTCCTTTGTTTTGGTTCTTCAGCTCATGGTATAACATTGTCCGAGCTTCAAGTATCTGCAACCATACAATAAAATTGGAATTCCATTGACACATATTTTTCCCAAAGTATAGAGACAGCTGGAATATGCACTCGTATAAAAGGCTAAGGAAAGCCTACTTTCAAGAATATAAAAGATGTATGGTAGATTTCAGATATCGGTGGCTAGGAGAACAAGAATTTGGAACCAAGACTCAGACGAGTAACTATACATCGTTCAGACTGAATCTGTGACTCTAGAGATTACAGGTTTGAACCACATCCAGGCTTATTTAATAATTTGTGAGCATTTGCACAAATTTAAAAAAAAAAACTATACATCTTTAATTGACCAACTACCTCTATTTTTCCTACATTCTACACCGTAACCAATATATAATATCAGGATACGATAACTGACTGAATCAAAAAAGGAGCCAAAATGAAAGGACCACTAGGGTGACAAGCAGTGATATGTTATGCACTTAGAATGTACTATACCAACAAAAACAAACTTACTTGGGGAGTTGAAAGCAGTTCAGCATCTTCTTTACTGAGTATAGGGTGCAAAAGTACAAAATAGATCTTCCAAAAGCAGCCCTCGCTCATATATCCTGGACAAAGTTCAATCCGCAGGGCAGCTAATCTTGGAGCAAGACGTTCAACAGCCAAAGCATGCTCTTGTTGCGCATCAGACATATCAAACTCTGGGGAAAAAAAGCAGTTAAAATGATGCTTGGCATTAGCCGAACCCACAGAACATAGATTACCAAGGATTTGTTCTAATTGACTGAGAAACGTGTATAATAGGCCATAAAGGTTTGAGATATTCTAACTTAATTCATTCGGGGCATCAAGAGCAAGAATACCTGACATCCAATTTAGTTTTTAAAGGTGCAAGTTTCACTAAAGCATAAATATGTATGAAACCATAAACTAAAATTGTTAACATATAAGAAATATAAAATTCCAGGGGTAAGGGACATTTTTTCCATTCAAGTTACCATAGAAGATTATTTTATCATTGTCACACAAAACAATTTGATGCTGCCCTCGTGACAGAAATCGTAGCTCCATTTATCTCCTTTCAATCTCTGCAGCTATTTTCTATTGGTTTACTTAAAAAGGGGGAAAATTGAACTGGAAGATTTCTGTTATGCAGGTAAAACTTAACTACAATTTCTACAACTGCTGCGATCAGTAATATTGGATGATTTGTGCAATAATTTTATAACCTTAGAGACAAATTTAATGTCCAGGGCATTTTGTTTTCTCAAAAACTCTGTTTAAATTCTTAAGTTCAATTATATCCTTAAAGTAACTAATAAATTTATTTTTAAGCTAAGCTTAGCTAACTAATTATTTGTTTTTCCTTAATATTAACTCTAAGGGCACGTTTGGTTCATTGAACTGATATTCCACGGAATAGAAGAAAAACGAATGAAAAAAGGGGAAAAATGGTAGTGTTTGTCTAGAATCTGTCATCAAAATGGAATAGCTATTCCTAGCTATTATATATCTCATGGAATAGCTATTCCTATGTGAAATAAAGGAATAAAATAGCTATTCCATGAGATACATGATAGCTAGGAATAGCTATTCCATCCGATGATAGATTCAAGACAAACACTACCATTTTTCATTCATTTTTCTTCAATTTCATGGAACAGCGATTCCGCGAACCAAATGCCACCTAATAGGATATAAGAGTATAGCATATTCGTAAATACTGAGTAGGGCCTTGGTTTTTCACGACCATCATTGCTAGTCCAAGCCACCATTCCTTTCTTTTCTTATTACTGTATCTATTAGAATACTAAAAAGGTCCTTATCCACTGCCTCTGTCTCCTCTTTCCATCTCATTCTAGACCACCATTTCAATAAACTCCACTACTTTGAAATTGAAGCCATCTGCTCTGCTCTCTTTTCTCCAATTAATAATGGCTTTATCAAGTCAAAATCAAACTCGCAAAATCTTATATTTCATTGGCAGGGGAGGAAAAAGTACTGAAGTTTCAAAACCTTAACATGGATTGCTAGCTAAAACCCCTCTCCCCTCTTTATATAGTTTGATTGAATCCTCCATTTCTTGGTTATCTATATTCAGGTCTTAAACACTTAAGTCGTGTATTTACCTCTTAAAATCTTAAAACATCAGATGTAAATCTAGTCCTTGGCACACCCTTTGCACCACCACCTAGGACCAAAAAGTCAGTCACATGAACACTTTTGGATTGAAGAGGCTCTTGGCCTCATAACTTGTGCTCTCCTTCAAAAACTATGCTTGGTATGCACAAAAGACACAGAGTTCAGACAATTTCATGCAAAAATATATCATTATATATTCACAGAGCCATGGAGGAAAGCAGCAAAAAAGGAAGAAAAACTTCGAACTTTTTATACAAACGAAGTAGACAAGAAAATGTTGGCTTTACGGCTTATAAATTCAAGTCTTAAACTATAAAAATGTTAATTAGCAAGAGGGGGTCTAGTCATACAAGTTACTGTTGGCGATAAAAAAGGACACAGCTTCAAGTTATAGAATCAGGCTCTTTGAAATAAGGAATGGCAGCACGGTATACTATAAATAAACCCTAGATAGAAGAGAGCACCATACTCTAGTAAGTAGTAACAGAGCTCACAGACAAGTCAATAAAAACATAACTAACATGAATCATCAAAGCAGTGTTGAGCTAACTTAACAATGTGTGCCAAGATCACCCAAATGATACAGCAATGTCAAGGAAATTAACTACCTTAAGAATGAATGATGATTAAGCTCTAATAAAGGAATTAAATGAAAACTTCATTCAAAAAGAAAATTCAGTGATTGACACAACTAGAACCTAGTAGGAGATTATCATCAATGCATCAAAACAGCTAGCCTGGTTAAAAAACTATATCATGACTGCGTATACTACACAAAAAAATATTTGAACAACAATTAAACAGCATATTTGCTGAAGTGAAGGGAAAATGATTTGAATGTAACCCCTGCACATCCAATTTCTTTTTGAACTTTAAAGAATAGTATATATTGCAGTCATACTCTGGTACTAAAGATCTGAATCCAAAGCATAACCACGCCCAGTAAAAGGAACACCGTATGGAAAGAGTTATCTAAGATTTATAAAGCAAACTTTTATTTAGCAACAAGTATAGATAGGATAGGATATCTTAACAATGTGCTCAGATAAGATTTATTTCCCACTACCACTATATTCTTAATCCTTATTGTGTCAAAAAATCACTGCCATAAGCTAGATACCAATAAATATCAGCTCATTAGAACAAAATAAAGGCACATTACTTTCCCATTGTTGAATCAGTTCAATTGACAGAGAACATATATGTTCACCCTCAAATTAGATCAAACATATAAGTAAACAAATGATCACAAAACAAATTAGTTCATAAAAAAAGGTGCAACAGAGAAAGAGAAGAGAACGAAAAAATTACCATCAAAATCATCAGGAACAGGGAAATCAAGCCAAGTCCCAGGATGCATAGCGATATCCCTGGCGAATAATACAACCTCTTCGGTGACACCAATAGCACTGCCAACCAAATCCTCATCGTCAAAATCCCTTTCGGATCCAATCTGAAGGAAATTCGAAGCGATCTTCGTGATCTCGGATACAGCAGCATTACTAGACAGCTTAGATATCCCGGATTTGAATCTGCCGCCAATCTCAGCAAAGTCGCTACGAATCCCCGAAATCAAATCCTCATTGGACAGCTCCGGATCCGGCGGCCGATCGAGTAGAGGATCATCGAAAGTAACATCAGAGATCTGACTAGGGGGAGAAGATGGTGGTGATTCGGGAGGAGGAGGAGCAAGGAAGGAGGCAACACCCCAGAATTGACGGGATAGAGTTTTTGTGAGCTCAGAAATGTCTTCCTTGACGCCGCGAGGGGAGGAGGATTGGGTATGATGATCGGATTGTGGATTGTAATCGGTGAGATTAGGGTTAGGTGGATCGTCGTCATCTTCAAGCTTGAGAGAATTAGCAATGGACCTAGCCAGCCATGACATTTTTGGAACTGAGATTTCAACTACAACAACGATGAGTTGCAGAGGCACTGTGGCATCTTTTTTTTGTAGCGAAGACCGCCTGTATTGTCAATTATCTCATTTTATTTTCTTCAAAATTATGTTTTATTAGTTTCAAAATGGAGCTAATTACCTCTTATTTTGTATTTTTTTTATTATTGGATGAATGGTGATTATTTTAATTTAATAGTAGTTAAGGTAAAGTAATGATTAAATAAAGTAATCCTAGAATATGTCTAATTTAGTTCTTACTTTTGATGGAATTTCATAATAAATCCAAAAAGTTATTCTATTTCCAAATTATACCCTAAAGTGACGTTTGGTTCGCGGAATTGATATTCTATGGCATAAGAGAAAAATGAATAAAAATATTAAAAATGGTAGAGTTTTTGTCTATAATCCATCATCGAATGGAATAATTATTCCTAACTATTATACATATCATGGAATAATTATTCTTATTTAAATAGTTATTTCATGAGATGAAGAAATTATTATTCCATGAAATGTGTAATAGTTAGGAATAGTTGTTCCGTCCGATGGCTAGACAACTATTCTACCATTTTTCATTCATTTTTCTATCCTCGTCTCATCCTCATTAAGGATTCGGGGGAAAAAGATTTTCCATGTTCCTATCAGGAAATCCCTATTCGCCATCGTAGATTCCCCAATTCCTCGCTAAACAAAAGATTAGGCAAGTTTTTTTGTCAAGGTAACACATATAAGTAAAAGTATTTCATGTTATATATAATTAATGAAAATAATTATATAAATTAAAAAATAGTATAATTAATATCAATTTGATTGTAAAATTTACTTAATAATTTATAAATAATTAATGGTGTTGAACATAACTTTTTTAAGTATAGTGTTACTTTTTATAGTAATACATATAAATTAATGATAATAAGTATTATGTTATTTTAAAAAATTATTTGTATATATTGAATAATTTGATAAAGTTAATTATTAACACTTATTATAAATTAGGATAAATTTAAAAAAGTACCTTATGGTTTCACTCATTTATAAAACAGGGTCTGAGGAATTTTTTTTTGTAAAATGGGGTCTGTGGTTTCAAAAAAATTTGTAAAAAGGCGTCTTTGACTTCGAAATAGTGATGTTACATTGAATATTTTAAATAATTTAACATTTTAATAATTTAACCTTATTATTCAAAAAATCTACGTCAGAGTTTGAGTAATTTTGTGAGATTTTTTTATATTTTATGATTTTTTATAGTTTGTTATCATAATTATTGAAAATAATCAGTCCACCCGTGAGCGGGTCAATCGAGTCAAATGATCCGATCTAATTGGTCAATTGGGCTTAATTGAAAACTAATTAAGTTAAGGGACTTAATAGAATTATTTTAGGACCTAATTGAAATAAGTTTTCTCCATAAGTGCCTAATTGACATTTTTCTATTTTCCACCTCTATAAATAGACGTTCGTATGAACGTTTTTAGATTGATGAAAACAAATTTTATTTTTCTCTCTACAATTTTTCTCTCTCGAATTTCTTCCTACGACGGAAAAATCTCGCACGATTGTTATTGATCTTCCATTGCTGCATAAGTTTTGAACAACGACTTAATCCAGACATACCGTGGGTTAGTTAATGACTTAGCATATGTACCGTGGGTTAGTTAATGGCTTAGCATATGTACGGGTTTAATGCGGCGTTCTTCGATCTCGGGCACGGAAAAGGTAAGTATTTAGATCCGTTCTCTTTACGATTTCTGTCATTGGTATCAGAGCAAGGAATTTTTGCGATGATTTTCTGTGTAATTATGCATGTATTCTTGTTTTTCATCTCTAAAATATTCTGAAATTTTTGGAAATTGAGTTTCGAAGTCGATTTCCGTGAATTTTTCGTTGAATTTGCGGTCAAAGTATGTAAAATTGGTGGAAAATCGTGTTTTTGGAGTGTTTTAACCATAATTTTGTTTTATGGTAGACAAAGTGACAAAGTTTTCTGTAATTCAGTGTTTCAAGTCATTTTTAATTCGATTATGTTCGAATTTGGGTGATTAAACACCGTTTTCGCAGGAAAAAGTATCGTATTTCGTATTATTTTTGCGTAAATGACATATTTATGTTCAATTTTCCATAAAAAAGACAGTGTCATTGGACTCGGGGCATTGAAAAACCTTAGATCGGTGAAAAACGAAGGTTGGAATCGGTTCCGAGAACGATAGAAGCAGAAATTCGAATTTCTGGGTTCTGCAAGGGATTTTATTCCGTTGCAGAATCCGTTGCAAAATAGAAAAGGGCGATGGTTCATGAACAATAGTGACGATTTGTGAAGCATACAAATTCGATTTCTGCGTTCTGCAAGGGATACAAAACCGTTGAATAATCCGTTGCAAAACGATAAGCGCGACGGTTGTGTTTGTTGCGACTGTTCTAGGCGACGGTTCATAAACAGTAGTGACGATTTGTGAAACAGTTATTGCGCCGCTTCAGAAAGTGTTGCCAGATTTAAAAGAAAAGTAACTGATGTCTTTTATGACATCTCCTTAAAGCGTTGTCATAAACCTTTTTTTTATCTTATCCAGCCATGTGGCATTAACCGATCAATCCACATTGGTGGATTGCCCAATGGTTGACTGCCACGTGTCTGTTAGAAGTTGATTGGTCAACCTCATGACACGTGGCGTGCTCGTAATAGTCCAATATTTATTTTTGTGTTTTAAGGTCTTAAACAATGTCATTTTGCTCCGAAATTTTTCCAACCCCATCATTTTCTTACTTTTTGGATTTAATGGTAATTTTTTCAAAAAATTTTGAAGTCCATAAAAGTGCGTATTTGATTTATTTTGTGCAAATAAATTCATAAAAATTATAGAAATTAATTTTTTAATTTTATAAAAATTTCTAATATGTTAGAAATTATTTTTAGGACCTAATGGTGAATCTTTCTGAAATTTTTTATTTGTTGATTAATTTAAAAAATTAAATTCACATAATTATGTATAAGTTATATATATTTATTATATTTAAAAATACCAATAATTTTCCTAAGTTAATTATTATTATATGATGACTATGATTATACTTTATTAGTATAATTTAATAAATATATTTTGGTATATATTTGTGGGTTATCAATTATTTTTGTGATAATTCATGTAAAATTTATAGTTACGTAATATAAATTTGATATTAAATATATTTTAGTTATTTATTTAAAATAGTCAATTATTTATAAATAGTTAACCTATTTCATATATGTGGGTATATATATATATTTTTGTAATATATTTTGAATTAATTATTTGTATGATAATTATATAATTTATATCTATGTAATATAAATTTATGAGGAATATATTTTTGTAATATTTTTAAGTTAATAATTTGTGTAATTATTGACATTGACTTACTACATATATTGTAAATGGTCAAAATGGTGCAAACCCCACCCCATCAAGGACACCTTTACAAAGGATAATGATCACAGATATGATGAAAAGTTTGAGAAAAATAGACTTTTCATAATATAGTTGTATATTAAATATTGATACTTTGTGGATCAAATATTTATGTTGCATAAATAAGTGCAATAAATGTGCATTAATTGCTTTATTGGAAAGTATTTTAGATTGTATAAATACGTCTTCGAGCTATAAAAGCTCATATAACTTATTATTCAATTTGTTTGAATTGTTATTTGACAATTATTAAGGAACATTTAGGTTCCTTAATATGTTATTTGATTAATTACCACACTGTTCGATAAAAAAGAATGAACATTGACCTATTGAGTTGGTCTTGGGTATTTCAAATGGAGTAATGTCATTGAGAATGATATTTATTTTTTTTTGGATTTGAGATACTCACTGTGTCTCACTTCTAAAAAGGCATATAAGTATTTATACACGTTGGGTACATTAATGTGGTGGTTAACAGTATGAGACTGTTATTTGTTTAACATCATTTCCAGGTGTTTGTTTGTTATGTTTCTTTGGACAAGAAATTTATTGCATGCTATTTTTTTGAATAGTTTTGGGACTATATTTCATATTAAAATCTATGAGATTCGTGGTTTATTTAATTATTATTCATTTATATTCTATATATTTGTTTAAAGAAATTTAAATAACATAATTTATTTAAGCCACAATAAAATACTTAGGACTAAAGTGCCTATTTTAAATCCCAGATAGTTTCATAATAATGCACATAAATTTGTCTATTATCTTAAATGCTTTTAGTTAAGTGAACTAATTTAAGACAATAGGTCCAAAGTGCATTTAAAGATATATTTTACAGCTAAAGAGAACTATAATAAACGGTTAAACACATACAATTACTATTACATGGCGGAATTAATTAAGTAAATATGAGTGTTATCACCTGGTTGATGATTGGGTATACGTACTTCTTTCGAAACTAGGGTTAATGCTTATATTTCTCAGGTAGTTTATTCTTAAGTAAATAGTAATTAACACACAATTGCTCATAATAATTAACCTAAATCCTTAAATTCGTGTTTAGTCTCACCATTAGTGATAAAGAAGATCAGTAATGGTTACTGCTTCAAAAGTATTTATAGCAAACTTAAAAACTTAACGGTAATTATTAGCAAATCTGGAATTTATAAATTGGGTTTGTGCGTATGAACAAGGAGTCCTTCTATGCTTTGGTAACTATTATGTATGAGTTCAAAGAAAGCAGCACAAACAAACTCCTGAGTGATAAGAATATGTGTCTTGCATGGGGAGGAAGAATTCACTAACCCGAATCATTTTGCTAAGTGCTATTAATGATTGTATTTTTAAGGGATTACATGTATGTGAGACATGTCTATTTGATCACTAAATTGAAAATAGTTCTAACTTATGATAAGTTCTTTGCATCGAGTGGGAGCATATATGATGCATCTAACTCATTTTTTTATGGAATAGCTTTTTTTTATGATGTCACCAGCTCTTTGGATCTAGAAGAATATTGTCCTCTACCAACCAAATTTTGTCTTAAATGCATTTGGCATAGAGACAACTGAAGATTTTTTATTGGTGTGAAGCATCTATGTAAAGCTAAAAGAATAAGAAAAATGGGTCTTAACCATACTAACAAAAATTAAGAGGTCCAAAGGCAATAGACAGTCAACACCATCTAGGTGATTTACTAAAATTGCCAATATAAATGTAACTATGCTATAGAGCATTAAGTACAGACATGTATAAGTATTAAATTCTAATGTGAATTATACTTTCGCATCAAGCTCTATGTTGCTGATGGAATCTTATTCAGTGGGAATTGATTCAATTGCAACATGTAATATAAGCAAGGACCAAATTATCTTTGTGAACTTCCGACAATTATCACGAGAGACATATTTGTGAACTTCCGACAACTATCACGAGAGACATAGGTATCTATATAGAAAACCATCGGGGTTGGAGTTCTATAGATTAACACATGTAGATTAGATTTGCAATAATGGCAAATCAAATATCTACATGATTTGTTGTACTCTCCTATTATTTGTCAAAATTCAATTTATGTTATGGTTTTATGATTAATCAGTTTATTCATGAATAAACTGATTAATCATAAAACCAAATATGATGTGTTGTACTCTCCTATTATTTGTCAAAATTCAATTTATATTATGATTTTATGATTAATCAGTTTATTCGTGAATTTTTCCAATTTTTTAGTTTCTTCATTCCTAAAAGTAGATTCTATATATCTAGTTCTTATAAGATTGATATTATTGTCATGAGTGTACATTACTAATTATCAAGTGGATTATGCTTGTTTTTCTATTAACTAACTCATCTTTAAAATGATAATGTTAGTATATGGCATAGGCGATTATATCACAAATGCTAAGAAGATTGAGTTCTCTAAGCATATTATGATGGATAATTTAAAAATGTTAAATTTCCACCGTGTGATGGGTTCCACAAAAGGAAAGCAAACAACTAATCAATTCTTAGAGATGAACTAGAACATAATTGTGAACATGGCCTTTTCGGTGACCCTCGGAACGATGGTGACTTTTTGCTCTAACCTTTTACGGTCTAGTTGTTCCATTATTTTAGAATCGAATTGCATTTGGCAAGTTCTTTGTTGACGATTTTGAGATCTTTTGACCCCGATTATAATAATAATTGGATCGCTTTTAAGATTTTAACCGCTTCATTTCCCCTTGCACGTAATAATTTGTTTCGTGATTTTTCCTTAAAATCCGGACATTTTCAGCGAGTCTCGTTTGCATCGTTGGATTCTTTGCTCTCCGAGCTTTTTGGAATGTCAAGAATCACCCCGGTTGGATGCCCTGTGTTGGTTGTTCGTGTTTCAGCCCCTGTGATTGGGGCCCCTCTTTGCTTTTTTCCCCCGGTGTCCTCGGTCCGGCGGCTCCAAATTCTACTAACAAAGTAAAGATTTTTGTGTATACAAAATTTAAATGAACTGAATTATTTATTAGATAGAATACATTTATTTATTTTTTTATTATTACTGATCAATAAAAATATCTTAAAATGAAAACGAAACTAAAGGGGAGTCTCATTTGCATCGTTGGATTCTTCGCTCTCCGAGCTTTTCAGAATGTCAAGAATCGCCCCGATCGGATGCCCCGTGTTGGTTGTTCGCATTTCGGCCCCTGCGGTTGGGCCCCTCTTTGCTTTTTTCCTCCGGTGTTCGACCGACGCCACCGCTGGAGCTCGAGGCCGCATGGTCCACGCGCTGGGCCTCATGGACCACGCGGTAGGCCTCCTCACTTGATGCGGCCTAGATCTGGCCGTATCATATGACGTGGCCCACTGCATCGCTGACGTGGCCTTCGCTCGGGGAATCTACAGACTTATCTTTTTTGGGTTTTCTTGGCCACCAAGTCGGGTTTTGGGATTTTTGTTTCAAATATTGACATTTGGAGGATTAATTCCGGACTTTTACACTTAGGGGGTCTATAGATACCCATCAAAAATCAGTTTTGAGGATTCTTTTGGCTGATTTTCAAAAGGATCAAATTCTTAGAATTCTAAGGCTTTAGGGAGAAAGGTTTAATAATATTGGGAAGATCTAAGCCAATATACTTGGTTCTTGAGTCCTAAATCTTATTAGACTTAATCTCTTAGGTTAAATCATTAAAATCTATTAGAAATCTTAGGTAAAATTTGGTTTAAATAGGATTTAGGGACTTTTTCCTCAAAAATCACAAAATCCCTTGCTAAATCGTTGTTTCATCGGGTTTTCATCTCAAATCCGACACAAAGTTTGCCAAACGTCCGGTTCGAGTCTCGAAAGAGGATTCACAACCTTTAGGTAACTTTCTGAGTTCCAATCTATTTCTTTTATTATTTATTTCTGCTGCTGCATTTTTTATTATTTTTCCGGGCATTTACCCCTTTTCTTCGTCCTTTTTGTGATTTTCTGCCAAAACCCCAGCTGACCGTTCTGGCGAACTTCAGGCCGACTGAACGTCACTTAGGCCGCCTCACTGATTTGGCCTACGACTTTGTTCAGTTGGCCTATGAGTCGCTCAAGCGGCCAACCGTTGTTTTATCAGATTTTCGGGGTTCTTTTCCCCTTAAGCTGAAAAACCAAAGTTATTTAAGCAATTTAAGTCCGAATCTACTGTAACAGTGTAGGAAACGACTTGAAATTTTAGTAATCTTGGGTTTTCAGGCATAAAAAGGTCGATTCTGGCTTGTTTAAACACTTTTTCTGAGAGGCCATTTTAATAGGATGAAGGCCGACTGAGCGTATTCTAGGCCACCTCGTTGAGTCGGCCTACCTTGTCACTGAGTCGGCCTATTACCTTACTGAGTCGGCCTGATGGAAAAAATGTCCAAATGGCCCCTTTTTGCCTTATTCTGTGATTTTTGGCCCGTTTCTATCGTTTTTGACTTGATTTTGATCATTTTAATGCTTTTTCAGCCCCAATTTTTACCCGAAAAACTTCCAAAAAAATTATGAATAATCTGAAATTGTTTTTATTAATTTTATTCTATTTTTAGGTTTTATTTTTATTTTTATTTGATTTAATATGCATCTTAATGGCTCAAAAATAGTGTTTTAACTAAATAAATCTAAATAAATTATTTTCTACCAACTAAAAATTTCAAAAATATTATGAATATATTAAATAGTATTTTAGGATATTTAGATAATTTATCTCACCTTTTTAGATTGCTTAGATAATTAAGTAATGCCAGAAATTCGCCTTTTTATCCCGAAAAATCCAAAAATATCGTTTTCTTCATGCTTTGTGTCTATTTTCTGCATTTATTTATCCATGCTTTATTTATGATTATTCTTATATATCTATTGCCTCGTTTGGAGCTGGGTTCGAGTTGGTAAGCTCGGTTAAAACCCGGTTTTTCCTGTTTATTTATTTATCGCATTAGAAAAATGTATAGGTATTCGTAAAGCCTTGTAATAATTTTATTTCCTTTCTTTGTTTATTTATCGGTTTCCATGTGATGTATGGCATAATAAACCGAAAACACCAAACGATAATCGGATTAAATCGCATAAGAACTAAGGTCACATTTATTAAAATATAATCGGCTTGATTTAAAAATTGAAAAGTAAACAACAACATCCGAACATAGAATCTCTGTTTTAAGGTACGGTCCAACCACCCGGTGGGAATATCGTACCCAAATTCCCGGTGGAGCTTAACCGGGTAGCGACTCTATCTTAAAATACGGGATTATAAGTCTCGTATCCCTTAACACATAAATCGGACTAAATTTCAACATTAACATCATTTTTCATTATCGTTTTCACCACGCTAAAATGAGGAATATCCCTTAGCACGCTTCACAGCACTCGTAGTTTCTCCGACCCACGCCGAAGAGCATTAAAGCTTATCGTGCGGGCGGGGGGATCGGGGGTCATTGGCTCACAATAATATATATTTGCAACTTATTCATTTTGACATTTATGGTTTAATAGACGTGAGGGTAAGGCATGGGCCTAATGTTTCATCACATTGATTGATGACCATACTTGTTATAGAATCAACTACTTGATTTCCCATAAATCTGAAGCTTTTAGCTATCAAAAGATTTATGAATCCATTAGCAAATCAATTGGATTTGACTGTAAAGTCTTGGAACTAACGTGGTAAAGAGTTATTTTCAGTTATGTTTTACAGCTTTATGTGATGAATATGGGATAAAACATTAGTTGTTTGTTCCCTATGCTCTATAGTACTGTAGAGTTTGTGGAAGAAGAATAAGATTCTCCTTGAAATGGTTTGATACGTGTATCAACTAAATACCCTTGAAAATTTGTTCTTCCATCCTATATAAGATGTGAATTGGAAGAATTTCGAGTTTATCTTATTTACAAGTTTGTAGTTATGCCGCTTATACCCATATACCTTTGATAAATTACGCTCACAAGGTATAAAGAGCGTCTTGACAAAATACTTTGACATGTCAAAAGGATATGTTTTTGTGGGCGAGAATGTGGAAGGATATACGACATAATTTGAATCATGAGAAGTCAATTTCTTAGAAAATGAGTTTTAAAGACAGTGTGTATTGGGCAAAAACATTTCCTTTTAATAAGACTCTTAAACCTGGTATTTTGGATGTATCTTTAAGTTGGAGTAATTCAAAAGAAGTGGTTCATAATGATCATTTTAATCAAAGGGATCTTGTTCCATGGGGGAGCCGAGAACCTAAGAATGTTATTGATTTAAGTGGGATTCAGCGTTATTATTCCAAGTGGGAGTCAATGTTTTTAGCTCAAGTGGGAGCTCAGATCATTATAGTATTTCTGATCCAAGTGGGAGTAAAGAAATGAGCTTAAAGGAAAGAATTTCGAGTTACGATAAATATATGAGATATATTTATGAAGACTCAGAGCCTAAGTGATCAAAATGGAAAATGTTCCACCTTGAAAATTAAGTATTTTAAGGGAGATGAATAGTTGCATATGATAGAAGAAGAATTAAGTTGACATACATGAAGGATATAAAGTTATTTAGAATAAGTGAATTCTTAAGATAAAGTGACAGCATTCGGCTTATAATTAAGGTATATGTATACTCAAACTGATTAGAATATATTATAAGAATATTTTCTTTTCAGTTTCAACATTTATATATATAAGAATTGTATAGCTTTGGTAGTTATACTTACCCTTAGACTCACATCAAATAAATGTATTCTTTTCTCAATGGAGAATTATCATGAGACATCTATATGGTAATACTAAGAGTGTTTGTCCAAACTGTTTGCAAACACAAGGTTTACATAATTGAATAAGTCAATTTACGATCTCATGTGGTCTTAAGGTTATAGTATTCAATGGTAAATGAGGATCAATGAATATATGCCATTGAGTGAAAGATTAGTTATCGAGTAACTTCATATGTAAGACATGGGGAGTTTGCATATATCTTAGGGCTTAAGATCTCAATAGATAGAAAGATAAATGAGTATCTTTACCTCAAGAATCTTGCATAAAAAAGGAGTTTTACAAAGATTCTTTATGCATAACTATGAACCCATAAGTATTCCTATCACTAAGAGTATAGTTTCTTAGTTTAAACATTTGTCCTAAAACTCCTAAAAGTTTGAGGATATGGAAATAGTTCCATCAGATGGAAACATCATATATGTTATGTCTTACCCCAGACCTAACATTTGTTATGCCGTGGGCATTGCAAGTGAATATTGATCTATTCCAGTATTAGAGAACTGGAACACCATTAAGAATTGTATAATACTTGTAAAAGACCGTTGGTTATGTTGTAATGTATCAGGCTAAGGAAATAGACCTTATAGATACTTAGATGCAGATTGGGAAAGGCCAAAACTGAATTTGTGTTTTTCCAGCCATGGTCCAACATATTGTTTGGCTAGAGAGACTAGTGAGTCTTTAGCAGCTAGGTGCTCCAAACAACTATTAGCTATTTAAGTAATAGTCAAACATTGATAGCTTATATGATAGACCCAAAATATCATTTAAGGTATAAGCATATCGAAATCAAGTATCATTTAGCTATAGACTTAAGTACACGAGGAGAGGTCAACATGAGGTATTTGTCTACGTATTACATGCTTGCAGATTTATTTATGAAGCATGTCCCTAAAGATGTATATGTGAAATATATTAAAGGGTTAAATATATGTATATAACGCTTATTCGGGTTACCTCATTTATTATACCTTTTAAATTGTGAACATATTGTGTTGAAATAAATAAGTTTTATTGTATGAGCAATATATATGTTTGTGTGTAATTATATTTTGTACATACATTATTTTCATTCATAGCATGTTGGGCAGAGAAGTAGCCTACTCACATGAGTGTTTACCCCATGTTACCTCGAGGGTACAGACTAGGATGAGATTTATTTTGAACATATTGTGTGTAATTCAGAAACCTGTTCAAAATTATGAATTGACTTGTTTAAGTAATAAGGAAAGTCACATTTTATGGAATAATGTGTACCAAATTCAAGAAGGAATCGAGTAAGAACTGTGTAGTTCACATGACGATGGGTCATGTTCTGTCTGAATAGCTAAAGGTAGTTCTTGGAGTAGAACAAGGTTAAATGCTAAGGTGCATTATAACTAAAACCTTTACATGGTGTTAGTTTATCTTGATGAGAATAGACATGCGCTCCTTTATAAGGGTAAAAGGAAAGAACACCATGGCACATTATCAACGTAGGAGAGGAGTGAGTCCTCAAGATAATGTGTTCTTAGCGACTATGAGATGAGAAGTTTGTACACTATACAAGGATCTCAACTTCTCTAATGTGAGACTCAGTCCATTTAACTGAAGTGTTTTGGACCTTACCCTCATTACTATTGTGTTATCTTAAGAAGTAAGGACTAGCAAGGACAATTTGATCAATCACCGAGAGATTGTGATTTAATTCGATCTAGGAGAGATTGGTTGGTGGTCCGAACTAGTTCTGTTTGGAATGGATAACTCAAAAGGAAGGTATGGCCAATGAACATTCACAAGAGTTCTATTAGTTCACCGGCTAGTCTATCATTACATTTGATGTAAGATAGTGAACAACAGATTAAGGCTTCAGAGATCCTTAATGATGTGGAAGTGGGTGATTGTCGACCAAATCTAGGGTAAAGCATATGCGCAATATATCAATGTGATATTATTACTAATATTTTAGTTTAATCTATATGGTTAAGTACTGATCAAAATCATCTTGGCAGACCCTAACGGGTGCAAGATGTTCTAAATATAAGATGTTAATCTACTTGGTAAAGTACCACTCAGGATAGTCTTGGCAGACCCTAACCGGTGCAAGATAAAGTGCTCTTGATAGTATGCTGGTCGCATGACTTCACAGCATAAAGAAGATTTGATAACCTTGTATGAAATATGACCCGTCAAGTGTGAGTGGGAGATGTTGGAAATAATTGGTCCGCCCCGTGAGCGGGTCAATCGGGTCAAATGATCCGATCTAATTGGTCAATTGGGCTTAATTGCAAACAATTAAGTTAAGGGACTTAATTGAATTATTTTAGGACCTAATTGAAATAAGTTTTCTCCATAAGTGCCTAATTGGCATTTTTCCATTTTCCACCTCTATAAATAGACGTTCGTATGAACGTTTTTAGATTGATGAAAAAAATTCATTTTTCTCTCTACAATTTCTCTCTCCCAGATTTCTTCCTACGACGAAGAAATCCCGCACGATCGTTATTGATCTTCTATCGCTGCATAAGTTGTGAACAACGACTTAATCCTGACATACCGTGGGTTAGTCAATGACTTAGCATACGTAATGATTCAATGTGGCGTTCTTCGATCTAGGGAACAAAAAAGGTAAGTATTCGGATCCGTTCTCTTTACGATTTCCTTCAATAATTTAATTAAAAAAATATTTGCACAAGTCAAAAAATTTTAAAATTTTTCACTAATGTGTATTGTATTTTCAATAACCATCCCGTAAAAATTCAGATAAAAACGAACAAGATTATCCATTTTCGTGACATCATTCAATATTGATGATCTTTTATTTGCAAATTTTTTAAAACCACAGACCCCGTTTTATAAAAAAAAATTCCTTAGACCCCGTTTTACAAATGAGTGAAACCAAAGGTACTTTTTTTTAAGTTTACAATATAAATTAATAACAAATTTTTCTTTTTAGGTTTGGGGATTTTTCAAGTTGGGGAATGGTGTTCCCATCCCCATCCCCATCCCCATTATGGATTCAAGGATAAAAATATCATCATCCCAACCATGTGAGGATTCTTATCGGAGATTCTCCATCCCCATCAGGACGGATGGCCATCGGGTTCGGGGAATCCTCACCCTACTTTCAACCCTAGAGTCCACATACGGGTGGGTAGGATAAAGTTTTTCTTTATTATTATTATAAGTTCTAATTAATCAATTTTTTAATGAATATTTCACCTCTCTAATCAACATGAAATTTATATTGTGAGTCTTGAACCCTCTTTCCTTCCAACGGTTGAATATTTATAAGAGAGTATATAATTAAGATTTTAATTAAGTAATAATGTTCAACCATTAAATTACAAAAGATTACAAAATAGCCGGCTTATAATATAAATTCTCCAACCCAACAACTTAGGGTTTATATCTTTCATGAGACTTGAATTTTATTATAATTAATTAAGAGTAAAGACAGTGACGTGAGTTTATATTTAATGATGAATGGTTTGTAAGACTTGTAATTTATAGTTAACAAGACGATTGAGATGTGCTAGAGTTGATATATATGTGGATTTGTAAAATTTACTAATTTCAATCATAGATTAAATTTAAATAAAAATTTAGGGCCAGTTTCATATTGCTGTCAGAGCTGCTGTTATGAAAAGCTCCACTTACAAACTTTTAATAGAACAACATATTTTGGCATTGGACAAAAGATTTCGACTCTTAATTCTAATTAACAAGGAACTGTCTGCTATTGATTTCTAGAATTTTTCGTGACAGCTGCTTGAAAAAGCTTGAAAATGAAGTTTTTCGTAAAAGCAGTTTGGGAAAGCAATGACAAACTGACCCTTAATTCCTAATAATACAACTTTAAATCTCATGCCTTAGTTACAATTTTACCCCTATGTAGCAATTCATCATTTAACAAAGACAAAACCGGTTTTGATTTTGCTAAATGATGAGTAACTAGATCACAGTAGCTGATCGAGTGAAGAAAATTATGAAATGAAACAATTCGAAATATTGTAAAATAAAATAGCATGACTTAATTATAATGAACATTCAAGAAATGATAATTAATGATTAAACTCACTAATCGATCCCTTCAGCTTCAGGTATGGTTTGAAGCTCAGGCTGCCACCTGGAACAACATATGAACTCATTATGATAATCATCTTCTTGTTTCAAACCCAACAGGATAATCTGCTCTAATGATGCCTTGTTGGACATCAATTCTTGAAGCTCTTTCTTTGTTATTATCACCTTATATCTCTTACTAGTCGTCCCTGCGAATTCATTATCAAGATTTTCTGCTGATTTCTCCGAACCAGTCGGGAATTGATCCATTGTCGCATTTTGATGCCTTGGGGTTGAGTTTTTGTGCAATGCAAAGCAATTTCCCATTTGGCTGAAATTGAGGAACACAAGACAAGAGATAAGAAATTAAGTTGTAAAACAGAACAAGTTCAATTTAAAGAGGACAAGACAAGTGCTTATTGTTGCTTTAATTGTTGTATGTGCGCATTTGTTTCGTATGTGAATTTTTATTTTTTTGACTCAAAAAGGTTTGTTAATTTGTTATGACTTATTTCCTTTCTGTTAGGCCTCATACACATATAAACCATTTATTTGCTTAACATGAAAGCCAATCGAATCGGTTTTGCTGGCAACTTTTATAAGTAGTTTGTTTTGATAAAGATTACTCGAGTCCTTTTGCGATCTATACTAATTTTGTCCTCAATACTCTAATGCATTATTGTTTTATCAACTGAGCTAACATCATGAATGATGTCACGGTTGTTAATTTGTTAAGACATAGGGGTAAAAGTGTAAAAGGGTTTTTTTCCTCTTGGAGTTACAATAATATCATTTAGAACATATACTTAACCCTTAAAAATGTTGAAATTAAGAGAAACAAAAAAGCAACCATATAGGTTTAAATAATAATAATAATAATAATAATAATAATTACAAACGAACTTGGTTTTAATGTGAAAAGAAAAAAAAGGCAATGGCAATAATAATTATACTTCTCGTATTTTAGAAGGGAAAAGATGGAGCATTTTTAGAAGTTGACAAAAATGCATATATAGTGTTTTTTTAGGGTTGGTTATATTCTTAATTTGGTTTTTAGAAAAGAAAACTAATTAGTTTTGTTGTTACAAATTTGTGGTTTTATTTATTTAATTTTTCTTTCAATTTTTGTTCTAAGTTTTGGATAGCTATTTGTTATATTGTATAAGAACTTACATTATGTATTATGAGAAAAGTGATGAGAGAAAAATGAAATAAAGATAATAATTGAAGAACATATGTATATTTTTAAATGAGAATCATAGGGATAAATTTGTTGGAAAACTTTTAAAGAAGTTTTTATTTGTGAATAATCATATGAGTATCCGTTATATATCAATTCAAACTTTGAAATACTTGAGCTATACTGTGAATAATGGTATAATAAATTGTGAATATCCGTTGTACTAAAAGAGTGCAATGATGTTAATTGGATCTTAGGCTCAAATGAGATAAAATTTACTAGTGGTTATGTTTCATTCTTAGTGGTGGAACAATAACATAAAAGTCAACTAGGCAAACTATAATCAAAGATAGTTTTTTTAAAGTTAGACATATATTGAGGCAAAGTGATTGAAAAATTCCTTAGCATAAATTCATTTGGGAATGAAATCACCTTTGGTGATAATGCAGTTTCATTGTCAAATGATAATATCTATCTTAAAAAATAAGATAAATACTTTGAGACAATATATTGTGAAACAATTGCTATAACATGGAATCATATCCAACCACTATGCGAGTTAATAGTGATTTTGACCAAATCATTTGGCTAAATCTTTGATATATATCGGAAACATCAAAGAGGATGAGACTAAAGCCATTTGAAATTAGCAATGGTAGGAACTCAACCTACATCAGTGGAGATCCCACGGAATAGATTCATACGGGTAATAACAAGCCTTTATTAGTTCTCCTAGCACTAAAAATAGTATCTCAATCCTAGATGTGAGGGAAGTGCTATGTGACATCCTTGTACATACATTATAATTGCATTTGTTAACATCTATTGCATCTCATGAAATTAGACTATTTAATATTTTACATGTTAAATTATAAGAATTGATTAGTTAAGTTAATAATTATTTGGTGATACGAAATACGATATTTTATTGTCTAGGCACCAATCTATAGAAGAATATAATTTTAAGAAATAAGTAGAGTACAGTTATATTATAGATATAAAGTGGTTTATTGGATAAGATATTTGTATTGTTTAATATTAGTATTATTATTAGTATTATTGTTTTAGTATTAAGAAAGAATATAAAGGTATAGTTAGTGTATATATAATATATGTATATAAAAATGTATTAGATAGACAAGAAATATTTTAATAAGTAATTATAATTATTACTATTACTATTATTATTATTATTATTATTATTATTATTATTTTTGTAATAGTTGTGTATTAGTGAGGGCATATTTGGTATATATAATTAAAGGATATATATAAGAAAGTAGGTAAGATGAGGATCAAAAATCTAATCTCTACAACCTCTAGAAAGATTAAAATTGTTCCACAGAAGAGAAGGAAACATAAGGAAGAAGAGAAGAAGAGAGTCAGAAGAAAGGAATAAGGTATTTTAGTAACTTTATAGTGCGATTTTTATTAGGTTAAATTAGAATTAGAAGTTTTGGTAAGAAGATGAATTGTTCCTCTTTATGTCAAGGTTCATGCTGCAAAATTTGGGAATTTTTAGACGAGTATATCAATAGTTATGATTTTTATAAGATGAAGTGTGCAGAATTGGATGATCAAAGAGATAGGGTGAGTTTTAAAATTAATATGGGATTGTTATACTACTTAGAAAATTCTGATTTTTTGATATGTTATTCCCTTATGTGTATAGTTTAAGTAGGAAAAATAATCAGGTCGATTCATGCTGTGTAGAGAGAGTTATACTCATTTTATTACGTTGCTGTCCAGGTAAAGGGGGACTGAAACAGGTTTTGATGGGAAATTCCCTATAAATCATATAAGGCTTTGGAAATTTTGGGGATTTTGTATGTTATGGAATTATGTAATAGGAATTGAACAAAAGAAGAATCATCACGTTTGAGTAAGTGAGTTGAAAGTTATGAATTTTGAAGTGAAGTGAGGTCATAAGAACACTAGTTCTAAGTGCAGAAAACAGGACAGATTTAGAGTTTAAAATACAAAATTCATAACAAATAGAAAAGTAATCATAAAATTATGAATTTTTGATATGTTATAAAGCTATGTGTTAAGAGTAAAATGAAATTGGAATCATGTCATTTGGTTGAGTACTTTTAGAGATATGATTGGTTATACTCAGTAAGGTCACGAAGATAGTAATTCTATTCTAGTTTATGTCAATCTTTTTAATATACAAAAGGAAATAAGATGTATATGTTTATATGTTTATATGAACTTATGTTATAGGAGCTCAAAATAGTGAAGGGATTCCAAAGGAATGTCCAAGTTATTTTCGAGAGAATTAGCTCGGATAATCTGTGAGTATAAACATGATATGAATATATGGGTGAAATGTGTTGATGTGTTAATTGTATGAATATGTGAATGTAATATGAATTATATTGATGTGTGGTTAAATTTGGTATGTTTTGTGTGAATTGTCTTAATGTGAATTATTGGATAAGTATAAGTTAGTATAAACATGAAATGAATTTGTGATTGTAATTTGTGTTGATATGTGGCTATATATGTGAGTGGAACTTGATATATATGAAGTGTGTTGACATTATTTGAGTGTGAGAAACATGTTGATATGTGTCATTTGAATATGATAATGGAATGAATTCTTAAGTGAAGTGAATTGGTGCATAAACATTATTTTGTGTGAATTGTCTTAATGTGAATTATTGGATAAGTATAAGTTAGTATAAACATGAAACGAATTTATGATTGTAATTTGCGTTGATTTGTGGCTATATATGTGAGTGGAACTTGATATATATGAAGTGTGTTGACATTATTTGAGTGTGAGAAATATGTTGATATGTGTCATTTCAATATGATAATGGATTAAATTCTTAAGTGAAGTGAATTGGTGCATATATGAATTATTGGTGGAGTATAATTGAGTATTGCATTTGATATGCTAGATTTATATGATATATGCATGTGGAATATATGTTCATTTGTATTTGTATATGCTAATTGTAAGTTCAATGATTCGTATAACAGACATTTGCACTTGAATATATGAAAAGTAAAAGAGACGTTATGACATAGCTGATCAAACATTGCAATACTTGTTCTGTTCAACTGGACCTATATGGTCAACTAATTGCAATATCTGACAAATGGACCAAAAGGTCAACCAATTATTTATCTGGACCGAAAGGTCAACCAATTGTTATATAGCTGGCCAGCAAATCAATTGACAATTGTTACAAATGTTATATGTATCCCGGGGCAATAGTTTGGCTGGAAATGTCACAATAATTAAATAACCGGTTCATTCAATCTCATATAAGTGTGACTGTATATTGAATTTGTTAATGTATATATGTGATTTGCTATTGAATTTGTAATGTGTGTATATCTGTGATTTGTTAAATTCGTAGATTGTTCATATTCACTGAGTTACGCCTCATATAAAGCGCTAACTTTTTCAGAGCTGATAAAGTTTGTACTAGAAGCTTATTACCTGTAGATATCATGGACGAAAGATTGGTTGGCTGTGTTCCATCTCACTCCCTCTCCTCACAAAATAAGCATATAGAATAGAAGGTGGTCGGGCTTTATTTTTCTTTGTGTAAGATTATTTTGTAAAAAGATATAATGTTACAAGTAATTATATATATATATATATATATATATATATATATATATATATATATATATAAATGAAGTATAAGTACCAAAAAAAATTTATATGTAGTGATTACGATTTTGGTGATTTAGTATAAGGTTTATGTTATTTCAGTTGGTATCAGAGCAGGAATATGATCATAGGGGCATTACATGCATACACATATAAAACTTAATACATTTTAGGATTGTACATTTTATCACCTTTATATAAGGCTGATAAAAATGTTAACTCGAGGAGAGAGTAACCAGCAAGAACGCTACCTATAGGTGTACATTCACATACATCAAATGTACGTCAAGAGGCTATGTGGTTCAAGAGCCTCCATCATTTGCTCAAAGGGAACAAATGTTTGATGAATAGAAAGAAAATAGTATAGTAGAATTCAAAGGAATTCTTTTAAGCGAATAGATTGTTATAGATTTAGTGTATGAAACTGTTCAATCTAATTGATAAAGCAGTACTAATTGTTGATTTGATTAGATGAAATATTAGAGATTTTTATGTGACATTGGATTTGCATTGGCTTGTAACGAACCGAAATTTTCAAAATTTTGCTTATAATAAATTACTATGGTATTAAAATATCATAGAAATTATTTTTATTGTTATTGTTGTTATTGGATATAAGACATGAGGAAATAAGAGCTAATTATAGTAAGAAGGATGAAATGGACATTTAATTATTTGTCCAAGGGCAATATTGGAAATTTGAAAAAAAAAAAACAAATAAACACATACTTACAGGCTCCTCTCTTCCCTCATCCATTTCCCTTCATCTTCTTCACCATTTTTCTCTCTTCCTAATCAAATTTTCTATAATCCTAAAACTTCCGATTTCTTCGATTCAACTTCGAATTCTTGTTAGAAATCGATCCTTAAGCCCTCTATCATCATCAATTTCAATCAATCAAGACTAGAAGAGGAGGATTTCAGATATTAAGATTCGGATGAATAGTAACCCGAGTATGAGGTGAGTGATTTTTGGTGAAATTAAAGCTTAATTAGTAGAATTTATGGTAGATTAAGCATATTTATGGTATTAGGAAGTTTATTTATGCAATATCTTGATAGAATTATATATGGCTGTTGTAGAGGAAGCTATTGCAAGTAAATCAAAGGCAAAAGGGGTAGAAGAGAGCTAGAAAGAGCATAGAAAAAGGTTTGTGTCCCGAATTTCGATTTCTCGGTTTTTCGGGAAATTTTCTAGATTATATACCTGTTTTGTTTTAATGTTTTCTCTCGTTATATAAATCCGATTTGAACGATTCTTGATTCTATTGATATCTATAGAAAGTAAGGAACATATGTTCTGAAGAAATCTTGTTGAATTTCGTTCGTTTTCAATGTGAAATTTTCGTTTGAAGTTGAGTCATGAAATCTATTTTCGGAAAATCTCAGCTTTGTATACTGTTTAATATTTTGATCATAACTTTGGTTATAAAATTTGGATTTCTGTGATTCTGGTGGTTTTGGAAAGCTGAGACATGTGGCTATTTATGTTTAGAAGAAAGTTCTTCGATTGGGTGATGTTTTCATAGTGAAAAATGCAGGGGAAGAAACCTGGAAAAATTCTGGAAAGCATGATATTGATTTTTTTGAGTTTTAATTGAAGTTTGATGCTTAAAAATTTGGGATTTGGATTTCTTAATTACTGAAGTTATGTTGAATTATAATTGATGGTTTATACTGGAATTTTTAAGATGTTACTTTGATTTATTGCCCTTATTAAACGAGTAGAATACGGGTCATGGTAGATTGGCGCCAATAAAGGGGGGTACAGTACTGTACAAACAATTGAAGCTTTGGCTTCGGGCTTTGGCCGATATTATGATATATATATATATTGATATTGAAGCTTCGGCTTTGGGCTTGACCGATATATTGATTTTTGAAGCTTTGGCTTCGGGCTTGACCGATATATTGATTTTTGAAGCTTCGGCTTCGGGCTTGACCGATATATTGATTTTGAAGCTTTGGCTTCGGGCTTGTCCGCTCCCGTATCCATTTTACCGTTATTCAGGACTTGTTTACTTTGG
This sequence comes from Euphorbia pulcherrima, assembly GCA_947683365.1. Classification (NCBI taxonomy): domain Eukaryota; kingdom Viridiplantae; phylum Streptophyta; class Magnoliopsida; order Malpighiales; family Euphorbiaceae; genus Euphorbia; species Euphorbia pulcherrima. The sequence continues at coordinate 85,306,326 of CANTUS010000014.1, forward strand.
GCAATATGTGGTTAAAGTATTTGGAAAAATTGGATATAAATTTGATTATACTTTAAAAGGATTACTATATAAGTTTTGTGATTTGGTTCCATAAAGTTGGTTAATTTGTTTTTGACTTATAAATATAATTTGTTTCTATTTTAAAAATATTCAAAGTTGTTATTATTTTTTTTATGGACACCACTAAGCAAATTGCTTAGCGTGTAGTTGATTTTCTACGCGTAGGTGGAGAACTTGTAGATAGCTTGGACCAAAGTGGTACAGGTGGATTAGCTTAAAGAGCAATTAAAGAAAGATTTCAAGGTGGATTTATATTTTAATGTAATATTATGGTTTGTAGAATAATGGCATGTACTAGAGAGTGAGAAATGTAAAGGGACATTGAGAAATATTTGGAGAATAATTAGCATTTGGAGAATAATTTGGAGTTTAAAACTTTATATTGGTTTTTTGTACGTATTAAATCTATAGGTATTGAACTCTATATAATGGAGTAGAGTTGTTTATTGGGTGTTTATTGTTACCGTGGCGCTCCCTATAAAGGGGGGGGCGTTACATTTGTTGGTATCAGAGCTGAGGTTTAGGCGATTCTAGGACTTGTATGTACATGCCATTTAAGATATAAAAATGTTATGTTAGTTGTTTGATCCACTTTGGTCCAATTTTCAGGAATAAGTTATGGCTAGTAGTAGTCACAACCAGAGTGAGGAAGAGGATGCTGAGAGTACGGTCCGTATCAGACAAGGGGATGAACAAAGACATGAACCTCCACCAGTTCATGGGTTTCCTGAACAACCTACTCCGGCACAAGCTGCTTTACTTCAGCATATGACTACTGAAGTAATCACACAAGTACTACGAAACATACAAATCCCCCAAGTTCCTGTAGTACCTCACATTGAAAGAAGAGAGGAGAGAACTCCTCTTGAAAGAATCAAGAAGCTTCCAGCTGATGATTTCAAAGGGGATACAGTGAATCCTGCAATTGCAGAAGATTGGCTTGATCATACTAAATGGTGTATGACTAGGCTTCATTTTACAGATGAAGAGAGATTAGACTGTGTTCAAGGTCTACTCAAAGAACAAGCTAGTAGGTGGTGGGATAATATTGTGAGAGAAAGGTGACCCGGAGAAATCACCTGGGGTCTTTTCTTGGAACAATTTGACAAGAAATACGTTAGCGAACGATTTAAGGATGAGCAGAGGAAATTGTTCTTATCTTTGAGACAGGGACGCATGACTGTATCAGAATATGAAGTTCAATTCCTCAAACTCGAGAGGTATGCTCGTGATATCGTTGACAGTGAAGTAAGGCGATGTAAGAGATTCGAAGATGGGCTAAATGATGAAATTAGAGTGCATCTACTTGCACAAAAGATTAGAGTGTTCAATGACTTGGTTGATGCTGCTACAGGCATCGAGAAGATTAATTCAGATAGATAACAAAGAATGGCTAAAAGGTCAGGATTTCAAAAGGGATCACAGGGTCCAGCTAGTTCAGAATCTCCAAGTAAGAAATAGAAGGGAACATCAGAACAAACACAATCTCATTTTAGAGGGTTTTCACCGAGACAAACCATAAGTACGGGGTCAGCGGCTAGTGTACCTTCAGGTCGAGGCAGAGGAAATATTCCACAATGTTCTAATTGTGGAAGGATGCATACAGGGGAATGTTGGGGAAAAGGTAGAGTCTGCTTTAAATGTGGCTCGAGGGAACATTTGATTGCAAATTGTCCTCAAAGACAGATAAGTACATCTACACCTACAGTAGTTCCTACTCCTACAATGCAAGGTGGAAGAGGAAGGGGAAGAGGAAATGCTAGTGGTTCAAGTGGACATGATGTGGCTCAACAAGCACCGCAGAGTGGTAGACCGGGAGGAATGGCGCGAAGTTATGCAATCCGAGGGCCTATGACTAGAGAATCTACCGAAGTTATTGTCGGTAAATTTTCATTCTTTAATCATGATGTTTATGCTTTGATAGATCCTGGTTCATCTCATTCATATATATGTACTGCATTAGCACAAGAGAAAGGATTGCGTGTAGAAGAATTAGGAGAAAATATTGAAGTGACTAATCCTTTAGGACACAGTGTGATAGTAAACAAAGTGTACATGAATTGCCCTATTATGATTCAACATCAACTTTTCAATGCAAATTTAATTGAGTTACCTTTCCGAGATTTCGATGTTATCTTGGGAATGGATTGGTTATCGGAACATCGAGCTATGGTGGATTGTAAAAACAAAAGAATGTCACTTCAAGTTTCTGATGGAGAAGAAATAGTTATCGTGGGGGAAAGATCAGATTATCTCTGTAACATAATTTCTTTTATGAAGACTAAAAGGCTGGTTAGGAAGGGATGTCAGGCCTACCTAATCTTCGCTCCAGAATTTAAGGAGGGTGAGTTAGAATTACAGAATATTCCTACGGTATGTGATTTTCCTGATGTATTTCCAGAAGAACTACCGGGGTTGCCACCAAAAAGAGAGGTAGAATTCGCAATTGATGTATTGCCCGGTACCGCACCAGTATCCAAAGCACCATACAGAATGGCGCCTGCTGAACTGAAAGAGTTGAAGATTCAGTTGCAAGAATTGTTAGACAAAGGATTCATACGCCCGAGTATATCCCCATGGGGTGCACCAGTGTTGTTTGTTAAGAAGAAAGATGGGTCACTCCGATTGTGTATTGATTACCGGGAGTTGAATAAATTGACAATCAAGAATAAGTATCCATTACCAAGGATTGAAGACTTATTTGATCAACTCAAGGGTGCTAAATACTTCTCCAAGATTGATTTGAGATCGGGCTACTATCAGATGAGAGTGAAAGATGATGATATTGTAAAGACGGCTTTCCGAACCAGATATGGACACTATGAGTTTTTGGTGATGCCATTTGGTCTAACTAATGCACCAGCAGCATTTATGGACCTTATGAACCGTGTCTTTTACTTATATTTAGACAGGTTTGTAGTGGTTTTCATTGATGACATTTTGGTGTATTCTAAGTCACGGGAAGAGCATGATCAACATTTGCGGATAGTTTTCCAAACTTTAAGGGAAAATAAATTATATGCGAAACTTAGCAAATGTGAGTTTTGGCTTGAAGAAGTTTCTTTCTTAGGCCATGTTGTTTCTGCAGAAGGAATTAAAGTGGATCCTAAGAAGATAGAAGCAGTTGTCGAATGGAAACCACCAAAGAACCCTACGGAAGTCAGGAGTTTCCTTAGTTTAGCGGGGTATTATAGAAGATTTATGAAAGGATTTTCAGTCATTGCTGCCCCACTGACGAAACTACTTCAAAAGAATGCAAAATTTGAGTGGAATCACAAGTGTCAAGAAAGTTTTGACAAGTTGAAAGCGATGTTAATAGAAGCACCCATCCTTACCCAACCAGAACCTGGAAAAGATTTTGTAATCTATAGTGATGCTTCACATAGTGGTCTTGGGTGTGTTTTGATGCAAGAAGGAAAAGTGATTGCCTATGCTTCCAGGCAATTGAAGAATCATGAAAGGAATTATCCTACTCATGATTTGGAATTGGCTGCAATAGTCTTTGCCTTGAAAATTTGGCGACATTATCTTTATGGAGAAAAATGTTATATTTATACAGATCACAAAAAGTTTGAAATATTTGCCAACACAGAAAGAGTTGAATTTAAGGCAAAGAAGGTGGATGGAATTCATTAAAGATTACGATTGTCTTATTGATTACCATCCAGGAAAGGCTAATGTAGTGGCATATGCTCTCAGCAGAAAGACTATGATGGCACTAAGGGCTATGAATACGGGGTTAGCTCTTACCAGTAGTTGAACCTTAATTGCAGAATTGAAGATTCAACCTGTACTACTACAACAGGTTAAGCAAGCACAAAATGAAGATGATGACTTAAAGATTATTCGAGCACGGACACAAGTGGGTATCGTAGACGACTATATGGTTCGAGAAGATGGGTGTCTATATTTTAAAGATAGACTATGTGTGCCAAACAATGAAGAATTAAAGAAGAATATCTTACAAGAGGGGTATAGTAGTCCTTATGCGATGCATCCTGGAGGAAACAAGATGTACCAAAATTTGAAGAGCCATTATTGGTGGAATGGGATGAAGAAAGACATTACTAACTATGTTGCTCAATGTCTAACTTGTCAACAGGTGAAAGCAGAACATCAAGTTCCTTCTGGATTGTTGGAACCTATAACAATTCCAGAATGGAAATGGGAAAGAATCACAATGGACTTCGTGACGTCTTTACCACTTACACAGAAGAAACATGATGCAGTGTGGGTTGTTGTAGATAGATTGACAAAGTCTGCCCACTTTCTTCCAGTTAGGATAGATTATTCACTTGATAGGTTGGCTCAGTTATATATAGATGAGATAGTAAGGCTACACGGAGTGCCTATTTCAATCATTTCTGACCGAGATCCAAGATTTACTTCGAGATTTTGGAAGAAGTTGTAGGAGGCCTTAGGTAGCAAACTTCATTTCAGTACTTCATTTCATCCTCAAACAGATGGTCAATCTGAAAGAGTAATTCAGGTGTTAGAAGACATGATGAGAAGTTGTATCATTGAATTTGAGGGAAGTTGGGATAAGTATTTGTCCCTTATGGAGTTTTCTTATAATAACAGCTATCAGTCAAGCATACAAATGGCGCCATATGAAGCATTGTATGGAAGAAAATGTCGAACTCCATTATATTGGACCGAACTTAGTGAAAACAAGATTGTGGGAGTGGATTTGATTCAGGAGACAAAAGAGAAGGTAAAACTTATTCAAGAAAGATTGAAGGCTGCATCGGATAGACAAAAATCTTATGCTGATCTAAAAAGAAAAGATATTACTTATGAAGTGGGAGATAAAGTGTTTCTCAAAGTATCTCCTTGGAAGAAAGTCCTGCGATTTGGCAAGAAAGGCAAGCTCAGTCCGAGATTCATTGGCCCATATGAGGTTATAGAGAAGGTTGGACCGGTAGCTTATCGGTTGGCACTACCCCCAACACTCGACAAAATTCATAACGTGTTCCATGTGTCAATGTTAAGGAGATATAGATCAGATCCATCACATATCTTATCTCCTGATGTTGTAGAAATCGAACCCGACCTGACGTATGAAGAGGAACCGGTACAAATCTTAGCGAGAGAGGTTAAACAATTGAGAAACAAGTCTATACCTTTGGTAAAAGTACTTTGGAGGAATCATAAGGTTGAAGAAGCAACTTGGGAACCGGAGGATACAATGAAAACTCAATATCCGCAACTGTTTTCAGGAAATTTTCGGGACGAAAATTCATAAGAGGGGGAGAATTGTAACGAACCGAAATTTCCAAAATTTTGCTTATAATAAATTACTATGGTATTAAAATATCATAGAAATTATTTTTATTGTTATTGTTGTTATTGGATATAAGACATGAGGAAATAAGAGCTAATTATAGTAAGAAGGATGAAATGGACATTTAATTATTTGTCCAAGGGCAATATTGAAAATTTGAAAAAAAAAAAAAACAAATAACACATACTTACAGCCTCCTCTCTTCCCTCATCCATTTCCCTTCATCTTCTTCACCATTTTTCTCTCTTCCTAATCAAATTTTCTATAATCCTAAAACTTCCGATTTCTTCGATTCAACTTCGAATTCTTGTTAGAAATCGATCCTTAAGCCCTCTATCATCATCAATTTCAATCAATCAAGACTAGAAGAGGAGGATTTCAGATATTAAGATTCGGATGAATAGTAACCCGAGTTTGAGGTGAGTGATTTTTGGTGAAATTAAAGCTTAATTAGTAGAATTTATGGTAGATTAAGCATATTTATGGTATTAGGAAGTTTATTTATGCAATATCTTGATAGAATTATATATGGCTGTTGTAGAGGAAGCTATTGCAAGTAAATCAAAGGCAAAAGGGGTAGAAGAGAGCTAGAAAGAGCATAGAAAAAGGTTTGTGTCCCGAATTTCGATTTCTCGGTTTTTCGGGAAATTTTCCAGATTATATACCTGTTTTGTTTTAATGTTTTCTCTCATTATATAAATCCGATTTGAACGATTCTTGATTCTATTGATATCTACAGAAAGTAAGGAACATATGTTCAGAAGAAATCTTGTTGAATTTCGTTCGTTTTCAATGTGAAATTTTCGTTTGAAGTTGAGTCATGAAATCTGTTTTCGGAAAATCTCAGCTTTGTTTACTGTTTAGTATTTTGATCATAACTTTGGTTATAAAATTTGGATTTCTGTGATTCTGGTGGTTTTGGAAAGCTGAGACATGTGGCTATTTATGTTTAGAAGAAATTTCTTCGATTGGGTGATGTTTTCATAGTGAAAAATGCAGGGGAAGTCAGGTTACGAAACCTGGAAAAATTCTGGAAAGCATGATATTGATTTTTTTGAGTTTTAATTGAAGTTTGATGCTTAAAAATTTGGGATTTGGATTTCTTAATTACTGAAGTTATGTTGAATTATAATTGATGGTTTATACTGGAATTTTTAAGATGTTACTTTGATTTATTGCCCTTATTAAACGAGTAGAATATGGGTCAGGGTAGATTGGCGCCAATAAAGGGGGGTACAGTACTGTACAAACAATTGAAGCTTTGGCTTCGGGCTTTGGCCGATATTATGATATATATATATTGATATTGAAGCTTCGGCTTCGGGCTTGACCGATATATTGATTTTTGAAGCTTCGGCTTCGGGCTTGACCGATATATTGATTTTGAAGCTTTGGCTTCGGGCTTGTCCGCTCCCGTATCCATTTTACCGTTATTCAGGACTTGTTTACTTTGGGCAATATGTGGTTAAAGTATTTGGAAAAATTGGATATAAATTTGATTATACTTTGAAAGGATTACTATATAAGTTTTGTGATTTGGTTCCATAAAGTTGGTTAATTTGTTTTTGACTTATAAATATAATTTGTTTCTATTTTAAAAATATTCAAAGTTGTTATTATTTTTTTTATGGACACCACTAAGCAAATTGCTTAGCGTGTAGTTGATTTTATACGCGTAGGTGGAGAACTTGTAGATAGCTTGGACCAAAGTGGTACAGGTGGATTAGCTTAAAGAGCAATTAAAGAAAGATTTCAAGGTGGATTTATATTTTAATGTAATATTATGGTTTGTAGAATAATGGCATGTACTAGAGAGTGAGAAATGTAAAGTGACATTGAGAAATATTTGGAGAATAATTAGCATTTGGAGAATAATTTGGAGTTTAAAACTTTATATTGTTTTTTTGTACGTATTAAATCTATAGGTATTGAACTCTATATAATGGAGTAGAGTTGTTTATTGGGTGTTTATTGTTACCGTGGCGCTCCCTATAGAGGGGGGGGGGGGGGCGTTACATGGCTGTTGACGCAACATGTCATTATCAATTATTTCACTAAAGAAGTGAATTTAGAGTCGCCAAGTTAGTTATGAGCTATTTTTCAAGCTGAATGTAAGGTAGTGCCTACTTGTTTGATTCTTACAATAAGGGTTTTATAAGAACCAGTGTGTCTCCTTGGGGGTGCATCAGTATTATTTATCAACAAGAAGGATAGTACTACTCATTAATTATATGAAGTTGAATTGAGGCACTATGAAAAACAAATATTCTTTACCTTGCATTGGTGATTTATTTGATCAATTCCAAGGAGCCAGGGTATTTTATAAGATTGATTCGAGAGATAAAATAGATGGAAAACCTGATATTAAACTCTACAAAAACTTTAGAAGATTCAGAAAATGTATTGGAGGAACAAGAATAGCAAAAGAAGAGATAGGGAATTAAAGGGAATCAAGTAAGTGACTGAACTTGTTATACAATTTTCTTGATATTAGAGATAGAATTATGGTTCAAAATATGAAAGAGAATTGTAATTAGGTCATTTGAGGTTATATAGAAAAAGTTGTAGTCATTTTACTAGGCGTTGTACATGTGAAATGGCACAGATTCAGGAAGTGAAAGAAAAATTCAATATAAATTGTATGCTAATCAGATGGTTATGAAATTTAAGTATGTTATAGTCATGAGTGTTAAAAAGAAAACAAGATAAGAACCATATCATTTGGTTTAGTATTGTAAGAGATATGAATTTTCGAAGTCATTAAGGTAATGAAGAATATGAATCTGGATTAAGTATAGTTTTGAAAGAATTGAAAAATTCACTATAGGATTAAATATAGTATAGTTATCACCTTGAAAAGGCATATTAAGATTCCTAAAGAAGGGAAAGTTAGTACACAGTATATAGGACCTTATGAAATTCGTGAGAAAGTTAGTCCATTTGTTTATGCATCAGCATTACTGCAAGAATTAGCTCAAATTCACAACGTTTTTCATATTAGCATGTTAAGGAAGTATCGATAAGACCCTACACATGTACTGGAGGACTAAGAATTAGATAATGCATATAATTTGAGTTATGTAGAGGAAGCAGTGGAGATTATAGGGATATAAAGACCAAACAACTACGAAATAAAAGAAATACCATTCGCCAAAGTACATTGGAGATGTCATTTAGTGGTAGAAACTACTTGAGAAACAAAAGAACGAATGAGAAAGGACTGCCCTTATTTATTTTTTGGATACAGGTATTTAAATTTTGAGGACGAAATGCTTTAAGAGGGGGAGAATTGTGACATCCCAGTACATACGTTATAATTGCATTTGTTAACATCCATTGCATCTCATGAAATTAGACTATTTAATATTTTACTTGTTAAATTATAAGAAATTGATTAGTTAAGTTAATAATTATTTGGTGATACGAAATACGATATTTTATTGTCTAGGCACCAATCAATAGAAGAATATAATTTTAAGAAATAAGTAGAGTATAGTTATATTATAGATATAAAGTGGTTTATTGGATAAGATATTTGTATTGTTTAATATTAGTATTATTATTAGTATTATTGTTTTAGTATTAAGAAAGAATATAAAGGTATAGTTAGTGTATATATAATGTATGTATATAAAAATGTATTAGATAGACAAGAAATATTTTAATAAGTAATTATAATTATTACTATTATTATTATTATTGTAATAGTTGTGTATTACTGAGAGTATATTTGGTATATATTATTAAAGAATATATATATAAGAAAGCAGGTAAGATGAGGATAAAAAATCTGATCTCTACAACCTATAGAAAGATCAGAATTGTTCCATAGAAGAGAAGAAAGCATAAGGAAGAAGAGAAGAAGAGAGCTAGAAGGAAGGAATCAGGTATTTTAGTAACTTTGTAGTACGATTTTTGTTAGGTTAAAGAGATAGGGTGAGTTTTAAAATTAATCTGGGATTGTTATACTGCTTATAAAATTCTAATTTTTTGATATGTTATTCCCTTATGTGTATAGTTTGAGTAGGAAAAAGAATCAGGTCGATTCATGTTGTGTAGAGAGAGTTATACTCATTTTATTACGTTGTTGTCCAGGTAAAGCGGGACTAAAACGGGTTTTGATGGGAAATTCCCTATAAATCGTATAAGGCTTTGAAATTTTTGGGGATTTAGTATGTTATGGAATTATGTAATAGGAATTGAACAAAAGAAGAATCATCACATTTGAGTAAGTGAGTTGAAAGTTATGAATTTTGAAGTGAAGTGAGGTCATAAGAACACTAGTTCTAAGTGCAGAAAATAGGACAGATTTAGAGTTTAAAATACAAAATTCATAACAAATAGAAAAGTAATCAGAAAATTATGAAATTTTGATATGTTATAAAGCTATGTGTTAAGAGTAAAATGAAACTAGAATCAGGTCATTTGGTTAAGTACTTTGACAGATATGATTGGTTATACTCAGTAAGGTCACGAAGATAGTAATTCTATTCTAGTTTATGTCAATATTTTTAATATACAAAAGGAAATAAGATGTATTTGTTAATATGTTTATATGAATTAATGTTATAGGAGCTCAAAACAGTGAAGGGATTCCAAAGGAATGTCTAAGTCATTTTTAAGAGAATTAGCTCGGATAATCTGTGAGTATGAACATGATATGAATATATGGGTGAAATGTGTTGATGTGTTAATTGTATGAATATATGAATATAATATGAATTGTATTGATGTGTGGTTAAATTTGGTATGTTTTGTGTGAATTGTCTTAATGTGAATTATTGGATAAGTATAAGTTAGTATAAACATGAAATGAATTTGTGATTGTAATTTGTGTTGATATGTGGCTATATATGTGAGTGGAACTTGATATATATGAAGTGTGTTGACATTATTTGAGTGTGAGGAATATGTTGATATGTGTCATTTGAATATGATAATGGATTGAATTCTTAAGTGAAGTGAATTGGTGCATATATGAATTATTGGTGGAGTATAATTGAGTATTGCATTTGATATGCTGGATTTATATGATATATGTATGTGGAATTTATGTTCATTTGTATTAGTATATGCTAATTGTAAGTTCAATGATTCGTATAACAGACATTTGCACTTGAATATATGAAAAGTAAAAGAGACATTGTGACATAGCCGATCAAACATTGCAATACATGTTCTGTTCAACTGAACCTATATGGTCAACTAATTGAAATATCTGACAAATGGACCGAAAGGTCAACCAATTGTTTATCTGGACCGAAAGGTCAACCAATTGTTACATAGCTGGCCAGCAAATCAATTGACAATTGTTACAAATGTTACATGTATCCCGGGGCAATAGTTTGGCTGGTGTTGTCACAATAATTAAATAACCGGTTCATTCATTCTCATATAAGTGTGATTGTATATTTAATTTGTTAATATACATTAGCAAGAAGATTAAATCAGAAATATCGACAGATTTTTTTTGGAGTCCCAAAAGAAATATCAAAATGAAAGAAAAAACAGAGTTATTCTTTCAATTTCATCGAGATCGAATTTGAATATCAGAATAGTAGATATAGTCATGATGCAATAGGTTAGGTCCACTTATTTTTATTGATCTCGAATCAAATTTTTACGGTTTTTTAGGAAAAAAAGGAAAAATTGGCGATTTAAGAGCCAATTTTTCATTATTCAATTTTCATTATATTTATATTCTAATATAATAAACAAATGTTCAACCCTCTAACTAAACTTTCTATAAATAACTAGAAAAAAAAGACTAATGTTGTATATTCTACTAATATTGTATATTCTATATACTAATAGTCTATATTCTAAAGAATACTCTCTATTCTAATAATATATATTCGAAATAGTCTAATACTAGTAATAGATTATTAAATAATCTATTCAAATAGTATATAGAATATTCTATTTTTTTCTCAAAAATATTTCTGAAGATATATGCTAAAAGAAGCTCGAAAAGAAAGGAAAATAAAACATTAGAATATTTTGGAAAAGTTTCGAATTTTAGAATTAATTAGAATTCTAGAGTTTCTTACTTTTGTTATTCTAAATATTAACTTGTACTGCTTCTTCAAATAGGAATACTACTGTAACACCCCACCCTATAGGGAGTGCCACAGTAACTATAAATACCCAATAAACAACTCTACTCCATTATATAAAGTTCAATACTTATAGATTTAATATATACAAATACAAATATAATGTTTCCAACTCTAGACTATTTCTCAATGCTAATTATTCTCCAAATATTTCTCAATACTACTTTATATTTCTCACACTATCTAGTACATGCCATTATTCTACAAACCATAATATTACATTAAAATACAAATCCACCTCGAGTCTTTCCTTATTTGCTCTTTAAGCTGATCCACTTATACCACTTTGGTCCAAGCTATCTACAAATCTTCAGTATCTGCGTGTAGAAAATAAACTACACGCTAAACAATTTGCTTAGTGGTGTACATAAAAAAAATACAACAACTTCGGACATTTTTAACACTTTAAAAATAGAAACAAAGTATGTTAAACAACTTTGTAAAACCAAAGCACAAAACGTATATTGTAATCCTTTCAAAGTACAATCAAATTTATATCCAATTTTTCCAAACACTTTAACCATATATTGCCCAAAGTAAACAAGTCCTGAATAATGGTAAAATGGATATGGGAAAGGACAAGTCCGAAGCCGAAGCTTCAATATCAATGTATCGGTCAAGCCCGAAGCCGAAGCTTCAAAATCAATATATCGATCAAGCCCGCAGACGAAGCTTCAATATATATATATATATATATATATAAGCCCGAAGCTAAAGCTTCAATTGTTTGTACAGTACTGTACCCCCCCTTATTGGCGCCAATCTACCCTGACCCGTATTCTACTCGTTTAATAAGGGCAATAAATCAAAGTAACATCTTAAAAATTTTAGTATAAACCATCAATCATAATTCGACATGACTTCAGTAATCAAGAAATTCAAATACTAAATTTTAAAGCATCAAACTTCAATTAAAACACAATAAATCAACATTCATATTTTCCAGAAATTTCTAGATTCTGTGACCTAACTTCCCTTGCAATTTTCACTATCAAAACATCACCTAATCGAAGAAGTTTCTTCTAAACATAATTAGCCACATGTCTCATCTTTCCAAAGCCACTAGAATTATAGAAGTCCAAATTGTATAACCAAAGTTATGATCAAAATACTAAATAGTGTACAAAGCTGAGATTTTCCGAAAAACAGATTTCATGACACAACTTCAAATGAAAATTTCACAATGAAAACGAACGAAATTCAACAAGGTTCCTTCTGAACATATATTCCTTACTTTCTGTAGATATTAATAGAATCAAAAATCATTCAAATCGGATTTATATAACAAGAGACAACATTAAAAAAAATAGGGATATAAATCTGGAAAATTTTCCGAAAAACCAATAAATCAAAATTTGAGACACAAACCTTTTTCTAAGCTCTTTCTAGCTCTCTTCTACCTCTTTTGCTTTTGATTTGCTTGCACTAGCTTCCTCTACAACAACTATATATAATTCTATCAATATATTGTATAAATAAACTTCCTAATACCATAAATATGCTTAATCTACCATGAATTCTACTAATTAAGCTTTAATTTCATCAAAATCACTCACCTCTAATTCGGGTTAATATTCATCAGAACCTTAGAATCTGAACTCCTCCTCTTCTAGTCTTGATTCACTGAAATTGATGATGATAGAGGGCTTAAGGATCGATTTCTAACAAGAATTTAAAGTTGAATCGAAGAAATAGGAAGTTTTGAGATTATGGAAAATTTGGTAAAGGATGGGAAGAAATGGAGGAGAAGGAAATAAAGAAAATGATGGAGAAGAAGAGAAGAGGCTGGAACATATTGGATTTTTTTTTTCAATTTCTAATAATTTCCCTTTAACAATTAATTAAATGTCTAATTCATCCCTCTTACTTAAATAACTCTTATTTCCTCATGTCTTATATCCAATAACAATAATAATAACTACAAAAATAATTTTCATGATATTTTAATACCATAGTAATTTATTATAAGCAAAATTTTGTAAATTTCGGTTCGTTACAATTATCCCCCTCTTATGAATTTTCGTCCCGAAAATTCCCTGAAAACAGTTGCGGATATTGAGTTTTCATTCTATCCTCCGCTTTCCAAGTTGCTTCTTCAACCTTATGATCCCTCCAAAGTACTTTTATCAATGGAATAGACTTGTTTCTCAATTATTTAACTTCTCTCGCCAAGATTTTTACCGGTTCCTATTCATACGTCAGGTCGGGTTCGATTTCTATGACATCAGGAGATAAGATATGTGATGGATCTGATCTGTATCTCCTTAACATTGACACATGGAACACATTATGAATTTTGTCGAGCATCGAGGGTAGTGCCAACCGATAAGCTACCGATCCAACCTTCTCTATAACCTCATATGGGCCAATGAATCTTGGACTAAGGTTGCCTTTCTTGCCAAATCGCAGGATTTTCTTCCAAGGAGATACTTTGAGAAATACTTTATCCCCAACTTCATAAGTAATGTCTTTTCTTTTTAGATTAGCATAAGACTTTTGTCTATCCGATGCAACCTTCAATCTTTCTTGAATAAGCTTTACCTTCTCTTTTATCTCCTGAATCAAATCCACTCCCACAATCTTGTTTTCACTAAGCTCGGTCTAATATATTGGAGTTCGACAATTTCTTCCATACAATGCTTCATATGGCGCCATTTGTATGCTTGACTGATAGCTGTTATTATAGGCAAACTCCATGAGGGAAAAATACTTATCCCAACTTCCCTCAAATTCAATGATACAACTTCTCATCATGTCTTCCAACACCTAAATTACTCTTTCAGATTGACTATCTGTTTGAGGATGAAATGAAGTACTGAAATAAAGTTTACTACCTAAGGCTTCTTGCAATTTCTTCCAAAATCTCGAAGTAAATCTTGGATCTCGGTCAGAAATGATTGAAATAGGCACTCCGTATAGCCTTACTATCTCATCTACATATAACTGAGCCAACCTATCAAGTGCATAATCCATACTAATTGGAAGAAAGTGGGCAGACTTTGTCAATCTATCTACAATAACCCACAGTGCATCATGTTTCTTCTGTGAAAGTGGTAAAGACGTCATAAAGTCCATTATGATTCTTTCCCATTTCCATTTTGGAATTGTTATTGGTTGCAATAGTCTAGAAGGAACTTGATGTTTTGCTTTCACCTGTTGATAAGTTAGACAATGAGCAACATAGTTAGTAATGTCTTCCCTCATTCCATTCCACCAGTAATGGCTCTTCAAATTTTGGTACATCTTGTTTGCTCCTGGATGCATCGCATAAGGACTACTATGCACCTCATGTAAAATTTCTTCTTTAATTCTTCATTGTTTAGCACACACAGTCTATCTTTAAAATATAGACACCCATCTTCTTGAACTATTTAGTCATCTATGATACCCACTTGTGTCCTTGCTCGAATGACCTTAAAGTCATCATCTTCATTTTGTGCTTGCTTAACCTGTTGTAGTAGTACAGGTTGAATCTTCAATTCTGCAATTAAGGCTCCACCACTAGTAAGAGCTAACCCAGTATTCATAGCCCTTAGTGCCATCATTGTTTTTCTACTGAGAGCATCTGCCACTATATTAGCCTTTCCTAGATGGTAATCAATAAGACAATCATAATCTTCAATGAATTCCATCCACCTTCTCTGCCTTAAATTCAACTCCTTCTGTGTTGGCAAATATTTCAAGCTTTTGTGATCTGTGTAAATATAACATTTTTCTCCATAAAGATAGTGTCGCCAAATTTTCAAGGTAAATACTATTGCAGCCATTTCTAAATCATGTGTAGTATAATTCCTTTCACGATTCTTCAATTGCCTGGGAGCATAGGCAATCACTTTCCCTTCTTGCATCAAAACACACCCAAGACCACTATACGAAGCATCACTATAGATGACAAAATCTTTTCCAGGCTCTGGTTGGGTAAGGATGGGTGCTTCTGTCAACATCGCCTCTAACTTCTTAAAACTTTCTTGGCACTTGTCATTCTACTCAAATTTTGCATTCTTTTGAAGTAGTTTCATCAACGGAGCAGCAATGATTGAAAATCCCTTCACAAATCTTCTATAATACCCCACTAAACAAAGGAAACTTCTGACTTCCGTAGGGTTCTTTGGTGGTTTCCATTCTACAACTGCTTTTATCTTTTTATGATCCACTTTAATTCCTTCTGCAGAAACAACATGGCCTAAGAAAGAAACTTCTTCAAGCCAAAACTCACATTTGCTAAGTTTAGCATACAATTTATTTTCCCTCAAAGTTTGGAAGACTATCCGTAAATATTGATCATGCTCTTCCCGTGACTTAGAATACACCAAAATATCATTAATGAAAACCACTACAAACCTGTCTAAATATAAATAAAAGACACAATTCATAAGGTCCATAAATGCTACTGGTGCATTAGTTAGACCAAATGGCATCACCAAAAATTCATAGTGCCCATATCTGGTTCGGAAAGCTGTCTTTGCAATATCATCATCTTTCACTCTCATCTGATAGTAACTCGATCTTAAATAAATCTTGGAGAAGTATTTGGCACCTTTGAGTTGATCGAATAAGTCTTCAATCCTTGGCAATGGATACTTGTTCTTCATTGTCAATTTATTCAACTCCCGGTAATCAATACATAGTCAGAGCGACCCATCTTTCTTCTTAACAAACAATACTGGTGCACCCCATGGGGATATACTCAGGCGTATAAATCCTTTATCTAACAATTCTTGCAACTGAATCTTCAACTCTTTTAGTTCAGCAGGTGCCATTCTGTATGGAGCTTTGGATACTGGTGCGGTATCTGATAATACATCAATTGCAAATTCTACCTCTCTTTTTGGTGGTAAACCCGGTAGTTCTTTTGGAAATACATCGGGAAAATCACATACCGTAGGATTATTCTGTAATTCTAACTCACCTTTCTTTAATTCTAGAGCAAAGATTAGGTAGGCCTAACATCCCTTTCTAACCAGCCTTTTAGTCTTCATAAAAGAAATTATGTTACAGAGATAATCTGATCTTTCCCCCACGATAACTATTTCTTGTCCATCAGAAACTTAAAGTGACATTCCCTTTTTTTGCAATCCACCACAGCTCGATTTTCCGATAATCAATCCATTCCCAAGATAACATCGTAACCTCGGAAAGGTAACTCAATTAAATTTGCATGGAAAAGTTGATGTTGAATCATAATAGGGCAATTCATATACACTTTGTTTACTATCACACTGTGTCCTAAAGGATTAGTCACTTCAATATTTTCTCCTAATTCTTCTACATGCAACCCTTTCTCTTGTACTAATGCAGTATATATATATATATGAATGAGATGAACCGGGATCTATCAAAGCATAAACATCGTAGTTAAAGAATGAAAATTTACCGATAATAACTTTAGTAGATTCTCGAGTCTCAGGCCCTCGGATTGCATAACTTTACGCCATTCCTCCCGGTCTACCACTCTGCGATGCTTGTTGAGCCACATCATGCCCACTTGAACCACTAGCATTTTCTCTTCCCCTTTCTCTTCCAACTTGCATTGTAGGAGTTGGAACTACTGCAGGTGCAGATGTACTTATCTGTCTTTGAGGACAATTTGCAATCAAATGTTCCCTCGAGCCACATTTAAAGTAGACTCTACCTTTTTCCAGCATTCCCCTGTATGCATCCTTCCACAATTAGAACATTGTGGAATATTTCCTCTACCTCTACCTGAAGGTACACTAGTCGCTGACCCCGTACTTATGATTTATCTCAGTGAAAATCCTCTAAAATGAGATTGTGTTTGTTCTGATGTTCTCTTCTATTTCTTACTTGGAGATTCTGAACTAACTGGACCATGTGACCCCTTTTGAAATCCAGATCTTTTAGCCATTCTTTGTTATCTATCTGAATTGATCTTCTCAATGCCTGTAGCAGCATCAACCAAGTCATTAAACACCCTAAACCTTTATGTAAGTAAATGCACTCTAATTTCATCATTCAGCCCATCCTTGAATCTCTTACATCGCTTTACTTCACTGTCAATGATATCACGAGCATACCTCTCGAGTTTGAGGAATTGAACTTCATATTCTGATACAGTCATTCGTCCCTGTCTCAAAGACAAGAACAATTTCCTCTGCTCATCTTTGAATCGTTCACTAACATACTTTTTGTCAAATTGTTCCAAGAAAAGTGTCCAAGTGATTTCTTGGGGGCACTTTCTCTCATAATATTATCCCACCACCTCCTAGCTTGTTCTTTGAGTAGACCTTGCACACAGTCTAATCTCTCTTCATCTGTAAAAGGAAGCCTAGTCATACACCACTTAGTATGATCAAGCCAATCTTCTACAAATGCAGGATTCACTGTATCCCCTTTGAAGTCATCAGCCGGAAGCTTTTTGATTCTTTCAAGAGGAGTTCTCTCCTCTCTTCTTTCAACATAAGGTACTATAGGAACTTGAGGAATTTATATGTTTCAAAGTACTTGTGTGATTACTTCAGTAGTCATATGCTGAAGTAAAGCAGCTTATGCTGGAGTAGGTTGTTCGAGAAAGCCATAAACTGGTGGAGGTTCATGTCTTTGTTCATCCCCTTGTCTAATACGGACCGTACTCTCAGCATCCTCTTCCTCATTTTGGTTGTGACTACTACTAGCCATAACTTATTCCTGAAAATTGGACCAAAGTGGATCAAACAACTAACATAACATATTTATATCCAAAATGGCATGTACATACTAGTCCTAGAATCACCTAAACCTCGCTCTGATACCAACAAATGTAACACCCCCATATAGGGAGTGCTACAGTAACTATAAACACCCAATAAACAACTCTACTCCATTATATGAAGTTCACTACTTATAGATTTGATATGTACAAATACAAATATAATGTTTCCAACTCCAGATTATTTCTCAATGCTAATTATTCTCCAAATATTTCTCACACTATCTAGTATATGCTATTATTCTACAAACCATAATATTATATTAAAATACAAATCCACCTTGAGTCTTTCCTTATTTGCTCTTTAACCTGATCCACTTATACCACTTTGGTCTAAGCTATCTACAAATCTTCAGTATCTGCGTGTAGAAAATAAACTACATGCTAAGCAATTTGCTTAGTGGTGTACATAAAAGAAATACAACAACTTTAGACATTTTTAACACTTTAAAAATAGAAATAAAGTATGTTAAACAACTTTATAAAACGAAAGCACAAAACTTATATTGTAATCCTTTCAAAGTACAATCAAATTTATATCCAATTTTTCCAAACACTTTAGCCATATACTACCCAAAGTAAATAAGTCCTGAATAACGGTAAAATGGATACGGGAGCAGACAAGCCCGAAGCCGAAGCTTCAATATTAATGTATCTGTCAAGCCCGAAGCTGAAGCTTCAAAATCAATATATCGGTCAACCCCGAAGCCGAAGCTTTAAAATCAATATATCGGTCAAGCTCGAAGCCGAAGCTTCAATATCAATATATATATATATGTAAGAATATCGGCCAAAGCCCGAAGCCAAAGCTTCAATTGTTTGTACAGTACTGTACCCCCTTTATTGGCGCCAATCTACCCTGACCCGTATTCTACTCTTTTAATAAGGGCAATAAATCAAAGTAACATCTTAAAAATTCTAGTATAAACCATCAATCATAATTCAACATAACTTCAGTAATCAAGAAATTCAAATACTAAATTTTAAAGCATCAAACTTCAATTAAAACACAATAAAATCAACATTCATATTTTCTAGAAATTTCCAGATTCTGTGACCTGACTTCCCTTGCAATTTTCACTATCAAAACACCACCCAATAAAAGAAGTTTCTTCTAAACATAATTAACCACATGTCTCAGATTTCCAAAGCCACCAGAATCACAGAAGTCCAAGTTATATAACCAAAGTTATGATCAAAACACTAAACAGTGTACAAAGCTGAGATTTTCCGAAAAATAGATTTCATGACTCAACTTCAAATGAAAATTTTACATTGAAAACAAACGAAATTCAACAAGATTCCTTCTAAACATATATTTTTTACTTTCTGTAGATATCAATAGAATCAAGAATCATTCAAATCGGATTTATGTAACAAGAGAAAACATTAAAACAAAATAGGGATATAAATCTGGAAAATTTCCCAAAAAATCGATAAATCGAAATTTGAGACACAAACATTTTTCTAAGCTCTTTCTAGCTCTCTTCTACCTCTTTTGCTTTTGATTTGCTTGCACTAGCTTCCTCTACAACAGCCATATATAAATCTATCAAGATATTGTATAAATAAACTTCCTAATACCATAAATATGCTTAATCTACCATGAATTCTACTAATTAAGCTTTAATTTCATCAAAAATCACTCACCTCTAATTCGGGTTATTATTCATCCGAACCTTAAAATCTAAAATCCTCCTCTTTTACTCTTGATTCACTGAAATTGATGATGATAGAGGGCTTAAGGATCGATTTCTAACAAGAATTTAAAGTTGAATCAAAGAAATCGAAAGTTTTTAGATTATGAAAAATTTGGTAAAGGATAGGAAGAAATGGAGGAGAAGGAAATGAAGAAAATGATGGAAAAGAAGAGAAGAGGCTGGAACGTATTGGGTTTTGTTTTTTTCTCAATTTCTAATAATTCCCTTTAACAATTAATTAAATGCCCAATTCATCCCTCTTACTTAAGTAACTCTTATTTCCTCATGTCTTATATCCAATAACAATAATAATAACTACAAAAATAATTTTCATGATATTTTAATAACATAGTAATTTATTATAAGTAAAATTTTGAAAATTTCGGTTCATTATAACTACTCCCTGGTTTTATGAAAAAACGCCCACAAGCCCCTTATCGGATTTGAACCGATGACTTACGCCTTACCATGGCGTTACTCTACCACTGAATTAAAGGGGCTCGTTTGATTCCATTCTTGAATGATCCACTATGTGGATAAGATAGATCTAGGAAACCAGATTCGAAATTCAATCTCTAAATCTAGAAAAAGTAAGTAACCCTATTAGAAACTATATTCTAATAGAATAATAATTAAATATTAAATATAAATAAATTGTTAATTAAATATGAAATTAATTTTTATTAAATAAATTATTTCTTTAGAAGTTGAGATTAGTATTCTCAAATATAATTCTTATATTCAATTATTCTAATTGATAATGGTATAATAGCGATTAGAATGAATCTGTCTTTAATATAAGAATAAAAAAATTCTATGGAATCTCAAAGGGGCAAAGATTCTTTAAATTGAGTCATACCATTTTCTTATATTGACAATTTCAAAAAACTGTTCATACTATGAACATAGTATGCTGGCGGTCGGACAAATGTGCCCCCATCGTCTAGTGGTCCAGGACATCTCTCTTTCAAGGAGGCGCGGGGATTCGACTTCCCCTGGGGGTAGGGTATTACGAACGGAAGTGGATCATGGATTCTTTTTTTATGGAATTGCTTCTTCCTGGGTCGATGCCCGAGTGGTTAATGGGGACGGACTGTAAATTCGTTGGCAATATGTCTACGCTGGTTCAAATCCAGCTCAACCCAATAATTCACTGATTTTCCATGGAATGATATAAGCCCTTTGTTCTCCCGAAATGCTGGATATGGAAAAAAGTAAAAAGTTAGAATATATTTGTACTTGTTCTATATTTTATTTGTTTTATTTATTTATTATTCATTGAAAGATTTTATTTCGACTTGGATTTGAAATAATGAAAAGATGACTAGCAATCCCAGTATCTTTGTATCATTAAAGTGTATATCCATGTGAATATCACACTCCCCTTTCTGTTATAAGGCCTTGATTTCAATCGAAAATCGAAATCAATCAAAACTCAAAATTTAAATAATCTAAATAAAATAAAAATAATCTAAATAAAGGGTTTGAGTGAAATCTGTATGCTGTACACTTTATTGCATTTTTCGTGGATTGTAGTTCAATTGGTCAGAGCACCGCCCTGTCAAGGCGGAAGCTGCGGGTTCGAGCACCGTCAGCCCCGATGGCTCTAATAATATATTCAAAAAAATATAATAAAACAAATACATCAACTCGTATCTCCCTCTTCTGCGAAAGGGGAGCAAATAGCACAATTTTATTTTCATTTCTAAAAAGATACTTCATTTTTTTTATTTCTTCTTATTCCTTTTTTATTTCTTTTTATTTAATATTTCTCTATTTAATTCTTATTGAATTCTATTTCAATATTTTCTTGAAATATTTTCTATAGAAATTCGAGTTAATTGGAAATTTTATTTACTATTTCATTTTACTATTTCTATTTACTATTTCATTTTACTATTTGGAACATTGAATTTATTAATATTATTAAATAATTAAATAATATTATTAAATTAATTAATTATTCTATTATCTATTAATTATTATTAAATAATTAATATTTTAATAGTTACATATTAATTTACATATTAAATAGTTACATAATTAATAGTTACTTAATAGTTACACAATTAAGATTTAACTATTTAAGTTAATTTTTTTCTTTTTTCACCTGGTACTGATTAATAGAAATATATGGGAATTAGTACAATTATTGGTAGCGTCATATTCAAGATTTAAAAAAATACTCGACTTAGTTTGGATTTTTTTATTACTCCCGAACCGTATAATGAAATCGAATCGAGTACCAGATCTTTTCCGGTAGCCCATACACAATACAAAAAAATCACACAAATAAATCGGATTTATATGCTACAAAATGAATTTAATTGCTTTGATAGAATCTTTTTTTAGCACCATTTTTCTTGGCTCCCGTTTTGTCTAATATCATTCAAATTTGAAATTGCGCACTAAAGTTTTAATATATTCTATGCATTTATTTACCAAGGAAAGAGGTTATTATATTTAATATATTTTGAAAATAAAAAAAGATAAAATAAAAATAAGGATCCTACTTCTATTATTCTGTTATATAGTATAGAGAATTTATTTTGAAGCATTTTTATTGAAGAAAAAACAAACCCTAAGCAAATGAATTTGGTAGACTACTCTATTTTTTTATTATATTTTTGGAATAAATTAGGACCTGTCTTCTTTAATCCCATTTTTTTTGTTTTCCAATAAGATTCGATTATTAAAAAAGGAGTTTTTAAATTCACTCCCCTTTCGCTTCTATTGTTTATTTGTTTGGGTTTGGTTGTAACCAATGTAAGTGGAAAGGTGATTACATGATACGTCTCTGATGAATGTACAAAGAAGCCAAGCATTTTTTAGTTTTTAGAGAACAGAATATGAAAAACTCAAAAAAAGTAAAGTAAAGAAATTTTCAATTGAATCAAGAATCTGTTTTTATAAATTCGGTATGGATAAACAATCTTTCTATGTTATACTATTGAATTCTCGACAATGAAGCGATTTGATAGCTCTGATATTGTTATTCATGATATTGATTTGATTCAATATCATCGAGATGGAATTCAGCCCATTGAATTTAGAGGTGAAAAATTAAGTATCTCTATGGGATTAAATCCCGAGTTTTTGCGAAGTAAACAAAAATGAAATGATGAGATTATGGAAGTAAATATTCTTGCATTTATTGCTACTGCACTGTTCATTCTAGTTCCTACTACTTTTTTACTTATAATATATGTAAAACCAGTTAGTCAAGGCGATTAATTTGAATGAAACTTGACTTCTTGGTTATTATCAATGATTGAGGAAATAAAATGAAAAGGATTACTAGTTTGCGTTTTAAATGAAATAAATGGACTCGAATTAGCAGTATTCTGTGAGATCCCATAGTTGATAGAAAGAAATCGATTTTTTCTATCATACTACCCGTTTTTGGTATTTTAATTGATAAAGGTATACTGTACCAAGATATAGGTTTAGTATAGATATACATTAATCTAGCATCTCATATTGACATATCTAGATATCAATTATCTATATGGAATGTACGTAATGTCCCAATTCTATTTCTTCATCTATTTGGGTTGATTCTAATTAATTTGAAATAGTTGAAAGGCAATTCTTACATTTATTATTCTAATTCGTAGAGTTTTGATTATTTTCAAGCTGAATCCCGAAATCCACACATATAGTAATATGAATTTTTACTAAAAGAAAATCAAGAAGCCTTTTTTTTATTTCAAAAAAATAATTGATCGAGAAGTTGACAGACCATCAAGGAAATGAGTTCTATAAAAATTTTTAAGATTTTAAAAAAAGGATTAATAAACGCTCGCCATTTTTAACCCTTGAATCATGCATGATATGAAATAAGTAAAGTTAATAAAATAAGTTATATCATAAATCAATTTTATAAAAGAATAAAACAAATACTAAACTAAGCAAGAACATATCTTATTTCCCATGCAAAAGTCACTTAATTTTAATCACTTTGAATATTTAAGAACCAATAACTATTTAATAACTAATAAAAGAAGTATTTTTTTTTCTCTTTGAACAAACAGGAAAGAGGTAAACAAAAAAAGGGAGGGCGATCCCTTCCCCCTCATTGTTGATATATAACTCTGGTAAGAACTACTTTATCGAAATAGAGAATATAGGAAAAATTTGGTTGGAATGAATTTCCTATCATTTGTATTCCTTTTACTTTGCAAATAGGAACCCAGAATCATTGAAATATTTTTTTGATTAAATTAGAAAGGGTATTATTCATATATTATTCTATTATTTATATATTATTCATAGAATAGATTACTTCACTCAAATCCAATATAGATATAGAATTTTGAAATGAAGATATTTTAAATTCAATTGAATTTAAACAAGAGTTAAATTTTAAAATCTTTCCAGAATAATGTATAAAACAATTGATACAGTTTGATTTCTAAACTCAATTAGTAGTACTCCTAGAGTCCACTTCTTCCCCATACTACGAGTGAAAGGGAAAATGTAAAGACTACCATTAAAGCAGCCTAAGCAAGACTTACTATATCCATGTGAATTATATCCTCTATGTTTACGAATATGAAGGAATTTTTTATTAATGAATTTTTCTAGTTAAGTTTAAGGAAGTTTTCTATTATTGTTCACTAATACTAATAATAGTGGAACCGCTGGTGCAGAGTCAAAAAAAATATCATCAATATATTGATGAAACACTCCAAAAAAGCTAATTTATTTTAAGAAGTTTTTATATGATGACTGAAAACTTTTAGCGCAAATAAAATTAGCAGTAAGACCCTTGGAAGTAGCAAGATGAAGTAGCAAGATGACTCTTCCTCTGCCGTGCTTCTGTTGGGGAGAAATTTGACAAATTATATCAGAAAAAGGGAATAAGGTATTTTGCATCTTTTGTTGATGAGGCGACACCCAGATTTGAACTGGGGAAAAAGGATTTGCAATCCCTCGCCTTACCACTCGGCCATGCCGCCAAGACGACACAAAATCGACAAAAATAGCGTCCTCCTTTGGGGAGGGACTCTTTCTTTTTTTTTTTACTTGGACCATGAATCCTGTTTTTTTTAATCCCTTTCCTAAAAAAAATCCTTCTTTTTTTTTATTCGATTGATCTTTTCACTTCATTTTGTTTTTGTATAGTATCTCAAAACATACACTATTTCAATTCTTTATGCATTCTATTGAAATGTAAAAGTGACTTTTCATTCATAAAAGAAAAAATGAAGTACAAAATTGAACCATTAACTATTGACTGTGACTTTATGAACGATTCGTGGATTGGAATCAAAAATTGTAGTTCCCTAATCTTAATGGTATCTTAATGATATAACAAAAAAAAGTGGATACCTAACCAATCCGTATTGACTCTTTTCACTACAAAATTATTCTTAATTTGAATTATAACACCAATTATGGGTATATGTAAACCCTAGAACATAAAAATTTTACACAGATATCTAATCTGATATCTTATCTGTCTAGAATTCCTCTATCAAAATTTCTATTCAATTTTTCATTGAATAGAAATTTTGATAGAGCACGGCATATGCTGTCAAAAACAGAACTGCAGTAAAGGGGGAGACAGGAATATATATACATAGCTCTATCTAGTTATATCTGGGTATGCTTAATAAGCCTTCTTACGCACTTCAATCGTTTTGTTTCTATATTATATAGATTTCGAATATTATTTAATATTCTATATAAAATTCTATATAAAATAAATATATATCTATTTCTATATCTAAATAGAAAATATATACAAACAAAAAGACACAAACAAATAGATAAAAATACATCTTTTCTATGTTTATGCGTCTATGCAATTTTTTTTTGAATTAAATAAGGAAATCCACGAAAAAGCTAACTAAGTCGTAAAAAAATCAACTTTATATTGTTTCTGATTATTGGTTCTTTATCCCATCGAAAGATTAAACCCTGAATCCATTTATTTTATCAATTTTTTTACAGATATCCAATCATATTGGAATATGGAATATCATAATAATGGTAGAAATTGAATCATGTTTTGTTATTCTATACAAAACAAAATTTCCTAAGTCTAAGTTAAGGGGAATTTCTCAACCCCTTTCCAGTTCTATCTCTTGCTCTTGTAAATTCGAATTTGAATATAAAATTATCTTTATTCCACCGTTCATATGTATTTCATACATTCCATATCCATCTCTGGAGTTAGATAAAATTTTATGCGATTCTGTAAACGGAATAGAAATTCTATCATTGCCAGATTGATCTATATAATTGAATGACGAACGATCCAATAATGGGATTTTCAAAACAATTAATAAACGGTAAATTAAAAATGCTCAAGGATGGAAATGAGGGAATGTCTATAATACCTGGATTTAATCAGATACAATTTGAAGGATTTTGTAGGTTCATTGATCAGGGCTTACCAGAAGAGTTTTCTAAGTTTCCAAAAATGGAAGATACAGATCAAGAAATTGAATTTCAATTATTTGTAGAAACATATCAATTAAAAGAACCATTGATAAAAGAAAGAGATGATCACTTACATATTCTTCTGAATTATATGTATCCGCGGGGTTAATTTGGAAAAAAAGTAGGGATATGCAAGAACAAACAATTTTTATTAGAAACATTCCTCTAATGAATTCCCTAGGAACTTTTCTAATAAATGGAATATACAGAATTGTAATCAATCAAATATTGCAAAGTCCCGGTATTTATTACCGCTCAAAATTGGATCATAACGGAATTCCGGTCTATATCGGGAGTATAATATCATATTGGGGGGAGAATAGAATTAGAGATTGATAGAAAAGCAAGGATATGGGCCCGTGTGAGTAGGAAACAAAAAATATATATTCTAGATCTATCATCAGCTATGGGTTTGAATCTACGACAAATTTTAGAGAATGTGTGTTACCTTGAGATTTTCTTAGCTTTCCTAAATGCTAAGGAAAAAAAAATTGGATCAAAGGAAAATGCCATTTTGGAATTTTATCAACAATTTACTTGTGTAGGGGAAGTTTCTGAATCCTTATGTAAGGAATTACAAAAGAAATTCTTTCAACAAAGATGTGAATTAGGGACGATTGGTCAATTAAATATGAATCGGAGGCTGAATCTTGATATACCTCATAACAATACATTTTTGTTACTGAGAGATATATTGGCAGCTACAGATCGTTTGATTGAAATGAAATTTGGAATGGGTACACTTGACGATATGAATCATTTAAAAAATAAACGTATTCGTTCTGTAATGAATCTCTTACAAGATCAATTCGGATTAGCCCTGATTCGGTTAGAAAATGTGGTTAGGGGGACTATATGTGGAGCAATTAGGCATAAATTAATACCAACCCCTCCAAATTTGGTAACTTCAACTCCATTAACAACCACTTATGAATCTTTTTTTTGGATTACACCCATTATCTCAAGTTTTGGATCGAACTAATCCATTGACACAAATAGTTTATAGGAGAAAATTGAGTTATTTGGGTCCTGGCGGATTAACAGGACGAACTGCTAGTTTTCGAATACAAGATATCTACCCCAGTCACTATAGGCGCATTTATCCCATTGACACGTCTGAAGGAATCAATGTTGGACTTATTGGATCTTTAGCAATTCATGCCAAGATTGATCATTGGGAGTCTTTAGAAAGCCCATTTTATAAAATCTTTGAGGGATCCAAAGAAGTACGGATGCTTTATTTATCATCAAATAGTGAGGAATACTATATGTTAGCTGCAAGAAATTCCTTGGCGCTGAATCAAGGTGTTCAGGAAGAACAGGTTGCGCTAGCTCGATATCGTCAAGAATTCCTAACTATTGCATGGGAATAGGTCCATCTTCGAAGTATTTTTCCCTTCCAATATTTTGCTATTGGAGCTTCCCTCATTCCTTTTATCGAGCATAATGATGTGAATCGGGCTTTAATGAGTTCGAATATGCAACGTCAAGCAGTTCAACTTTCTTGGTCCGAAAAATGCATTGTTGGAACTAGATTGGAACGCCAAGTGGCTCTAGATTCAAGGATTCCTGCTATAGCTGAACACGATAGAAAGATAATTTATACTGATATTGACAAGATCATTTTATTGGCCAATGGAGATACTCTATGGATTCCATTAGTTATGTATGAACATTCTAACAAAAATACATGTATGCACCAAAAAACCCAGGTTCAGCAAGGTAAATGCATTAAAAAGGGATAAGTTTTAGCGGATGGTTCCGCTACCATTGGTGGCGAACTCGCCTTGGGCAAAAACATATTAGTAGCTTATATGCCATGGGAAGGTTACAATTTTAAGGATGCAGTACTCATTAGTGAACACCTAGTATATGAAGATATTTATACTTCTTTTCACATACGTAAATATGAAATTCAGACTCATATGACAAGCCAAGGACCTAAAAGGATCACTAACAAAATATCACATCTAGAAGCCCATTTACTCCAAAATTTAGACAAAAATGGAATTATGATGCTGGGATCTTGGGTAGAGACAGGTGATATTTTAGTAGGTAAATTAATGCCTCAAATAGCGAAAGAATCATCGTATGCTCCAGAAGATAGATTATTAAGAGCCATACTTGGTATTCAAGTATCTACCTCAAAGGAAACTTGTTTAAAGTTACCTATAGGTGGTAGGGGTTGAGTTATTGATGTGAGATGGATCCAGAGAAAGGGCGGTTCCTATTATAATCCAGAAATGATTCGTGTATATATTTTATAGAAACGTGAAACCAAAGTGGGTGATAAAGTAGCTAGAAGCCATGGAAATAAAGGCATCATTTCAAAAATTTTGCCTAGAAAAGATATGCCTTATTTGCAAGATGGAAGACCTCTTGATAAGTGATTTGCTATTGAATTTGTAATGTGTGTATATCTGTGATTTGCTAAATTCATAGATTGTTTACATTCACTGAGTTGTGCCTCATATAAAGCGCTAACTTTTTCAGAGTTGATAAAGTTTATACTAGAAGCTCATTACCTGTAGATATCATGGATGAAAGATCAGTTGGCTGTGTTCCATCTCACTCCCTCTCCTCATAAAAGAAGCATATAGAATAGAAGGTGGTCGGGTTTTGATTTTTCTTTGTATAAGATTGTTTTGTAAAAAGATATAATGTTACAAGTGATTATATATATATAAATGAAGTATAAGTACCAAAAAAAATTTATATGTAGTGATTACGATTTTGGTGATTTAGTATAAGGTATAGGTTGTTTCATGCTATGTTGCATGTTTTATGAGGTGGAGTTAAAGAACTCTTAATGAATTTAATAGCTCTTATGAGTAGTGTATAAAGTGCAATATACACTTGATGGAATCACCTATGTAAGTGTGAGGTGAGGCCGCTTCTATGAGATATTGGCACTATCTATAGAGCACTTATGAAAGACCAGGCACGCACATGGCCTATTGTAGCGCACCACGGCGTTGAACAGATATGTACCTTGGTATAATGTAATATGATAAAATCTCTACTTTACAGTAGCGCTTATTTGGTTAATAGAAACTATATGTTTCACCAAATATTCCGTAAGTTAAATTTTATCTATCAAGTATTAGTTCATAGTCCAAAAGACACCAATAATATACATTATATGTCAAACCTGAGATATCCAGAATAAATTTTATTTTCAAAATTCTTTTAAAATAAGTGAGGGATTGTTGGAAAATTTTATTTTATATTATTTCAAAAGAATTATACTGATATTTTGAATACTATTATTTTTAATTATAAATAATACTGTATGTTTTAAAAGAATTAAGTCTTATAATCATTGATATATATATATTTATGAGTAAATTATTGCCATACGTTTGTGTTTTAATGAGAATCAAATTTCTCTTCAATAGTAATACGTTTTACATTTATATCATTTGGTTTTGGAAACAATCTTTTGACTTTGGCAGTAATTCAATGAATTAGCATATAATTATGTATATAATTATTGCGCGTTTAATGAGTATTAATAGCTATATTATTTTCACTAAAAAATGACTCTTTTGTTTTGTGATTTGAGATATATCGACTTTTACATATACTTTCCATCATAATTTTATTATTTCTTTTTATTCTAGATATGTATTGTATTTCTGTTCCTGAATCAACCAATCGGTTGAAGAAGCTGTTTAATTCTAAAAGGAACTACAAGTATCTTTTAAGGACAATATCTTAGACATGACTCAGCTTATCGGTGTTTACGTTTCTTTAACTTGTTTATAAATTTCTACAATATTGTTTCTACATAATATCTATTGATTATATTTATTTGTTTGGTTGAAGGTGATGACTAAAATTTCTATAAGGCGGTCATATCAACAAAATGGAGGTGAAATAAGTCTTTAAGGCGGACGTTCCGACAAGATTGGCACTCCCATATGGGAAAGAGGAAAATCGAGATTGGAGATGTATTTATTAATTTATATTTTGTAATTATTTTTCAACAATCTTAAAGGAGAATTTGTACTCCTTCATGGAATGACAAATGTTTCTTATTTTCCAAAATTTGGTATTTATGTTGAATCAAAAACATTTGGTTATAATATGATTTTTGAAAGAGTTATCTTCAAACTTTAAAAGTTTTGAAAGTGTGGGGTTGTTTTTGATAAAACTATACTTTTCGTACTTTAAAAGGGGAAAAGATGGAGCATTTTTAGAAGTTTAAAAAAATGCATATATAGTGTTTTTTAGGGTTGGTTATATTCTTAATTTGGTTTTTAGAAAAGAAAACTAATTAGTTTTGTTGTTACAAATTTGTGGTTTTATTTATTTAATTTTTCTTTCAATTTTTGTTCTAAGTTTTGTATAGCTATTTGTTATATTGTAAAAGAACTTACATTATGTATTATGAGAAAAGTGATGAGAGAGAAATGAAATAAATATAATAATTGAAGAACATATGTAATTTTTAAATGAGAATCATAGCGATAAATTTGTTGAAAAACTTTTAAAGAAGTTTTTATTTATGACTAATCATATGAGTATCCTTTAAGATATCAATTCAAACTTTGAAATACTTGATATATTGTGAATAATGGTATAATAAATTGTGGATATCCATTATACTAAAAGATTGCAATGATGTTAATTAGATCTTAGGCTCAAATGAGACAAAATTTACTAGTGGTTATATTTCATTCTTAGTGGTGGAACAATAATATAAAAGTCAACTAAGTAAACTATAATCAAAGATAGTTTTTTTAAAGTTGACATATATTGAGGCAAAGTGATTGAAAAATTCCTTAGCATAAATTCATTTGGGAAAAAAAATCACCTTTGGTGATAATGCAGTGTGATTGTCAAATGACAATATTTATCTTAAAAAATAAGATAAATACTTTGAGACAATATATTGTGAAACAATTGCTACTACATGGAATCATATCCAACCACTATGCGAGTCAAGAGTGATTTTGACCAAATCATTTGGCTAAATCTTTGATATATATTGGAAACATCAGAGAGGATGAGATTAAAGCCATTTGAAATTAGCAAAGGTAGGAACCCAACCTACATGAGTGGAGATCCCACGAAATAGGTTCATATGGGTAATAACAAGCCTTTGTTAGTTCTGCTAACACTAAAAATAGTTTCTCAATCCTAGATGAGAGGGAAGTGCTATGTTGCATGTTTTGTGAGGTTGAGTTAAAGAACTCTTAATGAATTTCATAGCTCTTATGAGTGGTGTATAAAGGGCAATATTCACTTGATGGAATCACCTATGTAAGTGTGAAGTGAGACCGCTTCTATGAGATATTGGCACTATCTCTAGAGCACTTATGAAAGACCAAGCACGCGCATGGCCTATTGTGGCGCACCACGACGTTGAACAGATATGTACCTTGGTATAATGTAATATGATGAAATCTCTATATTACAGTAGCGCTTATTTGGTTAATAAAAGCTATATGTTTCACCAAATATTCCGTAAGTTAAATTTTATCTATCAAGTATTGGTTCATAGTCCAAAAGACACCAATAATATACATTATATGTCAAACCTAAGATATTCAGAATAAATTTTATTTTCAAAATTCTTTTAAAATAAATGAGGGATTGTTGAAAAATTTTATTTTATATTATTTCGAAAGAATTATTCTGATATTTTGAATACTATTGTTTTTAATTATAAATAATACTGAACGTTTTAAAACCATTAAGTCTTATAATTATTGATAAATATATTTATGAGTAAATTATTGCCCTATGTTTGTGTTTTAATGAGAATCAAATGTCTCTTTAATAGCAATACGTTTTACATTTTTATCATTTGGTTTTGGAAATAATTTTTTAACTTTGGCAGTAATTCAATGAATTAGCATATAATTATGTATATAATTATTGTGCGTTTAATGAGTATTAATAGCTATATTATTTTCACTATAAAATAACTCTTTTGTTTTGTGATTTGAGATATATCATCTTTTACGTATATTTTCCATCGTAATTTTATTATTTCTTTTTATTCTGGATATGTATTGTATTTTTGTTTCTGATCCAACCAATCGGTTGAAGAAGCTGTTTAATTCTGAAAGGAACTACAAGTATCTTTTAAGGACAACGTCTTAGACATGACTCAGCTTATCAGTGTTTACGTTTCTTTAACTTGTTTATAAATTTCTACAATATTGTTTCTACATAATATCTATTGATTATATTTATTTGTTTGGTTGAAGGTGATGACTAGAAACTCTATAAGGCGATCATATCAACAAAATGGAGGTGGAATAACTCTGTAAAGCGAATATTCCGATGAGATTGACACTCCCATATAGTGAAGAGGAAAATCGAGATCGGAGATGTATTTATTAATTTATATTTTATAATTATTTTCTAAGATATACTTATCCTAACATGGCTTAAGTGATTTGGAGTTTTCAGTGGGTATATGGCGCGTTATGTAAAGTATAATAGAAAGCGGTGAAATGAAAATTGAGGTCTTCAATGTGATAATGTCACAAACCTTATAGTAGAAAGATCAATTGTTTGATGACTATATGTGACACATTCTCGCACAATATAATTATGTGAACAATTTTGTGAATGAATGGAATTTTTCGCTGATTTTTTTTTACTTCAAATAATTTGACTGAGTGTGTGTCATCTGTCATGTTCAAGTTATTCGAAAACTTGGTAGGACTTGAAACATGATGATTGTATCCTAAGGGGAAAATGGAGAGGATCACCATATTTTGGAATGAAGAGTTAAGGTGTTAACTTTCTAAAGAGAGAAAATGGAGATCGAGAGAAAATAATCAATTTAACAAATTTTGATATTTTTCATCTCAATTCAAGGTTATAAATGAAGCCTCAATTATTTATAAAGCAATTAAAAACTTAACAAATTAACTAACAAGTAACCAATTTGGTGACGTAGCAATTCGTATGAGCATAATGACGTGGTGATCCATGTGATTTTAAGGTGCATTATCTTTATTTTCCCTTTATTCTTCAACACTTTCCCCTCAAATAAAACATCGTTAGATGATTTTTCATTTAAAAATATATAAAAATCTCAACACTCAAATCTCTAAAGCCATTTCGACTCATCAATTTAAAAAAAGCCAACCCAATTTCAATCATCAATAATAGTTTTAGAGGATTTCGCCTCAAATTATCATAGTTTTAGAGGATTTCGGATTAAAACATAATTTTAATACATTCCGGCTCATATCATCATAGTTTTAGAGCATTTAGGCTCAAATCTCCAATCAAGCCGTTTCGGCTTTTATATCAACAAGCCACTTCAGCTAAAGTTACCAATCAAGCCATTTCGGCTTTATATGAAGGAGCCACTTCGGCTACAGTTCAACAAAGCCGCTTCACCTCAACAAGTCACATCGGCTACAAATCAAGTCACAAACCAAAGCCATATCGGCTTTTAACATCAACTGACCCAATTTCTTAAAAAAAACATTCTACTTTTCTCTGATCAAGATCAAGCACAAGCACAAGCGGTAATGATTCATTCATCCAATGACCATCACTTATCTTCCCTGATCATATAATTCTCACATCCAAAATGAAAAAATACCAAGTTGTAAATGGCAGCACCTCCAAATCACAAACTGCACATCCAAAATCTTTAATCAACAACACACAACACAGATTCTTTCCAATCTCGACATAACCAACCACAAATTCCCTTTGAGAAACTTCACACTGAAATCATCAATAACAAATCTATAGCACCAAGTCCAAGATGCTTTTCCAATCAATTGATTCACCAATTCTTATAATATTCCAAATCTACGGCCATTGATTCAACAATTATCACAGATCCTATTCTCAAGTGGACCTTTTTTTCCTTTTTCCTTTTCCCTTTTTTCATATTTCAGTTATTAAAAAATGATCATCTCATCAATTAATATGAAATTTCCGGCTCTGAAGGAAAACCAGATCCTTACCGAGAACGATCCTTCTGATGGCGATCTTCTCTTTATTTTTCGTTGCTCGTCGCTGAGCTGGCTTTGATGAAACGACAACCAGGTCATTGCCGCTCCGACGTAAACAAAACTTCACTTCCGGCACCGATCACTCTTTTCTTATTCGGAACAATTTCACTTTACACTTCTGATCTTTCTTTGGGCTCTGCTCTTCCTTTTCTTCAAATCACTTGCTTCGGCCTTCAATTAATCGCAGGATTTTCGACTAGATCATCGCCGCTTGAACTTATCTCTGACTTTAACCGTCGGAGCTTTCTCAGCATCTTTTCTTCTCTTCCGATCTGATTGATTTCTTTTGTTCTATTCTCTACTTCTTTCAATCAAAACTGATTTTCAACTCCGATCTTTGACTCTCTTTTCATCAGTTTTTTTTTCTTTATCGCCGGAATTTTCTCCCGGAACATCACTTTTCTTATTTTTTAAGATTATAGAGATTAATAATAGAGTAATTTTTTTAAGTGATAAAATATAATAAGATGTTAGTAATTTGAATTACGAAAATATGATAGTAAAATATTTAATAAAATGATAAATACCGAAATAACCTTTTAACCGTGAAAGGATTCTGTTGAGGCCCGAATCGGTTTCCTTACGACAGAATTCGCCCCGTATGAACTACTGTCTCCCATGATACAACAACATACGTTGGATGAACTCAACCGAGAGTAGAATATCACCGAGATGAAAAACTAAGGAACTAAGAATGAATTTAAGACAAGGGCAATATTATGAACATGTAAGAACTAGCAAAGAAAAATACCAATTCTCAATTTCCTTATTTATTTCCTCTACTAAAATCAAACTATATATATATATATAGGTAAGGAAGAATAAAATTAGCAATAATCAATTACTACCAAGTTGACAAATGACATAACAATTATAATTACTATTCAACAATAAAATTAAAATATATTATTAAAATCAAAACTTCTCTATTAAATCATTATTATTATTATTTTATTTTATTTTTCAACAATCCCCCACCTAAAAGAAAATGAAAAAATAAAGACTTAATTCGGTGAAAATTTCTACATCAATATTTACATATAATAGGTGGACTCAACCTTTGAACCTTCCCTTGTGATAATATATTTACTTTACTGGCTGACTAGTAGACGTAATGTCCTTAAATTATTCTGCCGTTGGTGTAAACGATGATATACACCACACAAATATTAATCTAACTTGGTTTTGGTTCTCATGGTTATGTTCATTATGGTCGTGAACATCTCCTCGTTCTGCAAGAGTTTCGGATAACTAAGCCCCATTAGTTTCCTTTGAAGCGACCTCACTTCACTCTCACATAGGTGATCTCTTTTGCTCAAACTTTAATGCACAAAGAACCATTAAAAGCATTACTTAACCTTGACCCATTTTGTCATTGTTTACATCATAGGAATGGACATAGGGTTACCCCCACGGTGACCCCACAAGGTCTATGCAATTAGGTTATCCCATTGAACCAAGATCTTGGGATCTCCAGTCAAACATGGTTGGGTTTTCCTTCACATAGCACCTTAATTATTCATGGGCTTTAGTCCCATTCCTTTAGATGTCTTATCAACTTGATCTCGATTTAACCCTTTGGTTAGCGAATCCGCAACGTTATCCTTTAATCCTACAAAATCAATAGAGATAACTCCAGTTGAGATCAATTGTCTAATGGTATTATGTCGACGACGCATGTGTCTCGACTTACCATTATACATATTATTTTTTGCTCTCTTAATCGTGGCTTGATTATCGCAATGTATACAAATTGCAGGCACAGGTTTGGGCCATTCAGGAATATACTCTAAGAAATTTCGTAGCCAGTCGGCTTCTTCACCAGTTTTGTCCGAGGCTACAAACTCAGCTTCCATTGTAGATCTAGTTATAATTATTTGTCTTGAAGATTTCCATGACACTACTCCTCCTCCTACAGTGAATACATACACACTTATACCTTTAGAATGCTTAATGTCAGCTATCCAACTATCATCAGAATATGCTTCTAGTACAGCATGTTCTCTTGTGTAGTGCAGTTCATAATTACGAGTATACCACAAATACCTTAGTATTCTTACGATCGCTCCCCAATGACTTTTACCTGGGTTACTGATAAATCTGCTAAAACTGCTTACAGTATAAGCAATATCAGGCCTTGTACAACTTGTAAGGTACATTAGACTGCCTATAACTCTTGCATATTCCACTTGGTCTATGCATTCACCTCTATTCTTAGACAAGTGTTGACTAATGTCTAATGGCGTTTTGGCTATGCCATAATCCTCTGTATTAAACTTGTTGAGTATCTTGTCCATATAGTGAGACTGAGTTAATATGAGACCGTGAGGTGAACGTTTAATTTGGATGCCTAAAATTACATCCGCTAGTCCCATATCTTTCATGTCAAATCTAGAATTTTACATATCTTTGGTACTTTTTACCATCTTTTCATTACTTCCTACAATGAGTATGTCATCAACATACAAACATAGAATAACATATACTTCATTTGTAGTTTTGACATAAACGCATTTGTCACACTCATTTATGCGATATCCACTAGCCATCATGACATCATTAAATTTTTTTATGCCATTGTTTTGGTGCTTGCTTTAACCCATATAAAGATTTCACCAATTTACAAACTTTCCTTTCCTAACCTAGAGCTACACAACCTTCAGGTTGCTCCATGTAGATTTCTTCTTCAAGATCTCCATTTAGAAAGGCAATTTTCACATCCATTTTATGTACTTCAAGATTCCGCAAAGCGGCAATTGCAAGTATCATCCTAATGGAGGTTATTCTCGACACTGGAGAATACGTATCAAAGTAATCAAGGCCTTTTTTTTGTCTATAACCTTTTATGACCAAACGTGCCTTATACTTATCAATTGATCCATCAGCTTTTAACTTTTATTTGAAAATCCATTTAGAACTTAGTGGTTTTGTTCCTGGAGGAAGGCCCACTAATTCCCACGTATGATTTTTCAAAATGGAATCAATTTCACTCCTTATGGCTTCTTTCCATAAAGGACTCTCTGTAGAGCTTACAGCTTCTTTATACATTTGGAGTTCCGCTTCAACCATATATGTTAAGAAATCTGGACCATAGGACTTTTCAACCCTTGCCCGTTTACTTCTTCTAGGTTCCACCTTATGATCTGTATTACTCTCTTCTTGAGAATATTGATCATCTTCTTCAATCATTAATTGAAGATTTTCATTGTTATCAACATCTTGTTGATCAACTTGACCATCACTTTCAACAAGTTCACGAGACCTTTTAGATCCAAATCTTTCACTTATTTCCTTATATGGAAACACGTCTTCAAAAAATGAAGCGTCCTTTGACTCTATCAAAGTATTCTTGTGTATATCCGGATTTTTAAATTCATGCACAAGAAACTTATATGCGTTGCTATTACTAGCATATCCAATTAAAATACAATCCACTATTTTTGGACCTATTTTAATTCGTTTAGGTAATGGAGCAATTACCTTTGCACGACACCCCCACACTTTCAAGTAATTATATGAAGGTTTTCTTCCCTTCCATAACACATAAGGGGTTTTGTCTTGTTTCTTTTATGGTATCTTATTTAAAAGATAATTTACTGACAAAATAGTATCGCCCCACAATTTTTATGGTAAACCAGAACTGGTTAACATTGCATTCATCATCTCTTTTAGAGTACGATTTTTGTGTTCAGCTACTCCATTTGATTGAGGAGAATATGGTGGTGTTACTTCATGAATAATTCCACGTTGGGGTGTTACTTCATGAATAATTCCATGTTGGGAGAAAAACTCACTAATTGGTGCAATGTATTCACCACCACGATCACTTCTTACCTTCTTAATTTTCTTATTAAGTTGGTTTTCTGCTTCTTGCTTATAGAGTACAAATTTCTCTAAAGCTTCATCTTTGCTTTTAAGCAAATATACATAACATTATTTTGTGCTATCTGTTGGATATGATGTATGCCCTTAAGGCAATTAGGGCGATATATCTTAATTATGTAATAATACGAATAATTTGTTTAATCAATAAAGGCATTTGTTCTTTTGTTTATATCAATGTGTTTTTATACATATATATTATAGCTGGTTAAAATATATTCATTGATGTATGTATACAAAAGTCCTTGACATATCATAGCATGAAGTCAGAGAAATTATAGTTGGACTATATTTGGTGGAACCTACTTCATGTGTAATTATGATTATGTCTAAACTATCCCTAGTCACAGTGTCATCAAGAAAGGATATTGATGAAACGGAAAGACTAGCATGTGGTCAATTTTCTTGGAAAGGGTCCAAGCAGTTAATCTCCTAAATACTGAAGGTGGTGCCTTAAGCTTGACACATGGATATATCTGGGAGATATATTGGAGACCGCAGCAAGATAAACACTTGGTATAAATATCAATGTGTTAGTGTTTATCTTCATGCAATAAGCTTTGCGAATGTCCTCATACTTAAGATGCTAGTTGCCTTGTGTGGTACTATTGTTATACTTTAGGTCATTGCTATGCACTCATTGATTTAGGGTGCTACGGGTGATTACGGGGTATAGTGATAACAACACGTTGGTAGACTGAGTAGTCGGAAAGAATCCATCGCTCCGGATATATTAAGGAGATGTACCTGGCCACTTGTTGAAGTGATGATTGCCATAAACCTCTGATCAGAGTATGTGTTTGATAGAAATGGTTTCTAGTCAAACACACTATGGTAAAAGGCAATATACTTCGGTAACAAGTAAATAACTGGGATAGCTTGGAGCAACCTTGCTATTAGTGGGTTAACACTTTAACCGAACCCAATAAACCAGATGGTACTAATATTAAAGAATGGAAGGAATTTATCGCACTGGATAACTATTGCATTAACCGGGATTAAGTCATAAGCATAAATGACGTTCCAAGTGATGGGGGATGGTAGACCCTTGCTAGAGGCGTACTACAGTCGTTTAAGGTAATCGAGTTCTATTTACGGTCTAGAGCATCGAGCCAATGGTTCCATTAGAACAAGGGTTGGTTAAGCCTTAACAGCTCAATACTTCGGGATCCTATAAGGTCACACACAATGGACCTTCATCGGACTAAGTAAAGAACTAATAGATTTATTCTATTACAAGAATATAACATAAATAATAGTTGGATTTTTATTTGATTGGTTAAAATTGATTAAATCAATTTTTGATAGACCAAGGAATTTATTTTGATCGGTAACTAATTAATTAGAGTCATAAATAAATTATAATTGATTAGATCAATTTTTGTTGGACCAAGAAATTTATTTTGACTGATAACTAATTTATTAGAGTCAAAAATAAATATTTATTTGAAAGGATTTAAAGGGGATTTTGCATTAGCGAGTTAAAACCGAAAAGTATAAAATATTTTGTACAATATTCGGTTGCGCGAAATACACCAAAAGGTGCGCGAACATTGCTGGGCGGTGTTCGCGGTGGTCCATATTCATGGGCTGCACAAAGGCAGCCCATGAATACCACATGCAGCACGTGCATGTGGTATGTGTGGGATGGGAGTTTTACTCCCATCCCACATCGTTAATTGGGGAGCAAATTTTGGCTCCCCAAGCCTATATATAGGCTGTCCCTTCTCCTTTCAAACAGAACCTGTAACGAACCTAAATTTCTAAAATTTGCTTATAATAAATTACTATGGTATTAAAATATCATAGAAATTATTTTTATTGTTATTATTGTTATTGGATATAAGGCATGAGGAAATAAGAGCTAATTAAGTAAGAGGGATGAAATGGACATTAAATTATTTGATCAGAGGCATTATTGAAAAAAAAAAAAAGAAAAGAAAATATATACATAATTTACCAGCTTATCTTCTTCTCTTCCTTATCTTCATCATTTCCTTCCTCATTCATTTCCTTTACCAAAAATTTTCTATAATCCAAAAACTTCCGATTTCTTCGATTCAACTTCGAATTCTTGTTAGAAATCGATCCTTAAGCCCTCTATCATCATCAATTTCAGTCAATTAAGACTAGAAGAGGAGGATTTCAGAAATTAAGATTCGGATGAATAGTAACCCGAGTTTGAGGTGAGTGATTTTTGGTGAAATTAAAGCTTAATTAGTAGAATTTATGGTAGATTAAGCATATTTATGGTATTAGGAAGTTTATTTATGCAATATCTTGATAGAATTATATATGGCTGTTGTAGAGGAAGCTATTGCAAGTAAATCAAAGGCAAAAGGGGTAGAAGAGAGCTAGAAAGAGCATAGAAAAAGGTTTGTGTCCCGAATTTCGATTTTTCGATTTCTCGGTTTTTCAGGAAATTTTCCAGATTATATACCTGTTTTGTTTTAATGTTTTCTCTCATTATATAAATCCGATTTGAACGATTCTTGATTTTATTGATATCTACAGAAAGTAAGGAACATATGTTCTGAAGAAACCTTGTTGAATTTCGTTCGTTTTCAATGTGAAATTTTCGTTTGAAGTTGAGTCATCAAATCTGTTTTCGGAAAATCTCAGCTTGGTACACTGTTTAGTATTTTGATCATAACTTTGGTTATAAAATTTGGATTTCTGTGATTCTGGTGGATTTGGAAAGCTGAGACATGTGTCTAATTATGTTTAGAAGAAAGTTCTTCGATTGGATGATGTTTTGATAGTGAAAAATGCAGGGGAAGTCAGGTTACGAAACCTGGAAAAATTCTGGAAAGTATGATATTGATTTTATTGAGTTTTATTTGAAGTTTGATGCTTAAAAATTTGGGATTTGGATTTCTTAATTACTGAAGATATGTTGAATTGTGATTGATGGTTTATACTGGAATTTTTAAGATGTTACTTTGTTTTATTGCCCTTATTAAACGAGTAGAATACGGGTCAGGGTAGATTGGCGCCAATAAAGGGGGGTACAGTACTGTACAAACAATTGAAGCTTTGGCTTCGGGCTTTGGCCGATATTATGATATATATATATATATATATATTGATTTTGAAGCTTCGGCTTCGGGCTTGACCGATATATTGATTTTTGAAGCTTCGGCTTCGGGCTTGACCGATATATTGATTTTTGAAGCTTCGGCTTCGGGCTTGACCGATATATTGATTTTGAAGCTTTGGCTTCGGGCTTGTCCGCTCCCGTATCCATTTTACCGTTATTCAGGACTTGTTTACTTTGGGCAATATGTGGTTAAAGTGTTTGGAAAAATTGGGTTCAAATTTGATTGTACTTTGAAAGGATTACTATATAAGTTTTGTGATTTGGTTCCATAAAGTTGGATAATTTATTTTTGACTTATAAATATACTTTGTTTCTCTTTTAAAAATATTCAAAGTTGTTATATTTTTTTTTATGGACACCACTAAGCAAATTGCTTAGCGTGTAGTTGATTTTCTACGCGTAGGTGGAGAACTTGTAGATAGCTTGGACCAAAGTGGTACAGGTAGATCAGCTTAAAGTGAAATTAAAGAAAGATTCGAGGTGGATTTATATTTTAATGTAATATTATGGTTTGTAGAATAATGGCATGTACTAGAGAGTGAGAAATGTAAAGTGACATTGAGAAATATTTGGAGAATAATTTGGAGTTTAAAACTCTATATTGGTATTTGTACGTATTAAATCTATAAGTATTGAACTCTATATAGTGGAGTAGAGTTGTTTATTGGGTGTTTATTGTTACCGTGGCGCTCCCTATAGGGGGGCGTTACATTTGTAGGTATCAGAGCTGAGGTTTAGGCGATTCTAGGACTAGTATGTACATGCCATTTAGGATATAAATATGTTATGTTAGTTGTTGATCCACTTTGGTCCAATTTTCAGGAATAAGTTATGGCTAGTAGTAGTCACAACCAGAGTGAGGAAGAGGATGCTGAGAGTACGGTCCGTATCAGACAAGGGGATGAACAAAGACATGAACCACCACCAGTTCATGGGTTTCCTGAACAACCTACTCCGGCACAAGTTGCTTTACTTCAGCATATGACTACTGAAGTAATCATACAAGTACTACGAAACATACAAATCCCTCAAGTTCCTGTAGTACCTCATGTTGAAAGAAGAGAGGAGAGAACTCCTCTTGAAAGAATCAAG
Organism: Euphorbia pulcherrima; assembly: GCA_947683365.1. Lineage (NCBI taxonomy): Eukaryota > Viridiplantae > Streptophyta > Magnoliopsida > Malpighiales > Euphorbiaceae > Euphorbia > Euphorbia pulcherrima. The sequence continues at coordinate 85,348,716 of CANTUS010000014.1, forward strand.
AAGCTTCCAGCTGATGATTTCAAAGGGGATACAGTGAATCCTGCAATTGCAGAAGATTGGCTTGATCATACTAAATGGTGTATGACTAGGCTTCATTTTACAGATGAAGAAAGATTAGACTGTGTGCAAGGTCTACTCAAAGAACAAGCTAGGAGGTGGTGGGATAATATTGTGAGAGAAAGACGACCCGGAGAAATCACTTGGGGACTTTTCTTGGAACAATTTGATAAAAAGTACGTTAGTGAACGATTCAAAGATGAGCAGAGGAAATTGTTCTTGTCTTTGAGACAGGGACGAATGACTGTATCAGAATATGAAGTTCAATTCCTCAAACTCAAGAGGTATGCTCGTGATATCATTGACAGTGAAGTGAGGCGATGTAAGAGATTCGAGGATGGGCTGAATGATGAAAATAGAGTGCATTTACTTGCACAAAGGATTAGGGTGTTCAATGACTTGGTTGATGCTGCTACGGGCATTGAGAAGATTAATTCAGATAGACAACAAAGAATGGCTAAAAGGTCTGGATTTCAAAAGGGATCACAGGGTCCAGCTAGTTCAGAATCTCCAAGTAAGAAATAGAAGGGAACATTAGAACAAACACAATCTCATTTCAGAGGGTTTTCACCGAGACAAACCATAAGTATGGGGTCAGCGGCTAGTGTACCTTCAGGTCGAGGTAGAGGAAATATTCCACAATGTTCTAATTGTGGAAGGATGCATACAGGGGAATGTTGGGGAAAAGGTAGAGTCTGCTTTAAATGTGGCTCGAGGGAACATTTGATTGCAAATTGTCCTCAAAGACAGATAAGTACATCTGCACCTACAGTAGTTCCTACTCCTACAATGCAAGGTGGGAGAGGAAGGGGAAGAGGAAATGCTAGTGGTTCAAGTGGGTATGATGTGGCTCAACAAGCACCGCAGAGTGGTAGACCGGGAGGAATGGCGCAAAGTTATGCAATCCGAGGGCCTGAGACTAGAGAATCTACCGAAGTTATTGTCGGTGAATTTTCATTCTTTAATCATGATGTTTATGCTTTGATAGATCCTGGTTCATCTCATTCATATATATGTACTACATTAGCACAAGAGAAAGGGTTGCATGTAGAAGAATTAGGAGAAAATATTGAAGTGACTAATCCTTTAGGACACAGTGTGATAGTAAACAAAGTGTACATGAATTGCCCTATTATGATTCAACATCAAGTTTTCAATGCAAATTTAATTGAGTTACCTTTCCGAGATTACGATGTTATCTTGGGAATGGATTGGTTATCGGAACATCGAGCTATGGTGGATTGTAAAAACAAAAGAATGTCACTTCAAGTTTCTGATGGAGAAGAAATAGTTATCGTGGGGGAAAGATCAGATTATCTCTGTAACATAATTTCTTTTATGAAGACTAAAAGGCTGGTTAGGAAGGGATGTCAGGCCTACCTAATCTTCGCTCTAGAATTGAAGGAGGGTGAGTAAGAATTACAGAATATTCCTACGGTATGTGATTTTCCTGATGTATTTCCAGAAGAACTACCGGGGTTGCCACCAAAAAGAGAGGTAGAATTTGCAATTGATGTATTGCCGGGTACCGCACCAGTATCCAAAGCACCATACAGAATGGCGCCTGCTGAACTGAAAGAGTTGAAGATTCAGTTGCAAGAATTGTTAGAGAAAGGATTCATACGCCCGAGTATATCCCCATGGGGTGCACCAGTGTTGTTTGTTAAGAAGAAAGATGGGTCGCTCCGATTATGTATTGATTACCGAGAGTTGAATAAATTGACAGTCAAGAACAAGTATCCATTGCCAAGGATTGAAGACTTATTTGATCAACTCAAGGGTGCCAAATACTTCACCAAGATTGATTTGAGATCAGGCTACTATCAGATGAGAGTGAAAGATGATGATATCGTAAAGACGACTTTCCGAACAGATATGGGCACTATGAATTTTTGGTGATGCCATTTGGTCTAACTAATGCACCAGCAGCATTTATGGATCTTATGAACCGTGTCTTTTACTTATATTTAGACAGGTTTGTAGTGGTTTTCATTGATGATATTTTGGTGTATTCTAAGTCACGGGAAGAGCATGATCAACATTTGCGGATAGTCTTCCAAACTTTGAGGGAAAATAAATTGTATGCCAAACTTAGCAAATGTAAGTTTTGGCTTGAAGAAGTTTCTTTCTTAGGCCATGTTGTTTCTGCAGAAGGAATTAAAGTGGATCCTAAGAAGATAGAAGCAGTTGTTGAATGGAAACCACCAAAGAACCCTACGGAAGTCAGGAGTATCCTTGGCTTAGCAGGATATTATAGAAGATTTGTGAAGGGATTTTCAGTCATTGCTGCCCCACTGACGAAACTACTTCAAAAGAATGCAAAATTTGAGTGGAGTCACAAGTGTCAAGAAAGTTTTGAGAAATTAAAGGCGATGTTAACAAAAGCACCCATCCTTACCCAACCAGAACCTGGAAAAGATTTTGTACTCTATAGTGATGCTTCACATAGTGGTCTTGGGTGTGTTTTGATGCAAGAAGGAAAAGTGATTACCTATGCTTCCAGGCAATTAAAGAATCATGAAAGGAATTATCCTACTCATGATTTGGAATTGGCTGCAATAGTCTTTGCCTTGAAAATTTGGCGACATTATCTTTATGGAGAAAAATGTTATATTTATACAGATCACAAAAGTTTGAAATATTTGCCAACACAGAAAGAGTTGAATTTAAGGCAAAGAAGGTGGATGGAATTCATTAAAGATTACGATTGTCTTATTGATTACCATCCAGGAAAGGCTAATGTAGTGGCAGATGCTCTCAGCCGAAAGACAATGATGGCACTAAGGGCTATGAATACGGGGTTAGCTCTTACAAGTAGTGGAGCCTTAATTGCAGAATTAAAGATTCAACCTGTACTACTACAACAGGTTAAGCAAGCACAAAATGAAGATGATGACTTAAAGATTATTCGAGCACGGACACAAGTGGGTATCGTTGACGACTATATGGTTCGAGAAGATGGGTGTCTATATTTTAAAGATAGACTATGTGTGCCAAACAATGAAGAATTAAAGAAGAATATCTTACAAGAGGGGCATAGTAGTCCTTATGCGATGCATCCTGGAGCAAACAAGATGTACCAAAATTTGAAGAGCCATTATTGGTGGAATGGGATGAAGAAAGACATTTCTAACTATGTTGCTCAATGTCTAACTTGTCAACAGGTGAAAGCAGAACATCAAGTTCCTTCTGGATTGTTGCAACCTATAACAATTCCAGAATGGAAATGGGAAAGAATCACAATGGACTTCGTGACATCTTTACCACTTACACAGAAGAAATATGATGCAGTGTGGGTTGTTGTAGATAGATTGACAAAGTCTGCCCACTTTCTTCCAGTTAGGATGGATTATTCACTTGATAGGTTGGCTCAGTTATATATAGATGAGATAGTAAGGCTACACGGAGTGCCTATTTCAATCATTTCTGACCGAGATCCAAGATTTACTTCGAGATTTTGGAAGAAGTTGCAAGAGGCCTTAGGTAGCAAACTTCATTTCAGTACTTCATTTCATCCTCAAACAGATGGTCAATCTAAAAGAGTAATTCAGGTGTTGGAAGACATGATGAGAAGTTGTATCATCGAATTTGAAGGAAGTTGGGATAAGTATTTGTCCCTCATGGAGTTTGCCTATAATAACAGCTATCAGTCAAGCATACAAATGGCGCCATATGAAGCATTATATGGAAGAAAATGTCGAACTCCATTACATTGGACCGAGCTAAGTGAAAACAAGATTGTGGGAGTGGATTTGATTCAGGAGACAAAGGAGAAGGTAAAACTTATTGAAGAGAGATTGAAGGCTGCATCGGATAGACAAATATCTTATGCTGATCTAAAAAGAAAAGACATTACTTATGAAGTGGGAGATAAAGTGTTTCTCAAAGTATCTCCTTGGAAGAAAGTCCTGCGATTTGGCAAGAAAGGCAAGCTCAGTCCGAGATTCATTGGCCCATATGAGGTTATAGAGAAGGTTGGACCGGTAGCTTATCGGTTGGCACTACCCCCAACACTCTACAAAATTCATAATGTGTTCCATGTATCAATGTTAAGGAGATACAGATCAGATCCATCACATATCTTATCTCCTGATGTCGTAGAAATCGAACCCGACCTAACGTATGAAGAGGAACCGGTACAAATCTTAGCGAGAGAGGTTAAACAATTGAGAAACAAGTCTATACCTTTGGTAAAAGTACTTTGGAGGAATCATAAGGTTGAAGAAGCAACTTGGGAACCGGAGGATACAATGAAAACTCAATATCCGCAATTGTTTTCAGGAAATTTTCGGGACGAAAATTCATAAGAGGGGGAGAATTGTAACGAACCTAAATTTCCAAAATTTGCTTATAATAAATTACTATGGTATTAAAATATCATAGAAATTATTTTTATTGTTATTATTGTTATTGGATATAAGGCATGAGGAAATAAGAGCTAATTAAGTAAGAGGGATGAAATGGACATTAAATTATTTGATCAGGGGCATTATTGGAAAAAAAAAAAAAAAAAAGAAAATATATACATAATTTACCAGCTTATCTTCTTCTCTTCCTTATCTTCATCATTTCCTTCCTCTTTCATTTCCTTTACCAAAAATTTTCTATAATCCAAAAACTTCCGATTTCTTCGATTCAACTTCGAATTCTTGTTAGAAATCGATCCTTAAGCCCTCTATCATCATCAATTTTAGTCAATTAAGACTAGAAGAGGAGGATTTCAGAAATTAAGATTTGGATGAATAGTAACCCGAGTTTGAGGTGAGTGATTTTTGGTGAAATTAAAGCTTAATTAGTAGAATTTATGGTAGATTAAGCATATTTATGATATTAGGAAGTTTATTTATGCAATATCTTGATAGAATTATATATGGCTGTTGTAGAGGAAGCTATTGCAAGTAAATCAAAGGCAAAAGGGGTAGAAGAGAGCTAGAAAGAGCATAGAAAAAGGTTTGTGTCCCGAATTTCGATTTTTCGATTTCTCGGTTTTTCAGGAAATTTTCCAGATTATATACCTGTTTTGTTTTAATGTTTTCTCTCATTATATAAATCCGATTTGAACGATTCTTGATTTTATTGATATCTACAGAAAGTAAGGAACATATGCTCTGAAGAAACCTTGTTGAATTTCGTTCATTTTCAATGTGAAATTTTCGTTTGAAGTTGAGTCATGAAATCTGTTTTCGGAAAATCTCAGCTTGGTACACTGTTTAGTATTTTGATCATAACTATGGTTATAAAATTTGGATTTCTGTGATTCTGGTGGATTTGGAAAGCTGAGACATGTGTCTAATTATGTTTAGAAGAAAGTTCTTTGATTGGATGATGGTTTGATAGTGAAAAATGCAGGGGAAGTCAGGTTACGAAACCTGGAAAAATTCTGGAAAGTATGATATTGATTTTGTTGAGTTTTATTTGAAGTTTGATGCTTAAAAATTTGGGATTTGGATTTCTTAATTACGGAAGATATGTTGAATTGTGATTGATGGTTTATACTGGAATTTTTAAGATGTTACTTTATTTTATTGCCCTTATTAAACGAGTAGAATACGGGTCAGGGTAGATTGGCGCCAATAAAGGGGGGTACAGTACTGTACAAACAATTGAAGCTTTGGCTTCGGGCTTTGGCCGATATTATGATATATATATATATTGATTTTGAAGCTTCGGCTTCGGGCTTGACCGATATATTGATTTTTGAAGCTTCGGCTTCGGGCTTGACCGATATATTGCTCAAGTACCCGAGAAATTAAAGAAAGATTCGAGGTGGATTTATATTTTAATGTAATATTATGGTTTGTAGAATAATGGCATGTACTAGAGAGTGAGAAATATAAAGTGACATTGAGAAATATTTGGAGAATAATTTGGAGTTTAAAACTTTATATTGGTATTTGTACGTATTAAATCTATAAGTATTGAACTCTATATAGTGGAGTAGAGTTGTTTATTGGGTGTTTATTGTTACCGTGGCGCTCCCTATAGGGGGGGCGTTACAGAACCAAGCTCAAAGCATAAATCCTAAGCAAGATAATTAATCTCTCGGGTACTTGAGCAAGTTATTTTTGTGGAGCCTGAATTTATTCGGGCACCGCTAGTTTATATTTTTGGGTGAGGCTTCTAGAGTGGTCTAGCAACTACTCGATGCTTCTTAGTTCTTCCTCCTGGGGAGGTTTTGGTTGGTGGGGTTCGTGTGGATACTGATAGAGGCTATCCTACGACTGGATGCTTGTGCAAGAAGGTCCTGCAAAAGCACGCTTCAACTGGTAAGTTCTTTTTCTTTCTCTTTTAATTATTAAGTCTTTTTCTTTAAGTGTTTTTAGACTTAATAATTATGCTTAGGTTATTTTTGCATGCTTAGTTTATTTTATGCTTAGGTTATAACTTAGAGTTATAACATGCTTAGTGTAAAATAGATATGCTAGGATATAATTTGGAATTATGGTATGCCTAGTCCTTTAGCATGCTAACCTAGGTAGAGAATTATTTAGTTAAGGCTTTATTTAATTTATATGCAACTAATAGGAGTTCCTGGGACAGGGATAAAATTTTAAATTTCTGTCATGCCTCTTATGCATGTTCAATTTGACTGTCAGTTCCCAACAGTGGTATCAGAGCCTGCTTATTTAGTGCAAATTAAGTTAGAAGCAAACTAAATATTATTTTCTAAATGAAATGATTTATTTATTTAATTGTTTGAAACAATATATATAAACTTCTGCCTTTCATTTCAAGGTTAGAAATTGGTTAATAATAATTTTGAATAAGCTTGCTCAACTTACTCAAATTATACAAGTGTCAATAATTTATTTAAATTACATGGGTTATAGATGCTCCCAATTTACATGAATTGGAAGAACGAAATTTATTAGTTCAAGAGAATCCATTGGTCTTCAAGTTTGTGCCCGTATTTGTTCTGGCTAAGGATTGGACTTGGTGTCTACTCCTCATAGGGCACCTCTCCTACCTGGGAACCTATATCGGTGCAATTTGAATTGACCAATCGGGGGATTAATATGAACTAATTTATTTCTAGTATATAAGATGGTGCTTATATGTGTTTCTATAACAAAGTAAAAAATTAAAATTATTCAATAAAAGCTTAAAGGAAATGCAATATAAATATAACAAATTAAAGCGTTAATTATTTTGCATATAATCTAGGTTGATGGAATAATTATAATAAAGAGCTGAACCCACCTAAGGTTAGACCTTATAAATTAATTCTAAAATTCCCTGAATTAATACAAGTAATTATAATTTTGTCCATCTGATAAAATCCTAGATTGGGTGAGACGTTTAACACCAATAAAATCTCAAAGTAAATATATTAAGGCAAGTTATAGTCTTCCTTACTCAAATTTATAATACGGTCTTTTTGGGCTATCAAAGTACTACGCAAAGCGTTCCTTCTAGTCCACATTGATTGGTTGTAAAGTTTGAGATAGGGTCTGCCTTAACAGAGCTGGGGTAGTCCACCATAAAATTGGGGGCTAGGCCAAGATCTGAGACATATTCAAGGAGATGCTAATATAAGAGCACACGTCCCTTGGGATTAGGGAACTTGAATGAATTAGCAATTGCATGCGATGCAAATGGAATGGGATTCCAACTATGACTTACTATTATGACTTGACTCATAAAATTAGGGGTTGTAATAGACTAATTATAGATGCTACCTACTAGGAAATTTAGCTGGGCTAAAATTCATGAATTCAATAGAATGGGCTATTGTAAATTTCGAAGAAAATAGTAGGAAAATGTATTTAATTAAAAGTCCTCATATTAAATACATGTACTTAACTAATATCTAAACACTTTTCTTTTCTTATGTCTTAGGTTGAAAATGGCTTCCAATTTTAATCTCCGTATATTACTTGACACCAAATTGAATGACTCAAACTTTTCTGATTGGTTCCGAGCAGTGAGAATAGTTCTCAGATCTGAGGGAATTGCCTATGTCCTAAGTGAAATTTTCCCTGTAGAACCTGATGTTGAGGATCATATGGAACATGATGCCTGGTTGAAGCACAGGAAAGATCGTGAGACTGCCATGTGTATTATGTTGGGGTCCATGAATCCTGAGCTTCAGAAACAACATGAGAACATGCCCTTGGAGGATATGGTTCTCCATCTTGAAGAACTCTTTTCGAAGAGGGAGAGGACAAAGAGGTATGAGACCTCCAAGCTCCTTTTCGGGACTAAGATGCAGGCTGGCACCTCTGCCTCTCAGCATGTACTGAAACTCTTGGGATACCTTGAGAAGTTAAATCGATTGGGATTCGAGATGAATCATAACTTGAGCATTGACCTTGTGTTGATGTCCTTGACAGATAGTTACTCAGGCTTCGTAACTAACTATTACATGAACAGGATTAATTCAACTATCCCTGAATTAATTAACATGCTGAAAACAGTAGAACCTCAGATCAAGAAAGATCAAAAACCTCTACTGTTGGTTGAAAAAGGCAAGGCTTCTAAGAAGAAGAAGCAGGCACTGTGTGCCAAGAAAAGAATCAGTAAGAAGAAGAATGAAAAGAAGGCATCTAAGTATGTCTGCTTCCAATGTGGGAAACCGGGACATTGGAAGAGGGATTGCAAAGCTCCTGCTTCTGAGCATTTGAAGAAGAAGCCTACAGAGGCATCTACTTCAGGTATATTTGTAATTGAAAACTTTGCTACTTTTCTGAAAGAATCCACTTAGGTATTAGATACTGGTTGTGGTTCTCATATCTGTACTTCTGTGCAGGGACTAAGGAACTGTAGAAAACTTGCAAAAGGGGAGATAGACCTATGCGTGGGAAATGGAGACCAGAGTTGCTGCATTAGTCGTAGGGAGCTTTAGTCTTGTTTTGCCAAGTGGACTTGTTTTAGTTTTGAATAATTGTTATTACATTCCAAGTGTTACTAAGAATATTGTATCTGTTGCATGTTTAGCAACAGAGGGATTTGAAATTTTATTTTCGAATAATAATTGTCAGATTCGTTTGAATAATATTCTTTATGGTTATGGAATGTTGAAAGGTGGCATTTATATTCTTGATACTAAAACAGAAGTTTTCAATATAAATAATGTGAAGAAAGTTAAATTAGGTAATGAGAATTCCTTCTACTTATGGCATTGCCGTTTAGGCCACATAAACAAAGATCGCTTAACCAAGTTGCATAAGCGTGGAGACTTGGGCCCAATAGACTTAGAGTCTTATGGTTATTGTGAACTTTGTTTAAAAGGAAAAATGACAAAGTTACCCTTTAAAGGAAAGGGTGAACGAGCCACGAGTACATTGGAACTCATACACACTGATGTGTGTGGTCCAATGAGTGTTCAGGCACTAGGAGGATACTCCTACTTCATAACCTTTATTGATGATTACTCACGATACGGTTATTTGTACTTGATGAAGCACAAGTCTGAAAGTTTTGAAAAATTCAAACTATTTAGAGCTGAAGTAGAGAAACAGCTTGAGAAAAGTATTAAAACACTTCAATCGGATCGAGGTGGAGAATACTTAAGTCAGGAGTTTCAGGATTATCTAAAGGAAAATGGGATAGTTCCCCAGTGGACCCCTCCTTATACACCCCAACATAATGGAGTGTCAGAAAGGAGGAATCGGACTTTATTAGATATGGTCAGGTCCATGATGAGCCATGCAGTTCTTAGTAAATCCTTTTGGGGATATGCACTTGAGAGCGCGGTTTATATCTTAAATAGAGTGCCCTCTAAATCAGTTGATTTTACACCTTATGAAAGATGGTGTAATAAAAAGCCATCTCTAAATCACTTAAGAGTACGGGGTTGTCCTGCTATGGTGAAGAGGATAGTGTCAGATAAGCTAAATGCCAAGGCTGACAAATGTCTGTTCATTGGATATCCAAAGGAAACAATTGGATATCTGTTTTACCAACCCGAAGCACAAAAGGTATTTGTGTCTTGGAATGCTCACTTTTTGGAAAAGGAACACTTACTTGAAAAGGTCAGTGGGAGCAATATTGAACTGGAAGTTCAAGAGGAAGAAATAGACGATCAACTAATTGACCCCGTTCTAGATACACAAGAGAGTGTGATCCAAGAACAAACTGTCGAAACACAATCATTACGAAGATCAAGTCGTGTTCATAAGGGTCCCGATAGATATGGGTTTATTGTCACTAATGATAAGGAACTATATCTTATGGAGGATGATGAACCAAGGACATATGATGAGGCAATAAAAGGCTCAGATTCTGATAAATGGCAAAAGGCCATGAAATCAGAAATGGATTCCATGTACGAGAACCAAGTTTGGAATTTGGTTGATGCACCACAAGAGGTTAGACCAATTGGGTGCAAATGGGTCTTCAAGAAGAAGACAGACATGGATGGTAATGTAATTACCTATAAAGCAAGGTTGGTTGCGAAAGGTTATAATCAACGGGAAGGTATTGACTATGATGAAACCTTCTCACCGGTAGCCATGCTCAAATCCATAAGGATACTCCTCGCCATTGCTGCTCATTATGATTATGAGATCTAGCAGATGGATGTAAAAACAGCATTCCTCAATGGGGATTTAGACCGAGATGTGTATATGACACAACCTAAGGGTTTTACATCTCAGAATAGCTCGAAGGTATGCAAGCTACAAAGATCCATTTATGGACTTAAGCAGGCATCAAGGAGTTGGAATATAAGGTTTGATCAGACAATCCGGGAACTGGATTTCTGCCCAAATGCAAATGAGCCTTGTGTTTACAAGAAGGTTAGTGGGAGTGCAGTCGTTTTTCTAGTATTGTATGTTGATGACATTCTGCTAATAGGAAATGACATTTCTCTTCTTCAAAACGTTAAAGTATGGTTGTCAAGAAAGTTCTCCATGAAAGACCTTGGTGAAGCAGCATTTATACTAGGTATAAAGATCTACAGGGATAGATCCAAGAGGCTGTTAGGTCTTTCTCAAAGTACATATATAGACAAGGTGTTGAATAGGTTCAACCTTGAGCATTCTAAGAAAGGTTATCTCCCAATGACAAAGGGGATTAACCTATCTAAAGCTGAGTGTCCGAAGACAGCACAAGAGAGAATGCGCATGAAGGATATACCCTATGCATCCGCGATAGGATCCATCATGTATGCTATGATATGTACTAGGCCGAATGTCTCTCAAGCTTTGAGCTTTACGAGCAGATATCAGTCAGATCCAGGTGAAAAGCACTGGATGGCCGTCAAGGCAATCCTTAAGTACTTGACAAGGACTAAGGATGAGTTCTTGATCTATGGAGAAGGTGATCTCACTATCAAAGGTTACACTGCCGCAAGCTTTCAATCTGACAAGGATGACTTTAAGTCTCAGTCAGGTTTTGTGTATCTGTTAAATGGAGGGGCAGTATGCTGGAAGAGTTCCAAGCAAGAAACTACTGCTGATTCAACCACGGAATCTGAATACATTACTGCATGTGAAGCAGCAAAAGAAGCTGTCTGGTTAAAGGGATTTATTGGTGATCTCGGTGTGGTGCCTGAGGCTATTGATCCAATTACTTTATATTGTGATAACAATGGTGCCATAGCTCAGGCAAAGGAACCACGGTCTCATCAGAAAAACAGACATGTATCCAGAAAGTATCATATAATCAGGGAGATTATTGATGCTAAGATAATAAGATTAGAATATGTACCCACTGATCAGAACCTCGCGGATGGTCTGACAAAGCCATTGACTCAAGTCAAACATGACCAGCATGTTAAAGCATATGGATTAAAACATATGGCTAATTGGCCTTAGTGCAAGTGGGAGTTTGTTGGATATGATGTATGCCCTTAAGGCAATTAGGGCGATATATCTTAATTATGTAATAGTACGAATAATTTGTTTAATCAATAAAGGCATTTGTTCTTTTGTTTATATCAATGTGTTTTTATACATATATATTATAGCTGGTTAAAATATATTCATTGATGTATGTATACAAAAGTCCTTGACATATCATAGCATGAAGTCAGAGAAATTATAGTTGGACTATATTTGGTGGAACCTACTTCATGTGTAATTATGATTATGTCTAAACTATCCCTAGTCACAGTGTCATCAAGAAAGGATATTGATGAAACGGAAAGACTAGCATGTGGTCAACTTTCTTGGAAAGGGTCCAAGCAGTTAATCTCCTAAATACTGAAGGTGGTGCCTTAAGCTTGACACATGGATATATATGGGAGATATATTGGAGACCGCAGCAAGATAAACACTTGGTATAAATATCAATGTGTTAGTGTTTATCATCATGCAATAAGCTTTGCGAATGTCCTCATACTTAAGATGCTAGTTGCCTTGTGTAGTACTATTGCTATACTTTGGGTCATTGCTATGCACTCATTGATTTAGGGTGCTACGGGTGATTACGGGTATAGTGATAACAACACGTTGGTAGATTGAGTAGTCGGAAAGAATCCATCGCTCCGGATATATTAAGGAGTTGTACCTGGCCACTTGTTGAAGTGATGATTGCCATAAACCTCTGATCAGAGTATGTGTTTGATAGAAATGGTTTCTAGTCAAACACACTATAGTAAAAGGCAATATACTTCGGTAACAAGTAAATAACTGGGATAGCTTGGAGCAACCTTGCTATTAGTGGGTTTACACTTTAACCGAACCCAATAAACCAGATGGTACTAATATTAAAGAATGGAAGGAATTTATCGCACTGGATAACTATTGCATTAACCGGGATTAAGTCATAAGCATAAATGACGTTCCAAGTAATGGGGGATGGTAGACCCTTGCTAGAGGCGTACTACAGTCGTTTAAGGTAATCGAGTTCTATTTACGGTCTAGAGCATCGAGCCAATGGTTCCATTAGAACAAGGGTTGGTTAAGCCTTAACAGCTCAATACTTCGGGATCCTATAAGGTCACACACATTGGACCTTCATCGGACTAAGTAAAGAACTAATAGATTTATTCTATTACAAGAATATAACATAAATAATAGTTGGATTATTATTTGATTGGTTAAAATTGATTAAATCAATTTTTGATAGACCAAGGAATTTATTTTGACCGGTAACTAATTAATTAGAGTCATAAATAAATTATAATTGATTAGATCAATTTTGGTTGGACCAAGAAATTTATTTTGACTGATAACTAATTTATTAGAGTCAAAAATAAATATTTATTTGAAAGGATTTAAAGGGGATTTTGCATTGGCGAGTTAAAACCGAAAAGTATAAAATATTTTGTACAATATTCGGTTGCGCGAAATACACCAAAAGGTGCGCGAACATTGCTGGGCGGTGTTCGCGGTGGCCCATATTCATGGGCTGCACAAAGGCAGCCTATGAATACCACATGCAGCACGTGCATGTGGTATGTGTGGGATGGGAGTTTTACTCCCATCCCACATCGTTAATTGGGGAGCAAATTTTTGCTCCCCAAGCCTATATATAGGCTGTCCCTTCTCCTTTCAAAAAGAACCAAGCTCAAAGCATAAATCCTAAGCGAGATAATTAATCTCTCGGGTACTTGAGCAAGTTATTTTTATGGAGCCTGAATTTATTCGGGCACCGCTAGTTTATATTTTTGGGTGAGGCTTCTAGAATGGTCTAGCAACTACTCGAGGCTTCTTAGTTCTTCCTCCTGTGGAGGTTTTGGTTGGTGGGGTTCGTGTGGATACTGATAGAGGCTATCCTACGACTGGAGGCTTATGCAAGAAGGTCCTGCAAAAGCACGCTTCAACTGGTAAATTCTTTTTCTTTCTCTTTTAATTATTAATTCTTTTTCTTTAAGTGTTTTTAGACTTAATAATTATGCTTAGGTTATTTTTGCATGCTTAGTTTATTTTATGCTTAGGTTATAACTTAGAGTTATAACATGCTTAGTGTAAAATAAATATGCTAGGATATAATTTGGAATTATGGTATGCCTAGTCCTTTAGCATGCTAACCTAGGTAGAGAATTATTTAGTTAAGGCTTTATTTAATTTATATGCAACTAATAGGAGTTCCTGGGACAGGGACAAAATTTTGAATTTCCGTCATGCCTCTTATGCATGTTCAATTTGACTGTCAGTTCCCAACACTATCATCAATGAAGGTAATAAAATATTTATTTTCTCCCCTCGATTGAACAAATTTCAAGTCTCAAATATCTGTATGTATCAAATCAAGTGGTTCTGAATTTTTTTCAACAGAGTGAAATAAAGATCTTGTCAATTTTGTCTCAACACAAGTTTCACATTTATATGTTTTATCAATATGAAATGTGGGAATATGGTTCAAGTTAATTAAACGTCGTAACGTATCAAAATTAACATGTCCAAGTCTACTATGCCATAAATTAGAAGACTCAACTATATAAGCAGAAACGTTGTTCTTATTCATATTAATAGAACCATGCTTACAGGAGATACAATTGAATTTAAACATTCCGTTACATCCATATCTCTTTCCCACATACACACCTCCTTTTGACAAAATAAATTTCTAAAATTCAAATACCATCTTGAATCCATGTGCACTCAAGAGGCTTTCAGAAATTAAATTCTTTCTTATGTCAGGTACATACAAGACATTTTGCAGTTTTACTTCTTTGCCAGAAGTCATTTTCAAAATCACAGTTCCTTGTCCCTTGACTTTGGTAGTAGCAAAATTTCTCATGTAGAGCTTCTCCCCGTCATTTGTAAGAGCCAGTCCAGCAAAAGACTCTTTGTCACAACACACATGACGAGTAGCACTAGTATCGAGCCACCACTCTCTTGGGTTTGAGTCAATCAGGTTGACCTCAGAAATTACCGCATATACGTCGATGTCAGACACATCTTTAGTAATTTCAGCAACAACATTTGCCTCATTCTTGTTTGCCCTTTTTGGCAGCCTGCATTCAGAGGACTTATGCCCCATCTTATTGCAATTGAAACATTTTCCATTAAACTTAGGTTTCTTGGAAATGCCTCCTTTTGGTCCTATTTTGGACTTGGGTTTAGCATAATGCTTACCCTTCTTAGAGTCTTTAAAGACCTCCACCATGTTGGCTTTCGCCATAGCTTGATTAGCAACAAAAAATTTCTTTTCAGATCTTCTATTGTCCTCCTCAATACGAAGTCGGACAATAAGATCCTCAACAGACATTTCTTTTCGTTTATGCTTTAAGTAATGTTTAAAATCATTCCAACTCGGTGGTAATTTTTCAATAATTGCAGCCACTTGGAATGACTCACTAGTATGCATATTTTCAGCTTCCATCCCATGGATTAGTAGCTGGAGTTCCTGCACTTGACTTACAACAGGCTTGGAATCAATCATTTTAAAATCAAGAAACTGGCCTACTAAGTATTTCTTAGCGCCAGCATCCTGAGTTCGATATTTCTTGTCTAAGGATTTCCATAATTCTTTTGCAGTACGTTACACCTCATATAAACTGGGTACTAAACTATTTAAAATATGGTTTCTGCAAAGAAAATCAGAAAATTTCCAGCCATCAATAAATTTTTGAACAAAAGCATCAGTTACTCCATCGGGAACAACAAAAGGATCTTCTTTTAGAAAATTTTGAAGTCTCACACTAGTTAAGCAGAAAAATATTTTTTGTTGCCAAACTTTAAAATTCACACCATTGAATTTCTCAAGCCTTTCAGGTATCGTTATAGGGTATGAACCTGAAGCCTCATGACTATTAGGCATAACAAGCCCAAAACTCGAAAGTCCATTTCCATTTAATTCAAAACCATTAGGACCAAGTTGTCCATTTTGGTTAAGTCCAAACCCATTAGGACCATTTTGTCCATTTTGGTTATTTTGACCGTAAGTAATTTCAAGGCCATTTCCTTGAGTACGGCCATAACTCGTAAATCCAAAAGCAGTTGGCCTAGAAGCTGCATAGCCAAAAGCATTTGGTCCACTTACAAGTACAGAAGCAACCAGTGTTGAACTAATAGACTCAGAATCAATAGGAACAAGTTGTCCATTTTGGATTTCTTCATTCTGGCCTTAGCAATTTCAAGACTAATGTCTCCATGATCAGCCATGATAAATTCTGAAAATTTCAAACAAACGAAATTAGAACAATTTTAAAACAGTAAATAAAATGGAGTACTAAAATTGTTAGTATGACAATTTTGATTTAATTAAATTTTTTTTCACTTTTTAATATATATATTATCCAAATTAAGTCCTAGTGTTCAAAATAAGTCCTTATTGTCCATAGTCCAAGTATTTGTCCAAATTTAGGTATTCTAAATTTCGGTAATCCAAGTCACGGTATTCCAACTTATGAAAATCTGTTCGTCTCTTTTAAAGGAACATAGTTACACCATCAAATAGACAAAAAAAATATGTCTTAAGATTGTTAGCTTTGAGAGATTAATAATAGAGTAATTTCCTTTTAAGAGACAAAATATAACAAGATGTTAGTAACTTGAATTACGAAAATATGGTAGTAAAATATTTAATAAAATGATAAATACCGAAATAACCTTTTAACTGTGAAAGGATTCTGTTGAGGCCCGAATCGGTTTCCTTAAGACAGAATTTGCCCCGTATGAACTACTGTCTCCCAGGATATAACAACAAACGTTGGATGAACTCAACCGAGCGTAGAATATCACCGAGATGAAAAACTAAGGAACTAAGAATGAACTTAAGACAAAGGCAATATTATGAACATGTAAGAGCTAGCAAAGAAAAACACCAATTCTCAATTTTCTTGTGTATTTCCTCTACTAAAATCAAACCATATATATAGCCAAGGAAAGGAATAAAATTGGCAATAATTAATTACTACCAAGTTGGCAAATGGCATAGCAATTATGATTGCTATTCAATAATAAAAGTAAGATATATTATTAAAACTAAAACTTTCCCATTAAATCATTATTATTATTATTATTATTTTATTTTTCAACATTTTTTTCTTCTTTCTGTTGAACAGATTTCAATCCCTTAAATTTTAACCTAAGCTTTGGTACCATGTTAACTTTCTAGAGAGAGAAGATGGAGATTGTGAGAAAATAATCAATTCAACAAATTCTGATATTATTCATCTCAAGTTAAGTTTATAAATGAAGCTACAATTATTTATATAGCAATTAAAAATTTAACAAACTAATTAACAAGTAACTAAATTTATGTGAGCATAATGATGTAGCGATTTATGTGATTTTAAGGTGCACTAACTTCATTTTCCATTTATTCTTCAACACTCCAACATAAGGATTAGATTGTCGAGGTTAATTCATTGTTCAAAGTACTCAGATGCCGCCCTCTCTGCCGATAAAGTACTCTTCCTGCCGCCGATAAGGTGATAGAGGAGAAGATTTTGCCCTTTTCTAACATCGTTATCGAACCTTATGCGGGTCATTCGCAGATTAAGGATGTAGAATTTGTTAAGAGTAGTAGTCGGGCTAGAGATTGCCCTAGAGATGACCGACCCGAGTCTGCCATTCTGGCTCACTCCAATGTCGGCAAGTCTTCACTTATTAATGCTTTGGTTAGAAAGAAGGAAATTGCTCTCACATCTAAAAAACCAAGTTTCGAATTAATTCAATTGCAGAAAGCTTCTTTTGTGATGTGAATTTCGTTTTGGTATTAACTGATAATTTGGATTTGGTATAAACTGATAATTTGGTGGTGATTATCTATGCAGTCAAGACTCAACTGATAAACCGTTTCCTGGTGAATAAAAGCTAGTATATTGTGGATTTGCCTGGTTATGGGTAATCTTCTTTTATTTTTTTGTAAAATTTATATATATAAATGAAGTTTGATTGAGTTCATCTTGCATTTCTTAACACAATTATGCCTTACTATTGCTGTTATAGAGCTCTTGAATTTTTTTTGTAAATGTAGAATACACGCGTCCTTTTGTAATTCATGATTTTGTTTTACTTAAGCTGTCCAGTGCTTTTTCTGCTGATGGCCTTGTCTTGTCTTGTCTTCTCAATATTATTTGTATGCATGGTTACATAGGCGTGCTTATCTCAAGCGACGATCTTGTTATTGGTGTATTTTGCTAGTATTTTAGTGTAATTGGATCGACTAGTTTGACCAATGCGATCATGACATTTCATCGAAAAGTCGGGAGAGTGCGTAGTGCATGCTTGCTCGGGTTCTGTCACGATTTGGGGGATCCGGGGCAGCGCCCCCGGGTGCGGGGTCCAAGAGGCGGCAACTCCTGGCGGGGTCCTGGGGCAATGCCCCAGGCTAGGGTCAAAAATTTTACATTCCCAGAAAAACGCATCATTTGAAAAATTCATCCGGAAATAAATTTTGGAACCAAAACAATGTGTCTTTTCGGACGTAGATGAAACCAGAAAAATCATATCTTTTTGACATGCCTGCTACCCGAAATAACTTGTCTCTTGGACATGCCTATTGATATTTTTTGACTATTTAGCCTTCTGCTTGATTGAGAATGAGGAATACCATTGAATCTCACATAGAAAAAAACAAGTAATCAGTAGTGATATAGTAAGTTAAAACATTTTGACATTGCGTGAGGCAAATATTGTTTTTTTCATAAGCTGCTCCCGAGCCTTCTCAGCTATTTCTGGTTGTGTTTGTTCTTTTTGTTCATAGCGTCTTCTCAATATTGTATCACCATAATGTTAATGGTTACATAGGCGTGCTTATCTCAATTGACAATTTTGTTGTTGGTGTATTTTTGTATAAACAATTTGTTTATTTCCTGCATTCATTTACTGCTAGGCACTTTTGGCTGAGTTTCAGAATACTTGATATGTTGAAGACACCATGGCTGAATTTCCTCAAAATTTTACAAGGGTTTGGCTTCTGGTTTGTCAATCTAAAAAGTATCTCCTTGTAGGAATTAATGTGAATATAGTAACGACAGTTATGAATCCTTATTGATTAAGAGCTAATGAAAATTCTAGATTATAAAATACGTGCCATTTTCCATTATTTCGATGGGGCTAAAGATTTATTGTTCTTACGCTTTAGATTACAATGGACTAAAGCAAAAATGACTCATTAAACTGTCCGAGCTTCTTTTATTGTGAAGTCACGGATAGTTGTTGCAACTCCACTTCAATGTCAATTAAAAACAACCTCTCTATAATTATAGGGGTAAGGCTGCGTACACCCGATCCTCCATTACCCTGCTTGTGCGGGAGCCTTGTTAGGCATTGGGATAATGTTGTTGTTGTTGTATAGAATACGTGGCATGCGCCACTTTTGTTTAATATCACGAGCTCTCATTACTGGGCATAGGAGATTTATTTACCATTGTTATTACAGACATGATGATTGACTTTCTTGTGAAACATCTTAATCGATAGTTAGTATCCTTTAGAAGTTCAAAATTTTTATCATTTTCTGGAGAACTCAATCTTTGGTAGATGCTTCAGTTAATGATTCAATCACTATATGTTATGGCCTTCCTATATCTGAAACTTCTATGCAATGATTCAATCAAATTTCTTATATTTGAATATTCTATGCAATTTTTATTCAGTGGTTAATAGATTCCCTATATGCAAATTAGCTAAAGCTTCAAATTCTCTCGAACAGACTGGTCATCATTCACCAAAGGCTATTTTCTGAACAGAGAAACACTTGTATTTGTCCTCCTCCTAATCGACGCAAGTGTTCCCCCTCAGAAAATCGATCTAGACTGTGCTTATTGGCTTGAACGCAACAATGTAAGTACCACAACAATTCAAACTTGTTGTTGAACCGTGCTCATTAGCTGCAAAGTTGTTTTTTTCTATCATTGTTTAATATTTGTTTTTTAAAATAAGATGTGATAATTGTTTAGAGATAATGGCAGATTTTTAGGATTAGTAGTTTGCAGATTTTTCTCATTTAAAATATAGCCGTACTGTTAGTGGCACTTAATTTGGATATTAGTTATTCAATTATCTTGTATATATTTGTGCTTATCATCAATAAAATTTTAACTGGCTTTTCATTCTTCAATTTTCTTTTTTCTCTACGTTCCAACAGTGGTATCAGAGCTTTATTGATCTTACAGGACCAAATTCAACCAAATTCCTTTCATCCATAATTCTAAATGGCATCCAATAGCCAATTCCTAAACCACCTATCATTCTCACCGGTCAAAATTATCATATTTGGTCAGTAAAGATGCAAGCTTTTTTAGAAGGTTATGATCTTTGGAAAACTGTAATTGAAGATAAACCAGTACCTCCTCTACCAGTCAACCCTACTTTAGCCCAAATCAAATACAATAACAAATAACAAAGAAAAGGCGAAAAAAGCTAGAGCCAAGTCACTTATTCAAAATTCAGTAATGGATTCTGTGTTCTACAGAATTATGGCTTGCAATACTGTAAATGAGGCATGGGAGAGGTTGAAGGAAGAATATCAAGGCGGTGCTAGAACACGTCAAATGCAAGTGTTCAACTTGAAAAGAGAATTCGAATCGCTAAATATGCATGAGGATGAAACAATTAGTAAGTACGCCGACCGAATCTCTTTGATTGCTAATAACATAAGATTGCTTGGTGAAGATTTTGCAGATACAAGGATTGTGGAGAAAGTTCCTGTGACTCTTCCCGAGAAGTTTGAATCTAAATTTTCATCTCTTGAAGAGTCAAAAGATTTAAGCAAAATTTCGTTGGGTGAGTTAATGAGTGCTCTTCAAGCACAAGAGCAAAGAAGGAATATGAGGCAAGAGAAATTAATTGAAGGAGCTTTCTTCACAACAGGCTCAAACCAAAATTTTAAATGTGGTATATGCGGAAAACATAATCATGAAGAAAAGGATTGTTGGCACAAGGGAAAACCTCGATGTTTTAAATGCAAAAAATTTGATCATTTGCAAAGAAATTGTAAAATACAGGTTAATGACGAATGTGCAAATCCTGTGGAAAAGGTTGAAGAGGTTGAAGAAATCCTTTTTTAATTGGTGAGATATGCACCAACAAAAGATTATGAAGAGAAGTGATTCAATGGTGGAATGTTGGTGCATCAACAAGGGTAATGAGTAGTGACACTTAATTAGGATATTAGTTATTCAATTATCTTGTATATATTTTTGCTTATCATCAATAAAATTTTAAGTGACTTTTCATTCTTCAATTTTCTTTCTTCTCTACGTTTCAACAAAACTCAATAACCCATTTTTCAGTTCCATTCCATCAATAGTATTCTCACAAGATTTTGTACTCTATTTTCAGATACCATTGACATTTGTGTTCACTAAGTGCGACAAAATCAAAGGGGGAAGGGACAAGGCCCGACGAGAACATCAGGAATTTTCAAGAGTTGATAAAACAAAACTACAGGCAACATCCGCCATGGATATGACAAGTAGTGTGACTGGGATGGGTAGAGATGAACTTCTCCTACACATTTCACAGCTAAGGAATTTCTGGGATCAATAAATCTCTACTTCCTAGTGCAGGCTTCTCGGCGTAAAAGAGGTATGTCGAAAATACGTTTCGAATATTCTTCTGGAGAATGTGTGATGGAATACATGTAGGGTCTGCTCCTTTTGCTTTGCTGTATGTCCTATATATATATATATATATATATATATATATATATATATATATATATATATATATATATATATATATGTGTGTGTGTGTATAAATGGCATTGATCCCTTCTTTGAAAAATTATGGATGTTATATGTTTTTGTCCATCTTTTTATTGTTCAAAAGGGTTCATGATTCAATATTGTTTCTAATTTTTCTTTAATCAAGTCAATAATTCTTGTATATCTAGGAGTAATATTTAGTTTAATGTACTAGTTGATGCTGATGGAACTCTTGAAGTTTGACGAAACACTTTTGGTTGAAATGAAGGAAAATTTGAATAAAATGATTTGGACCAAGAAAGCATGAATTTATGGTCATTCAATTTATTAGTAACATATATTTCTTCTAGTTTTTTATCAGGATTTTTGAGGTTGTATATTTTATATTTCAGTCAATCTCAATTATCTATTGAATTTTAGTGATTGAGATTTAATTACAATTTAGATCCTACAACATTTAAAATGAAAGCTTAATCATTAAAATTTAATGGATGTTTGAGATTGACTAACATGTACAACGTTACAAATCACTAACTATAGAATTCATTATAAGTGATAAACTATAGACTTATAGTAGTAAGGTGCAAATAAGAAATGGAACAAATGTGATGAAGTCTTCACTTAGTGGTTAAGAATGAAGTTGTAGTCTTTAAATATTTTAAATTCTAACCACTTATGAGATGAGTAAAAATTTTTCTTTTAATTTAATGTAAGCAATCGATTGAATTTTTTGAAAAAAAAAAAAGAACGTAACAAAGAGGAGTAAAGAAGTGAGACCAAGGGGTGTGATTCAGTATAAAAGACTCATCCATCTTTAATTGAAGATCCTAAAATCGGTTTATGACTTTTGGTATGTATCAGCTTTAATGTTTGAACCAGGTACCCCACCCTGTGAAGTGTGCGAGGAGATTAGTCGATGCCTGTGTAAACCTTAGGTTCAAAAAAGTAGTGCAGGAACCTTCACTTGCCGACATTAATCATACTTCTTTACACGTAAACTATCTCATACACACGTTTTTAAATATGAAAGTAAGGCTACAGATTTTAATCCTAATCCGAAAAGCAACATGTATGCATAAACTTTGGTCAAATGGAATTTAGGTGTTGAATTGTAAATTTTGTCAAGAGGGGAATAATTCAAAATTGTTCTTACGGTATTTCTCTTATTTTAAAAATTCGTAATTTTTTAACTTATAAAAAATTTTATACAATGTTTTTTTAATTTATTTTTAATTTTTAAATTAAAAAATAAAAATAGGTATAATTTATGTTTTAAATTTTATTTATTTTAAGACAATAAATTAATAACTAAACAATTTTGGGAGACACCCCTAAACTGAGGTCATTGAAAGAAATAATTAGCTCAAATGTGCGAATGAAATAATTTCTCATGTGGTGTATTTTTCAACAGCTTCTGATCCGTTATTATCACAACATTAATATCTTTCTTTTATATCCTGCCCTCGTAGATACCCGTAATTATAATTGAAAACCATTCACAATCATCTCGTGGTAAAAGAAATATTTTTTATGCCTAAACTATTTAATCTCTTATCCTTTGTAACTAGATTTTGAAATAACTAGTTATTACTCAACAATTTCATGAAATAATTTGAATGTCATAACTAAACTTGGTGTTGTAGCTGATTGATTTCGAACATAAATTTGTTCACAATTATTAGTTTGAATGGTTAATTCTTCAATGTATAAAAAGACTTAATTTTACGTTTATTCACCTCTAATTAAAGTTGATTCCCATTTTATTTAAAATTTAATATTCTTCTGTAAAAAAGAACAGTGCTTTGGTGGAAGCTGGAAAGAGTTCCTTGTCCGAGTATAGGAAAAGAAAAGCAAGAGGAAGGAGAAAGGGGATTCAATTCCAGAAATCCAGAACGTACTGTTAAGCACTCAATTCTCGAGAGAGAAGGAAAATTGATTTCTGTTATTGCTTAATTCTGAGTAATGGCTATTTATAGCTGCCACAAGATCATTAACAAAGAAGAAGATCAAAACGGCAGCAAGTATAATCAAAACGCAGCAGTTAATTACAGACAATGCAACCGCTAAAAGCAGACAAGAAACAATAAAACGCAATAAAACAGAGCCGGAAATTGAGTTTTCACCGCCGGCGAGCTATTAAACAGAGAAGCAGCAGCTAAGAATATCGAGCGGAGGAGGAGCCGTGCGGTGGAGAATCGGCGGTGGCGCCGGTGAGCTGCTGAACAAGATCTCTGAAATTGATGGGATGAACCTGGAAAACCTTGGGCGGAGCTGAGGGCAATGGGGCAACGGGCTTTTTCGGTGGCTTCAGCTGTGATTTGCGTGCTGAATGGGGAGAGTTTGAATGTTTAACGCTCTTTTTTGCTTGTTGGTATTCAGAACAGTATATTGAAGAAGAAGATGACTCCATAGCTTCTTTTTCTAAAACAGATAGACTAGTATTGTATATAATAATTGAATATGGACGATATGTATACATAGTTATATACAAGGAATCAATGAAGTTGTTAAGAGGGGTAAAACATTAAATTTCTATTTTTTGTTTTATTTTATGTTGTTAGCCGACGAGTGCTTACATATCGTATGCTATATTATATAATAAAGCATGGATGTATAATTTTTTGGTCTAATGTGCGGAAAATTTGACCCATTTTCTTTTATATTTTAAAATTATCTCTAACTATTTTACTTTTTCTTAAAAAATACGTAACTCCATCCATCCGGAATATAATTCAAACATGTAACATTTTGTGTACCACTAAAATAAGACTTCAACGTATAAGTAACTATTTCGCTTGCTTATTGATTTTTTTAATTAAAGGGAAAATAGGTACTACTAGACAATATGCATAAACAGTATAATTTATAATTAAATATTTAATTTCTCCATGCACTCCTATATGTATTTACGGTCGTTTATGAGGGAGGACAATAAGAGTATTTATGGCCCTGAAATAAAATTTATTAGCTTTTTAATTTATAGTTTAAAATATGAACTTTAATTGAATTCAAATTAAATAATATTTCTCTTACTGAATTTGATTAAATGTTGTAAGTTCAATTATTAACTTCTTTAAAATATTAATATTTTATTATAATATTCTAAAAATTAAAGGTATTTTTTACCAATTTTTATATTTATTTACCTAGTGCCCTAAAATATTAACACCAAGCCTTCTAATAAAAAGGGCCCTAATTTTTTATCTCGCTCATGAGCCCCAATAAATTAGGAACAGGCATGTATGCATTGTAACTCACATATATAATCTACAAGAAATACATTAATTTTTATGTTGAACTCTAAATTGATATAGAGTGTTGGATGGAGAGTATAATTTATTGATTAGAAGAACCGAGTATTTATCATGTTAAATTACTATGCTATAGAGGAAATATAGTATCAGTAAACAATTAAACATCAAATATATCAATTTATTTTAGTTGAAGATGTTGGTCCATGGTCTTATTATTGAATAAGTGAGCTTAAAAATGCGTAATGTATCTAATTAAAAAAAAGTTATTTGACAGAAACAGTAATAATAGTAGAGAAATAAAAATAAAAAAGGAAGTGGGTAGCCAGCATAGAAAGACCTAGGCAAGGTGACAACTGAAATTGGTGGACCAGCGACCAGCCGCCTCTCTTCCACATGACTCTATTCAAATTACAATAAATGCCCAGCATTTCTTATTTTACATGACTTGATATCGCTTAATTAAAATTTTAAATTTAAATTTTATTAAATATAAAAAATTTTATTAAAAAATTCACCTATTACAGTTAGGCGGGAGATTCAGATCAAATATGGATATAATGAAAGTAAAGCTCCGGTGAATCAGATAGTCAGAAAAAAACTATATATGATATGAGAAATTTTATTAATATCACATGATCCATGTTTTACCTCTAAATTTGACTATTTTTTTTCAAATACTTTCAATTGTACCTACTAATAATTTTAATTTTAACTTTATAAAAGTGTATCAATTTATTCTTTAAACAATACATATTAACTTCTGATTTAAGAGATAAAAATAAAAAATGATATATTTGAGAAATTAAACTAATCAATAAATTACGTTGAAGGAGAAAATTATTACAGTTTTGTCTAAGTTAAAAGCATTAAAACAGAAGTTCATAAAAAAATATCAAGTTGAGAATGCAAATATGCAATATGCAATATGCATTATGATTGATTAACCAATTTCGTACGGATGCCGTAGCTACACTATTTTCAATCTTTTGAGAGTGATGGAAGCTGCGTTATGTATGTGATTCACCCATGCAAGTTATTAATTAAAAGATAAGAATAGGAATAAATTGATCTTAAGGTGTTTATTAAAGTTGTAAGAGGATAATTCAGTTTCTAATTTTTTTAAAAAATATGTGTTTTATATTATTATTTTTTTTATTAAAACCACATATTATTACTTTTAATATTAATTTAGCTAGGATCTAAATTATTAGGGCCGGGCTGCCCATGGAAGTTTAAAATGTGGCCCATACACATATATTCTTTGTGTTCCATTGATTGTTTGATATTTAAAAAGAGAACAATACTGTTAACTTTTGTTAATGGGATGCACTTATTAATGAATCTAGTAGTTTTTCATACTTCATTTCTATTATTCCGGTTTTAAATTGCTAGCTTGTTTAGCTCATGTTTTCTTAATTCTATTGGTCGGAGCGAAAATTTCGTTGCTCATAATTTTGCAAGGCGGCACATTTTAATGGTATAATGGCACAGGTGCTTGGTTATTAACTATTAACCCACCGAATCTTGCTCCTTTTAGCCCTATTCTTTTTAACTTATAATTAATTCATTTATTTAGTTCAGTACCATTCAGTACTTATCATTACTACATACATATAAATTTATACTGAAATAAGTACTTATCAGTTCAGTTTAATTTAATAATACTACTTATAAGTTAAAAACAACAGTGCGTCATTTGAGTTATCGAGAAGAATCCTTTTTAATTACCCAAAAAAGAAGAATTCTTTTCCTATAAAAAAACAGATACAACTGTGAGTTGTATAATTGTGGCAAATTCATCAGATTAATACTGATATAAATTAAACTTAATTTGTCCTATCCACCAAGTTGCAGTCATCAAATCTTCAGAGGATTGTAATTCACTTTTCATCACAGTTCAATCCAATTTTAACAGCGGATATTTATAAATTTTTTTAAAATATTTAAATAACACATCTAGATCTATACGTGATATATTTTTAAAAGAATTCTAAGTTAGTTATATCTACCTTGTTATAAAATGATGGATCAACATAATAAAATATTGTAAATGTTCCATAAGAACATCATGATAAACAAGAAGGAATTGAGAGAAAGATAAAATATTATTATATGTTGTTTCTTTATATATAATATATAATATAATAAAGAATTATAATCTGCAGAAGTTGGAAGTTGCCACCTATTTTGGACTCACATGACTCAAACGTGGAACATGTGAATAACCAAACATGGAACATGTGAATAACCAAGTGAAAGCTTCCAAATTCCCTGGGGCTTGTAATAGGAACTTGTTTTTTTTCTTTAGTTATTTTACCTTTGAGATGTAGATGTCTAAAATCATTTAACCTAGAAGTTAACGTTTTTGGGTATGGAGGGGTGCAACAAATGTCCACTTTACTATATATTGAAATTCATTCAATAAATGAAAGTTATACTATATTATGAAACTATTTGATCCAAAAAATTAAGATGACAGATAAGATTCAACCGTAACATTTATATTATTTATAACCGTTGATACTAAGTAAACTTTTTGTAAGATGCATATTTAAGGAGTTTATCTATTTAATTTAGTGTTCCTTTAACATCTCATTTTCAATACAAGACATGCAAATGCACAGAAAAACTGATAATATATAAAAGAAAAGAATTATCATGCATCAATGGTAAAGGTTTTATTAATTTTAGTGGTGTAGCCTTCAACCTGTCATTTTAAAAGTTACAGGTTTGATACGAGTGCGGTGAGGTTTGTTACGATCAAACTAATATCTCACACGAAAAAATTTGGGGTACTTAAAGCATTATATAAGTGTCCACATTAACTCCATTAATATAAGGCTTTTTGGGGTAAAGTCAAGAGCAAATCCATGAGGGTTTGGCCCAAAGCGGACAATATCATATTAATGAGGAGTTCGGGTGCGGCACTACAGCCCCCAACAACTGGTATCAGAGCCGGGATTCAAGGCTGGCAAGAGGAATGGTGGACTGCATTGGGTGAGAAGTTTTCCGAATTATGAATGAGACCAAATGTGTGCCCTAGCGAAATTGGGATTTGCAGTTGATGCCTTGTGTCGAAAGTCTTTCTGGCCTAGATTTTCAGGCGGCGTGTCCCACAATGGTAGCGGCAATACAAGATGGTTGGTAGAAAGTTTATATTATTATTGTAAGTTCAGTGAGATAATTTTTTGTTAAAAAAAGAAACATCAGGCATCAAATTTCAAATTAAACACTCATTAAACATATTTTAATAGGAGTATTTTAAAAGGGTAAACTCCATGCTCTGTGGTTTGTTTTGTAAAAAGGTTATTGTGAAAAATTTTCTTCCAAATTGGTGCATGTGGTTTCAAAAGTTAGCAAAAATATGCTTCTCAAAATCTTGAAACCACATTTAGAAGGATAATGTTGTCCATTTTAAAGTAAAATTTTGCAGCTTTGTTTATAAAAAATATAATACACATTAGTGTTATAATTTTTTTGAGATGTACAAATATTTATATTAATTAAAAATCGATGATAACTTTAAAAATTCTTAACAAAATAAAAATTTCTGAAACTTATTAAAATCTTGATAAATAATATAATTGAAATATAGGAATGTTGAATATATTAAAATAACTGGTGTAACATTAACAAAAAGGCTAATTTTAAAAAACATACCTCGTAATTTACATGATTTTACTAACTTTTAAAACCACATGCACCCATTTATAATAAAAAATTTTACAAAAATCCTTTTACAAACAATCAAACTATATAATATATTTTTTTAAGTTTACCCTTCTTTATAATGATGTCCATGTATGGGTGCAGACTTCTTATCCACTGGGCTCGCTTATTGGGCTATTAAGCCTACCCAGGCCCACAATTATCTCAATGTAATGTAACCACTAAACTAAGTAGAGCATTATTAATATTATCCCACTGGTTTTCCTAAAAAAAAGTTTAAATTTCATTAAATGTATGTATTAAAAAAGGTGAGAATTTTTAATTATGATTAAGTTCTAAATAAAATTATTTTAATGAAGATATTTATAAATATTAAAAAAAAAACTTACTAATTCTCCATACCCTATATTACTCAACTATGTATTCATATTTTCAAAAATCACAAGTCCTTTTTGTAGTCTATAAAATAAATTATTTGAAATTGCTCACTTTTTTTATCATTTATTTTTTATGCACTTATGCGAATCCATAAGAGTTGTTGGTGGCAATGTTTGTCAAAAAACATGTAGAAAGTATACATATATATTGTATATCAAATAAACAATATTATAGTATATGCAAATTTAAAAAACTTTTCAAGGTCTAGAATTTTTTTTTTATACAAAAAATTTATGTAAATAGTCAACGGTGCACCTTATGGTAACTTTGTTTTGACATATTATATATTCAATTAAAACATATTAGTTGCTCTTGTTATTATTATTATTGTTAGGATAAACTTTAAAAAAGTATTTTGTAATTTCATTCATTTATAAAATGAGTTTTGAAAAATATTTTTTTATAAAATAGGGTCTGACTGTTAGTAATTTAGGGATTTTCCTTAACTCCATTGCTTAATGTTGATGTGGCCAGGGTAAACTTGGAAAACCCAATTTCAGAACTCTAAATGCACATTTTACTGCTCTAAGGCCCTCTTCTTTTCAACTTATAAGTAGCAGTATTGAACTAAACTAAACTGAACTTATTTTAGTATCAATTTATATATATATAATACTGATAAGTACTCAACTAAACTGAACTGTATATAAATTGAAAATAGCATGACCTAAATCTCCCTTTTTGCTCTCCAATATTCGTTGCCTATACTTCTGCAAATTCAATTATTCATTTCCTTATCCGTAAAACAGAGAATTCAAATTAACCAAATTGGATTTGCATTCTTGCCATAGTTAGAGGAAATATAACGAGGCTAAAATTAGATCCAATTTCAAACCTAAATTGAGGCAAAAATAGCAGACACAATAGGATAGGGTCAAATTCAGGCCTTCAAAACAACTCCAATTTGAGCTAGGAAACCAATAGTTATATATAATCTCTTCCTCAAGATCAATCTCAGAAAATTCAAGACAATACAAAAACCCTAGCGCATAAAGGCCGTGAAAAACCTTACGAAAGTGTTTGCAAGAAGCCATGTGAAGGAAAAACAGAAGTATCGACTGCCTCGGTCTAAACGCACAATGATAATGGTAGGATTAGGCGACGAAGACAATAAAGGATAAAATGTTCCGAAAAAGTATCTGTGAAGTATTATGCCAATGCCTATAGAAGATGAACAGATGGCCTCTTTCAGATTTATTGCTCCTCCGATTTCTTCGGTTAAATTTTGAAAGTTCTGAAGAACGACAAATACAGATTTTAGGAAAGGAAAAGGAGTGGCTGCTGATTTGTTAAATTCTTTGTAGCCCATTTAGAAGCAGGAGATGGATATACAGGAGAAAGGAGAAGAAAGTACATTCCCAAAATTGCCCCTCGCCAAATTATTAATTTAACGGTGTTAAAAATAAATCCTTCACTTATTAACGGTTATAAATCTCATGCCCTATTTTATAAAAAAAAAATTTCAGACTCTATTTTATAAAAGAATGAAACTATAAGATACTTTTTTTTTTTTTTAATTGTAAACGATGGATTGATTGATTGAAATGAGTACTTATTGATCCACCTGATTCTCACTAGATATACCATTGTAGTTTGAGAAATTATTGGGTCAGCTTAGCATACAAAGTCATCCGCATGCGAAGATAACTATTTTAAGACAATTCATAATTATTTATTTTTCATTAACAAATTGATTTCATTATTTAAAACTTGATTTTTAATTAATGTACACCCTTAAAATAAAATAAAAAACTATAAACCCTAAAATATATTATATTACGTGGTATTACTAGTATTAGCAGTATGATTAGTGATTTTATTAATTTTTTTATTTTTAAAAGAATATATATTACTTAAGTTTTTCAATGGCTATTGCAACACTTTCTGAATCTTTACAACACTTTTATGTGTTGCTAGAAGGTTTTGAGAAAGAGTGTATATTATTTATAATTTTCAGTGATTATTATACACTTTCTAGTCTTTCATAATATTTCTGCATATTTCTAAAGGGATTTTCAAAAAATCTAATTAGAACCGATTTATTAATTTTTTCTAATTCAATTTAATTTTTTATGAAATCATTTTAACTAAATCATATTATAATTATAACCGATTTATAATATAATCAATCAAATTAGCCGATAATGTATGATTTTGATCGCTACTGTATATTATAGATTTTGACAACCAAATAGAGTTGACTAATAAATTTTGTTTTCAATTTTGTATCCACCAACCAAAGAATGTAATAGAATTGATGCGCACCAAACCTTATCCATTTATTATCTAATAATAAATACTTAGACTAATACTACTATATAGCTAATTTCAGTACATTAAAAAAATCACTAAAAACATTAACAAGACTAGAGTTCCAATACCACCATATAATTTTTTATATCATATTTCACTAAACTATATATTACGTGGTAAAGGCTTAGTTCGGTTAATGAGCCTTGAAGCTATGATTCTAGAGGTTGTAGGTTTGAGTCCATACTCAAGTAGGATGGGATAAACTTTTCCTTTATTATTATTGTAAGCTCATATAAGGCAAAAAATTTTAAAAAAATAGATTATTCTGTAATTAATTATAATTAGCATCCAATAATGTGATTAAAAAAATGATGCTAATTTAATTATTAGCTTAACAGAGTTTTCTCAAATTACAACTATTTTAACATATTATACAATAACAAAAAATTATGATCCCAAATATGCTAGACATGTACTACAATATGAGAGTATATGTTTAACTAATAAAAAAATATTTTAATTAGAAATAGAAATTCTTTATTAGAAAACTAATTTTTGCCAAATAAAATGAAGTTTTACTTAAATGCTGAAATCATCGGTTGTAAAACTTGTGAATGTATAAACATACACATATAACCCTAAGTACTCGTTTGGTTCGCGGAAATCCTATTCCGTGGGATAGAAATAGAAATGTATGGAAACATGTCAAATATGACACATTATTCATTTAGAGTTTGTCGACGCACGGAAAAGTTTTTCCTAGTTTATATGCCTCTCAGAGAAAACTATTCCTTTTTGAAATAAATGAATAGTTTTTCCATGAGATGTATATAAACTAGGAAAAAAAATTTCCGTGCGTTAACGGATTCTAGACATATACTCTACTATGATAGATATCTTTCCATTCATTTCTATTTTCATTCCACATAATAGTATTTCTGTGAACCAAACGTCACCTAAAAGATACAGTATGATGTTAAGATTGTTTCATCAGTATAAGGGGCCTTTCTTGCCCAAAACCAAGCAATGTGGGATTGGAGCATACTCCCACACGCCTAAATCTCTTGAAACGTGAATTATCATTGGATATATACCATGTTAGCATCTATATACAACCCCAAATATCTTATAAGGGGCCTTTCCTACTATAGCCAACCAATTTGGAATTCCAACTTTGACATCATAGTACATACATTATAATTGCATTTGTAAACATCCATTACATGTCATGAAATTAGATTATTTAATATTTCACATGTTATAATTGTAAGAAATTGATTAGTTAAAAAAATAGTTACTTGATGACAGAAAATACCATATTTTAATGTTTAGATACTAAATTATAGAACTATAGAATTTTAAGAAATAAGTATAGTAATGTTATAGATATAAAGTGATTTAATAGATAAAATATCGGTATTGTTTATTAGTATTATTGTTTTAGTATTGAGGATAAATACAAGGGTATAGTTATAGTATATAAATGTATATAGTTATAAATATATAAGTTACACATGATATATTTTTATAAATAGTTATTATTATTATTATTAATGTAATAATTGTATGTTAAAAGGGGTATAGTTGGAGTAATAGTAAGTGTAGATATATATATGAGAAAAGAGATAGGATTAAGATGAGAACTCTCATCCTTACAAATTCTCACACACACACAAGAGAGAGAGAGAGAGAGAGAGAGAGAGAGAGAGAGAGAGAGAGAGAGAGAGAGAGAGAGAGAGAGTCAGAGAAGAAGTGAAGAGAAGAGAAGAAGAACAAAGAGAGAGGAAGAACCAGGTATGAAGTTAAATTTGTGATTCGATTTTTATGACGTTAGAAACAGAAATAAGAGATATAATAAACTAGAGATTTGTTCATCTATTTCTTAGGAAGCTCTCTGAACAATTTGGGGATTTTTGGATGAGTAGATCAATAGCTATGATTTTTATAAGATGAAGTGTTCAGAATTGAATAATCAGAGAGATGAGGTGAGTTTTGAAATTAATCTGGGATTGTTATACTACTTGTAA
Organism: Euphorbia pulcherrima; assembly: GCA_947683365.1. Lineage (NCBI taxonomy): Eukaryota > Viridiplantae > Streptophyta > Magnoliopsida > Malpighiales > Euphorbiaceae > Euphorbia > Euphorbia pulcherrima. The sequence continues at coordinate 85,381,907 of CANTUS010000014.1, forward strand.
AATTATGAATTTTTGATATGTTATTCCCTTATGTGTTTAGTTTAATTAGGAAAAAGAATCAGGTCGATTCATGTTGTTTATAGAAAGTTATGGTTGTTTTACTAAGATGCTGTCCAGGTAGAATGGGTTGAAACAGGGCGTTGAAGGAAAATTCACTATAAATCGTACAAGGCTTTGAAAATTTTGAGGTTTTAGTATGCTATGTAATTGTATATTATAAATTGAACAAAAGAAGAATAAGAGCAATTGAGTTAGTGAGTTGAAAGTAATGAATTTTGAAGTGAAGTGAGGTCACAAGGATACTGGTTCTAAGTGCAGGAAAAATAGGACAGAATTAGAGTTCAAAATATCAAATTCGTAATAAATGGAAAAGTAATCAGAAAATTATAAATTTTTGATATGTTATAAAGCTATGCGTTAAGAGTAAAATGAAACTAAAATCAGGTCATTTGGTTGAATACTTTAAAAGATATGATTGGTTATAGTCAGTAAGGTCACGGAGATAGTAATTCTATTCTAGTTTATGTCAATCTATATATATATACAAAAGGAAATAAGATGTATATGTTTATATTTTATATGAATTTATGTCATAGGAGCTCAAAACAGTGAAGGGATTCCAGAGGAATGTCCAAGTCGTTTACGAGAGAATTAGCTCGGACAATCTGTGAGTATAAACACATGATATGAATTTATGGGTGAAATGTGTTGATGTGTTAATTGTATGAATATGTGAATTGTGGCGATAAGTGAATATTTGTGAACGATTAATGTGATTATTAGAAAAGTATAAGTGAGTATAAACATGATATGAATTTATGGGTGAAATGTGTTAATGTGTTAATTGTATGAATATGTGAATTGTGGCGATAAGTGAATATTTGTGAACGATTAATGTGATTATTGGATAAGTATAAGTGAGTATAAACATGATATGAATTTATGGGTGAAATGTGTTGATGTGTTAATTGTATGAATATGTGAATTGTGGCGATAAGTGAATATTTGTGAACGATTAATGTGAATTATTGGATAAGTATAAGTGAGTATAAACATGATATGAATTTATGGGTGAAATGTGTTGATGTGTTAATTGTATCAATATGTGAATTATGGCGATAAGTGAATATTTGTGAACGGTTAATGTGAATTATTGGATAAGTATAAGTAAGTATAAACATGATATGAATTTATGGGTGAAATGCGTTGATGTGTTAATTGTATGAATATGTGAATCGTGGCGATAAGTGATGTGAACGGTTAATGTGAATTATTGGATAAATATAAGTGAGTATAAAATGAAATGAATTTGTGATTGTGAATTGTGTTGATATGTGACTATATATGTGAGTGGAACTTGATATATATGAAGTGTGTTGACATTAGTTGAGTGTTAAATGAATTGTATTGAAAATGTATTGTTATGTGAATATAAACTTGATTTAAATTATTAAGTGAATCATGTGCATATAAGTTTATAATGAGAATTGTATTTGGTAAAGTAGAAATTATATGATATATGTATGTGGAATATATGTTGAAATTCAATTGCATTAGTATATTCTAATTGTAAGCTCAATGGTTCGTATAACAAACATTTGCACTTGAATATATGAAAAGTATAAGAGACGTTGTGACATAGCCGATCAAACATTGCAATACATGTTCTGTTCATCTGGACCCATATGGTCAACCAATTGCAATATCTGACAAATGGACCGAAAGGTCAACCAACTGTTTATATGGACCGAAAGGTCAACCAATTGTTACATAGCTGGCCAGCAAATTAATTGACAATTGCTACAAATGTTACATGTATCCCGGGGCAATAGTTTGGCTGGAAATGTCACAACAATTAAATAACTGGTTCATTCATTCTCATATAAGTGTGACTGTTTATTGAATTTGTAATGTGTGTATATATGTGATTTGCTAAATTCATAGATTGTTTATATTCACTGAGTTGCGCCTCATATAAAGCGCTAAATTTTTCAGAGGTGATAAAATTTGTAGAAGCTCATTACCTGTAGATATCATGGACGAAAGATTGGTTGGCTATGTTCCATCTCACTCCCCCTCCTCACAAAACAAGCATATAGAATAGAAGGTGGTCGGGTTTTGATTTTGCTTCGTATAAGATTGTCTTGTAAAAAGATATAATGTTACAAGTGATTATATATATAAATAAAGTATAAATACAAAAAAAATTTATACGTTATTATTACAATTTTAGTAATTTAATATAAGGTATAGATTATTTCACCAACAGAAAGTAACCATTTGATGAGATTGAATTAATCTCTAAATAATATTCTAGTGTAATTGATGTAAATGTAATAAGTAAATAACATTATTATAAGAGAATACATGTAATAGCCCTTAAAATTAGGGTTGTAAACGAGTCGAATCGAGTTTTGGCATGTCGTATTTATTCGTTTAATTTTTAATCGAATACGAGTTAAGTAGAGCTCAAATTCGAGCTCAAAATTCTGTTCATGTTTGGTTAAGTATTCGTTTGTTCGCAAGCTGTTCACAAACAACTCATTTATTTTTTTTCATGAACAGTTCGTTAATTTGTTCATGAACAAGCTTGTCTGCTTATGTTCGTGAACGACATTGTCAATTCAATATATAATTTAAAGTAGGTCATAAAATTGGGTTGAATAATATTATACATATATTTGTTGTATTAGTTAATTTTATATAGCCATATTTTATTTTAATTCTATAATATTTTATTTTTAATATGTAATTATAATAAGTCGACCTTTCGTGAACATTTATCGATTCAGTTCACGAACTTGTTTGCGAACCTCTAATCGAATTTATTCACGAGCTAACGAGTCAAGCTTTGGCTTCTTCATGTCCAATTCATTTATAATTCGAGCCATAAAATCATGTTCACGAATTATTCATTTATAAATCGAGTCGACTACCGAACTGTTCACGACTTCTTATAAAAAAACTAGTTATTATGTTATACGGACAATATAATAAATTTGTCCAGTCTAGCTTCTTATACATTTTGAATAAATGGCTTCAATCTTCTAAAACTAGACCTATTTTATGTTGGCTCTTCTAAACCGTCAAATGCTCATTTCTTACTACTTCAAATGTATGCCTAACATTTTTCAAGGTGAGCTACGTTGAAATTAATATAAGGATAATGAACTTGAGTTACTCTTCAAAGTGTTAGTTATTGTTCTATCTTCTTTAATCATCAAGTTGACTAGTCATTATCATCGATATATAACAATTAACTAACGAATTTTCACATAAGACACATTAGTAAAATGGAAAACGTATTTCCTAAAAATAAAACTTATACTTGCGTAAAATAAAATAAATTCAATTTATTATTAAGTTATAACATTTTTGTGATTAAATCTTTATGTTTGAAGGTACAAAAAAAATATTTTGTTAAAAAAATCCTAGTAGTATAGTGCACGTTATATACATAGGTGGAATGTGACTCTTGATCTGTTTATCATTAAAAATATTGTGTATGCTTGTTGGTTGACTTTAATTATGAATATATTAGATAATAATATATATTTAATAATTAGAGATTAAATTTCTTCTAAATTCACTATTAATTATATATAATCAATAAATTTAATAAAAATATCTCGTACTACTAAAAAATATATAAAAAATATTCATTGAATATTTATAATTTAATACTCCCTCCGATTTTTTTTAACTGTCACTTTAGGTAAGTTTGTACATATTAAAAAAATATTAATTAGGATAATAAAAGTATTAAAATGCTCCTAACACCAATAATTATTTGAAAAGAAGATTAGTCTTTTTTATCTTTTGTCATTTACAATGAGCATTAAATAAGGATAAAGTGGGAAAGATGATCAAACAATTACATTAGAATTTGAAAGTGACATTTATTGAAAATAATTTATTTGGCTCTAAAGCGACAGTTAAAAAAAATGGAGGGAGTACTGTATAGATCAGTATTAATATGTAATACTAAGAGATTACCCATGAAATTGGATGATATATTTAATAATACAAAGGGCAAATATTATAATATATTGCTAATTCTTTTACCACAAAAATATAAGATCAAGTACTACCAGAGTTTTAAAATTATATAATTTTTAAATAGAGAGACAGCTAAGTATTATTGTATATAAAAATAACTAATAAATACTATTCATCCTTAAGTATACCTCTCCACCATTTCTTTCAATTCACTCTTCATTTTCTCCATATCTTTTCTTTTCTTTCTTTCCTTTACTAGTTGAATTTCCTGTAAGGATGGAGACACATACCTTAATTCCGAAAAAGCGAAGAAAATTGAGCAGGCTGATCAAGTTTCCATTGAAGTTATTGATCAAAGCTAGAGATTTGTACGTCGCGGGTATGGCTGGTTACTCAGATCGACTAGGAGTTGTCGGTGCTATGGGTTGCCCTACTGGACCAGTTGTCAATACCTTGCCTAAGAGTTATAGTCTTAACTCCACGAGATCGAGTAACTATAGCGATGATTGTAGCGAGCTACTGAGGTCTGCTTCTACTAAAAGTGCATATGGTAATAGAATTCAGTTGGATCATCTTCAGAGACAAAAGTCTACGAAAAACAATAAGATGTCGAGGAGTTCGAGTGTCGGAATTGGGAGAATTGATGAAGACAAGTCATGTCGTTTCGATGGTAATGTGATTAAGGTCGATACCGATGTTGTGTTTACTAAAAGCAGAAGCTATGTCGTTGGCAGTACAAGAACTTCCAATGGAGTTCTCAAGTTTTAAATATCTACAAAATTATTAGGTAAAGAAAACATGGAAAATTTTTTTCCAGTTTCTTTGATTTTTCAAATTCTTGTTTAAGTGTTTATTGTATTTGTATTTTGTTTTCACTTATATATATAATTTCTTTGTTGTCTATGGTTTGTACAGTTTTAATTTGGTTTTGTCTGTGGAAGAAAATTCAGTCAATTTCTTCAAGAAATGTCAATTAATATCTATTCTTCTTCACTATCAACTTTAATTTAGTGAAATTTTACTTGTGAATTTTTTTGTAGCATTATAACATCGTGTAACTCAATAGTATGGGTTCCTCTCAATAGTGGATTTATGCTTAAAGGTCTTCATTTTATGGCGTGAACATGTCTGAAATAATAAATTTGATCGTTGTGAAATGAAATTTTCTATCTAATGTAAGTTTTAGATATCCAATATTATGGAAAAGCGACAGCACTAATTTATATTACCTTGAATATTCGTCATACAAACAATTTTAATTATGTCAATTTTTTTCTAATTAATTTTAAATCATTTTATCATCAATTTCATGTGGATTAGCTATAGGTTCTACTCTAATTGTTTGTGTTTTATTTAATTTTAAAACTTTCTAATCGACATTTATTTTATTGAAGTATTCTTTCTAGTTTTTTTTCAACTCTATACACATTTACATAATCCACTTATCATCTATGTTACAATATTTTTTCTATTAATTAAGGACATTTTACTTTTTAGAGAATAATATATATAAATATATAACAGAAAAAAAATAAAACTTTCAAAATAATATTAACTATACTTTTTTTATAAAATATAATATAAACTATTTGAAGTATTTATCTATGACATCTTTAACTAATTGATATCATAAATTGCAAAATTATTGTTTATTAAATTTTTTAGAAAGCTGACATTCTGTATATCCATTAGAAAAAAGGAAGTTGACATTCTATGATAGCTAAAAAAATTCTCAAATAATGCTTTGTTTTTTTCTTTAACGAAAAGTGAGTTTGGACTCCCAAAAAATATTACATTTTCAAATTATTTTGTTGCAGCTCCTTGGCTAAGCGCATGTTCTTTTGGATAATAATTTAATATAATTTAATTTAGTTTAGTATAGTTTAATGCAGTTCAGTTCAGTATAGTTTAGTGTAGTTTAGTTCAATTCAGCTATGCGCAGTTATAAATTTATACTGAAATAAGTTCAGTTCAATTCAGCTTTTAGAAGTCGAAAAAGAGTAGAGCCCTAAATCTCTGAGGATGTATAGTTACTTTCGTAGTAGTTTGAGTGGAATTTACCTCCAATAGATCATTGAATTGGTTGGTTTCAAAATTAAGGATTTAATTATCGAAATTGTCCGTTATTTTCAAGGTGGTGCATCAATAAATAAAATAATGACTATGGTTTATGTGAACAAGTGCTTAATGGGGGTGTTGATATCAATAATTAACAATGCAACATCATAGTAGTTTGTATCAGACAATTGAAAAAGATTAATTTATTGCCATATATGTCACATCTACAGCTCACACATTCTGTTTGTATATTTTAGTCAAAGCAACATCAAATATAACATTTTCTTTGAAAATAAAAATTGAAATCTTAATTCTTTTTAATCTGTTGCTCTAATTATAGGTAGCTAATTAAGTAAAAGTAATCTATGACACTTGCAATCTTCAAAACACTAGTTGTACTGGAGTCAACACCACAAAAACCTTAATATGTTATTAAAACTCTCTTTAAAAAAAATCAGTAGCATAACGTCTTAAACAATAGTATTTTCTAAACTGACGAATTAATATTCTACAAATGTTGCTATAAAATGTTGGTATCTATATTGGTTCTTCTAGTAGATAACTAGCCAAATTTTATGTAAGAATATGGCTTAATACATTATTTGCCCCCTGAACTTGATATGAAAAGTCAGATGTCACCGTAAACTTTTAAAAGTTTTAACTTACCTCCTAAACTTGGAAAAAATAAATCAGTTTGCCCCTTAAACTTGGAAAAAATGCACCAGTTTGCTCCCTCAATGCCATGTATCAACTTCGGATTGGTTTGACTTTTTAAAAATGTCATTTTTCAGATTTTTTTTTCTCCAATTAGAAGCCGACATGTGGCAATGATAGGACAAACTGGTGCGCTCTTGTCAAGTTCAGGGGGCAAACTGGTTCATTTTTGCCAGCAAGTTGAAATTTTTTAAAGTTCAGGGTGACATCTAGTTTTCGTGGGAAAAAATGTATTTGGCCTAACAATATTGTTTATGGAAACATCCATCTCCAATCTGAAACAACAGACAGCATAAAGTTTATGGAAACTGAAATGCTTCAAATTCTATACAACTTGAACTAGTACAAGATTAACCTTTGGATAACCCAGAATTTCAGTCACGTAAAACCTCATGCTTCTGAAGCTATTTAATGTAGAAAAAGACAATCCTATTAGGCTATTACACATATTAATCAAACGTCCAATTTTCTTTATCAGCTGAAATCTCTGCATATCGCAGCTTTCAATTTGAAACAAACATCAAAAGAAAACAACTTTCATCAATGTCAACCATATTTAACAATGGCATAAATCACACCAATTCATTTAGACATCTTCTACAAAAGGAGTTCTAATTGCCTTGTTCCAATCCTAAGCTCCAAGGAACTAACCAAAAGTAAAAACGAAACTACTTGTAAACACTAGGCATTGTTTGAGCTCATTAAATTTCCGTGTCACATACTTTGAGCAGCATTCTCTTCAGGATCCTGGAAAAAACATATTATATAGTATAAATTCTGCATCTAGTCGAATTCCGCTACTAGTCTATCTGAAAGTCAGTTGTAGTAGTAAAAGGGAACGTAACATACTTTGTCGATAAATGATGCTTTAATGGTGTTGTTAAGGCTGCCTTCCCATTCCCAATCATGCTTGTGTCTTCCTGTTTGAACTTTACATAGCTTTGTTGTGTCCGACACTTGATCGGCGAAATTCTTCATGTTAGGACATCCTGTAACCATCACTTTCAGCAATGATGGGAAATGGAAATCATAATTTCCCGAACAAAAGCTCGCCAGGCATGGCAAATTGCCGAGTCCCAAATATTCTAGCCGACTGAAATAAATCTCGTAATCCACTCCATCCGAACCAATGCCCATCGTTTCTTGCATCATTTTGCAATCCTTCACATTCATTCTTCTGAGCTGGACAAGGCTCCTAGCTGTTGAGGCGGTTACGAGGTTTACCAGCCCACCACATTTTGACACTGTTAGAACTGTCAAAGTTTGAAGTGACACTGAAGAGGGCACGAGAAGCTTCAAACTGTTGCATTCGAGTAGTGCTAAATCTTTCAAATTTCGAAAAAAGGGGATTGATTGGCTATCATGACGGACCAAATGCTTGAGTTTTGGCAAATTCGATAGCTTTAATTTTGTCAACAATGCAAGTGACTTGGGATCTTCAAAATTTATTTCTTCGCTTACAGAATCGCTCAGAGCAAGCTTTTCCAGTTTGGGAAAATGATGACAGGAAGTAGATGGAAAAATTGCATATTCACCTTGGAAGCTTGTTAACTCAATGCACTTCAGTCTCGAAAAGAACCCGGATTGATAATTGCCAATTAATTCATCCATCAGAGTCTTCCATTCAACTTTCAGATCCCCCAATTCAGGAATTACAATCTTTGGAAGTGCAAAAAAAAAATTAACATAGTAAAACAAGGGGGTTTTCACCATCACAAATTATGACTGAAATTATAAACTAAAAGACAGAAAATCATGACATCTGTTTTAAAGAAGATGAAAAGGGAAACAGAACTGACCTTAGTACCCAAAAAATTTGTCACTGAATTACGAATTATTTCTTCAACATTGTTGCTTGATTCTTGTCCTTGTAATGATGTTGAAGCAAAAAATTCCACATTTGGACAATCAACTACCTCAACAATGTTCAAAGACGGGCATTCAAGTGTTTCATATGTTGAACAAACGCTTGACAATTTAGTCAAATGCTGCAGATTCATGGAGTACAGTGATGGCAAAATTGTTTGGTATTTCTGAGTTGTTTCCTCCTCTGCTTCCGATATGATGTGCTCCATCAAATTGCAGTTTTTAACTTCCACATACTGAAGATTTTGGAGACTCAGAGCCATTGAAAGACTAAATATACAAGTCAAATTGCCACAACTGTGAACTTTCAGGAATTGGAGATTTTTGAAATTCAAAATTTTCTGAGGATCCTTGGTCCACACTTGCTTCAACCTAGGCAGATCAAATAACTGCAAATTCTTAAAGTTTTTCATTTTATTGATTCCACATTTGTCAGCATTTAACCCTTCCAAATCAATCACTTGTTCTATTGAATCACATTTTTCTACAATCAGAACTTTCAACTTCTCCAAATGCTGAAGTAGATGTGATGGAATGGCATTTGAGAATAGTTCACAATCATCCACTTCCAACCTTTCTAAACAGCGGAAGCTCTCGACACGAAAATGGCCCTCCCATGTTTCTTTCAGCACAGGAAATGCAGAGAGCTTGGTATCTTTAACATCGTCAAATGCAACCTGAAAAGTGAAAAATATTCCATTGCCAGTGAAACATCAGTTAGAGTATGAAACGAAGATTCAGAAGAAAATTTAAAATAAAAGATAGTATTAAGATCTCTACCATTTTCAGATACAAGTGTATTATGGTGGTATTGAGATCGCCTTCCCAACAGCAATTTGCGTGATTTTCTGACTTTTTTACACAATTTACAATTGGCGTGTTTACGATTCCATGGCAAAAATTTCTCAAGTCCGGACATCCCCGCAGAATAACTTGATCCAAACATGGGAATTCAAAATTATAATGTCTCGAGGAGAAGCCTTCAAGGCTCTGCAAATCAACAAGTTTTAGTGTTTTCATTTTGATGAAAACAGTCTGATCTGTTGTTTCCACTCCTACTATTTCTGTCAACATCTTACAAGATTCAACCCTCAGCTCCTTGAGTTGTGCCATATTTTTCGCCATTGATGATGTTATAAAACTCACCAAATGATTGCATTTATATACATTCAGAGCTGACAGATTCTGAAAGCATGTAGAGAAGGATGTGAAATTCATCAAATTTCCACAACATCTTACTTCAAAAGCCTCAAGAGATTGAAATAATGAGGCATGAAATGAAGAATTTTGCCACCATATCTTCTTCAAATCATCAAGATTTTCTAGTTTTAAAGACTTTATTGCCAGGGGTACCTCGAAGTTACCATTGAGTACTTCGAATTTAAATAGCTCACTGAAAGAAGAATCACAAACCTCAAGCTCATTAAGATTGGGTAATCTTGAAAGGAAACGAACAAGAAAAACATCTGATTTGGTTGCGGTAGAGCAATACAACACCACCAACTTTTTTACTTTTGAATACAAGTTGATGGGCAATTCGAATTGCTTCATCGCCCTAATAAACTTCATGTCCATTGACAACTTTTCCAGTTTGGGGAATACCTGCATATTCATCAAAGTACAAACTCTAAGTTTCTTTATTTTGGTGACATCAATTTCACCAGAGATGAGATGATGTAAAACATATAATTAATGTTAAAGTGATAAGATAAAATTGCTTTTCAGTAAAATACTAACCTGATGGATGAAATGAATATCTGTTGGAATGAATAACGCTTTGATAATTGGACACTCTGTTATGCTGATCTCTTTCAATGAGCTAAATGTCACTTGAGAAACATTTTCTTCTTCGTTCTCATTTTCCATTATTATCGATTCCATCATCTCACAGCATTTAAGTTGTATCTCTTGGAGTTGAAAGAGGCGTGACGCCATGGACCAGGTAAATGCATATTTCAATCTGCTACAGGTGTCTATTTTCAGCACTTACAATCTGTTGAGGTCCAAAATTCCCTTGGGAACCTTATTGTATAATTGGGTCAGCATGGGTAGATTGATCAATTTCAACTCATTCAAACTGGGAAGAAGCCCGACATCTCCCTCTTTAGCAGGTAACCCTTCTAAGTCATAAACTACTTGAATTGAACTGCAATCTCTTACGTAATCTTTCTCAACTTATTCAAGAACTGCATCTGATTGGCTAATATAGCTTTTGAGGAAAATGCATTATTCACTAGTTCTAGTGATTCTACATTTTGGAAGTGTCTTCCTTCTTCAAGATTTTCACCAACCTTTCAATCACAAGGAGATTGCAGCAATTTTATAAACATAAAAATTAATAACAATTAATATATAAACAATAAGCAATAAGAACATAATAAGTGTCCTTACCCATTCTCTTGAGTTCGATGCTATGGTAACATTGAGATTTCTTTCCCACTGTTGCTCATCATCAAATAGAATTCCCCGTAGTCTGTTAGGATCTCCTAACTAGCTGCAATATCAGGTTTTAGGAACTAGGTAACTAGCAGAAAATAGGGTTTAATGAAGAAGAAAACAGGGCTAAATAGAATGCAGTAAATTAGAAATGCAGGGACTGTAAAGTAGAAAAGAGATGACTAAGGAATTGAAAGAGAGTAATTCTGATATTTGATTGATTATTAGAAAATGATTACATTCTCGTTCTTATAGCCAGACATTGTACTATGCTAGCTGCTAAAAAACAAAATAGGACATAACCGTTTGTACTACCTAAGGGTACCATGACTGGGATAGGCCTTATCACCTTGAGGAATATTCTAGACTAATTAACCTATTAAGCTACTAATTAACTATATTAACTAAGACAAATAAAGCATAAAATAATCCTTGATCCTTCTCCCTGGATACCTGACATTACTCCCTCCTTGAAATCAGTCTTGTCCTCAAGACTGTTTCTATTAGTGCTCTCCTTAGTCACATTCTGCTTCCGCTGCTCCACTCTGATCGTAATAGATGTAAGAGAAATTTTAACTGTGGTGAACAGCCTTGAATTGAAGATTTCAGCCAGCAACCCCACTGTTATTCCAAAGAAAATTGGATAACTGCAGAATTTTCCTTGCCAATTTATCACCATATTGTTCCCACATATCAGTTGTTCCTCTTTTGGCTGTGCCTCGGGAGCTAAAAATTCACCAATTGACTTGAAAAGATCCTTCTCATTCATTCGATCAGCAGCACCTATAGAAATTCCTTGGTTCCAGCTAGCAGGTTGATCATATGGCTGATCATTTCCAAGGCTCTCATCTTTAAGCTCTAGCATTTGGCCCAAAGAATTCTCCTCAGAACCAAGGTGAAAATATTGATGAACTTGTTCTTGCCACCACTTGTGTTTCTGAATAGCATCTCTAACTTGATCAACAATCATTGGACACGTGATACCAACACAGTCAGCTTTCAAAAGGACCTCTCCAACCTTCCAATACAAAGCAGCTTCAAGCTCTTGAGTCCATTCAGTGACTAACTTTTCCTTTTGACTTTGCAGTGCATTAGAGCGCACAATAACTTGCTGAACAGAGTCCAAAGACATCTCAAAAGCAATGTATCTTCCACTAAGTATTGCAATTCTCTCAAAAACAGCAAACCTAGCATGAACTCCCACCATTGGATCATATGGAGCAATGCTGCAATCACGAGTATCCCTAAAGGAAGGGATCTTAGCAACAATTTCAATAATTATATCAATACCAGTGCCTCTAATTGAAGAAACATGACACAAAATCCCTTCAACAATATTAAGTTCAACAATTAAGGCAATAGTAGTTACTTTCCCGAGACTAGTTATAGCTTCACAATTCGCTTTTCTTGGAGACATCTGATTTTGTTTATTACTTTCTACTTGGCCTTCAAGCATTACATCAAATAGTTTGTATGCGACCGAGGAATCACTTTTCTTCTCAAACATACCCCTTAATTGTCTATGATAGGCTAAATTCTCCTCGTTCCCAGCCCCAACAGACCCAACTATATAACCAATTTTTAGCACAAAAGAGACTAACCCATTTTCAGAGATAGACTGCAGACCCCTTTCACTAATTGCAACAATTCCAGTTCCTGTTGTGAGCGAGACTAAGTCCGAGAAGGGTGGAAGGACGGCGAAGTCTCCTGCTGCTGCACCGTTACCATAACACACAGTTTCAAGATTAAATTCATCGCCACCGTTTAACAAAAATTGGTTGTCTTCTTTTGAATAGAAGAGATAGTGTATTTGGGTTTCTTTTAATCCATTATTGGGCTTGGGCTTGGGCTTGGGCTTATTTGAAACCCTAGCATTTACATCATGACTCAAACGGTGCTTGCCCTTTTTCTTCTTTTTCCAATTCTGCAGATCGAGCCCTGTTCTTCTCCGTACAAATTCGACCTCCACTCTTCCATATTTGCCGGCGATATGTGCCTTCCGACTTGGTTTGCGTTTATACTTCCATCTTCTTCTTTTTCCTTCAGAGATAACCTTGTGGTTTGAAGCTGTGGTATTTTGCCGTTGCTCTAGTAGCCGCTTCCCGATTGTGGCCACTGTGAACTCCGGACCTGGGTCGGACTGGACTATTAATTCTGGTGCAGGTACGCTTCTCGTTTGAAAATGGTTACAGACCCATTTGTCGTTTCTTTCCTTCACAGCCACTGAAACTGCTTCTTTCATCAATAATTTCTGCCCATTACCTTCAGATTTTGGCCTCACTTCTAGCTCATTTTTCCTTTTGAAACCCATTGTTTTTGCTTTAATCTCCACCACCGGTGACTTAACCTCATTTCTGGAAATTCCCATATGTTTTCCAGATTTATCATCTTGCAATGGATTTTGAATCTCTTTGGGTTTGAGATTATGCCCTTGGCTCTTCTCTGCATATTTCTTATTTATAATCTCTTTTTCTTTATCATACTTCTTCCATATCTCTTCAATCCTTTCAAACCGCTTTGTCTGCTCATGGAACATTGAGAAAATGTTTTGCAGTTCTTGCTGAAGGAGTTCCATAATTTGTTGCTTGTGAGGATCCATGGATTTATGAGATTTGAGTGAAATGGGTGCCAAGAACGTGCTCTGATACCTTTTCTCCACTTCTCTTCTAAACTCATTCCACGGGACCCCAAAGTTGAATGGTATCCAGTTCCTGAGCCAGCTTTCAGCCTTCCCAAACATGTACAAGCCAGCTAGCTCCACCTTTCTATCCTCAGGAACCTCAAAAATCTGGAAATATCTGGCACATTTGCTGGTCCACATATCTACCTCCTCGCCATTGAAGCTTGGAAGTTCACACTTTGGCAAGAGTTTCTGTAAGTAAGGGACTCTCTGATGTTGGCCTTCTACAGGTGGCCCTATCAAGTTGGATTCTAGTTCCGGGTTGTGAAAAAGAGGGGGTCTTGGTGGGTAAGGGTATTGGGGTGCTTGAGGTCTGTTTAGGTGAAAAGTAGTTTGGGGTGTGTATTGATAGGAAGAACTAGCCCTGTTTTGTGTATTTACGGATGGGTTTTGAGTGTTAAAGTTTGCAACTTGAGGGTTGACGAAGGGTAGCTGTGAGTTGCTGGGATTTTGAAAGTTAAGAGTTGGGTGTTGAGGATGAATGGTGATTTGTGGGTTGAAGGATGAGTTTGGTGAGTTCAAATGGGGTTCTGGGTGTGTGGGGGCTGTGAATGTAGGTCTAGGTAGAGGCTGAGAGGGGTTGGACTGGTTTTGGGGATTTGACAGAGCACTGGATGGTCTGGTAGAGAAACCAGGGGTATTTTGAGTTTCAGGTTGAATCTCCGGGGTAGAGTTTCTAGCCATTACTGCCTCGGTTAACTTCTGGATTTTTTCTACTAGATCTGCAGCCATCTCGGTTTGAGATCTCTTAAGGTCACTCATCTCCTTTCTTACTTCAGCTACATTTTTCTCTAGGTTAGCCTGAGAGATCTCTAAATTCTCAAAATGCTCTGCATTCCTCTCATCTCTAGCATTTAGCCTTGTCTCAGTTTCTTCAAATCTGGTAGTTAAACTCTTCAACTGATCTTCTAGTGATTCCATTAGCCTTTTAGCTGTAACTTTTCTAACCATTAATGGTCGGAGAATCGCCGCTTTGATACCAGTTGTTAGGATCTCCTAACTAGCTGCAATATCAGGTTTTAGGAACTAGGTAACTAGCAGAAAATAGGGTTTAATGAAGAAGAAAACAGGGCTAAATAGAATGCAGTAAATTAGAAATGCAGGGACTGTAAAGTAGAAAAGAGATGACTAAGGAATTGAAAGAGAGTAATTCTGATATTTGATTGATTATTAGAAAATGATTACATTCTCGTTCTTATAGCCAGACATTGTACTATGCTAGCTGCTAAAAAACAAAATAGGACATAACCGTTTGTACTACCTAAGGGTACCATGACTGGGATAGGCCTTATCACCTTGAGGAATATTCTAGACTAATTAACCTATTAAGCTACTAATTAACTATATTAACTAAGACAAATAAAGCATAAAATAATCCTTGATCCTTCTCCCTGGATACCTGACATAGTCTTGGTGTGCTTAAGACTCCGCCACAAAAAATGTTCATTCTACGGCATCTTTTGACAATTACTTGCTCCAACAGTGGGAAATTAAAGGTGTACTTGTCAGAGCAAAAGCTTTTGAATTTAGGTAAATTGCTTAGCTCCAAATGCCTGAGTTTATTCAATATGATCACATCGTCATCATCATGCTCTGTTCCATATCCATTCCCGGTTACAATTTCTTCAATCATTCTACAATATAACACTTTCAGTTCCACGAGTTGGACCATAGTTTTGGCTGTTGATGTATTTACCAAGGTTGTGACATTTACACAATATTCCAAATGTATAGTTGTTAGGTTTTGTAAGGATGTTGAAGATGGTGATATACTCATCAAATCATGACAATTCCGTATATTGAGAGTTAATGTGATTGAGTTGGGAGTCTTTTTTCATCATATGCTTCAATTTCTGAACACTGCGTAACTCCAGGTGCTTTACTCTTTGAAGCTGGCAAATTGGTCTTCTGATAAGAGCATCATCTAATCCGTATATCTCTCCCAAAGAACATGACTCGAAGACAATCATTTCCAAAGATTTGAGTCTTCCAAGAAAGCCAATCACAATAGCAATGGACATTTCCTTTTCAAAAGCCCATAGAGTAACCTTTCTCAGTTTGGAACACAACTCAACTAAAAACTCACCACTCTGATGTATTGCGCTATAACCTTGCTCATCTATTGTCAATTCCTCCACATTAGGCATAAACACATGCATTTAATAATCATGGTAACCAAATTAAGTGTATTATTCAAGTTCAAACAATTCATACATATACCAAATATCATTAAGGGACCTCAAAACGAAAACGGGGTTACATTTGATCATATCATATATTGAAAGAGAACACAAGTGGAACTTTATTTCTTACCTTATTTGCAAACTTTTCAACTTTGGGCATTTGAAAGTATGGGGTCCTTCATAAAAGCTCTTCATTTGTTTCAAACCCACAAATTCCAACATTGTTAGTTCAGGAAACTGAAAGGAATGATCAGATCGTTCATTTTTTCCCTTTGCAATAACGACTTCCAAATTGCAGTCTGTTATTTTTAGTTGTTGAAGTTGGACAAGACCACAACCCACAGATGCTGGAAATACATATTTTAGATCCTTGCAAGAATCAACATCAACTAACTGGAGACTCTGAACAAAAGTCGAAGATCCGCATGAATCATTATCCCATATATGCTTCAATGAGGGTAGATGCCATATATCAAGTATCAGAGAAAGAAAGGAGCAAAGAAGACAGTTCAACATATCAGCTAAGCAATTATATAATTCAAGTTACAGTTATTCAGTTATTTCTGTTATTTCCATTTATTACCAGTCAGTAATGTAGCTAGTATTTACTTTCACTGTTGTTTTAGTAATTAGGGTAAAAAGAATGTTCTGCAAACTAGGGCTTACACAGCATTTCTATCCTTATCTGTATTGGTACTGGCCATGTGCTCTTATTTTGGCAGTATATGCCATGAGTTGTAATAGCCGTTAGAATTAGCTTATATAATCCGATGTTGTACCAATCATGAAAAATGAATGAGAAAATATCTGATTTATTCCCTTTTATTCTCCTGTCATCTTCCTTTTCCTTATTTACCTAACCCTAGTTCATAGCCATATCATTCTGCAATTCCTACTTTCCTCTGTTTTTCCTAAGTTATTTACTGTTTTATTGCCTAGAGAATATTAGCTAAGTTAGGGGAACCTAACAACTGGTATCAAAGCTGCGATTTTCAGACCATTGATGGTTAGGAAGGTCACTGCTAAAAGACTAATGGAATCCCTGGAAGAGCAAGTTAAGTCCTTGACAGAAAGATTGAATGGTAGAGATGAAAGGAATGCCGTGTTGTTTGAAAGGCTGGACAACAATGAGTCAAGTTTGGAAAAAAAACATTACAGAAGTAAGAAATGAAGTTGCTGAAATAAAAAGAGGCCGCGTGAACATGACTGATAACCTGCAGAAGCTCACAGAGGCTGTAATGGCCCTTTCCAAGGCACCTAACCCAGAAAAACAACCTGAAACTCAAACAACCAACCAGTCCTTAACCAGATCTTCAAGGGCCCTCATTAACCCACCAAACCCTGGAAATCCAAGCCTGTCTCAACCCAGACCTTCCTTCATTTCCCCCACCTTCATAGATCCACCCTTAAACTCCTAAAACTCAACCTTTAGCCCTCAAAATACCACCTGTAACACTCAAATTCCAACCTTTAGCCTCCAAAACCCCAGTAACCCGCAAATGACCTTCTTCAACCCCCAAGCCACACCATTTAATCCCCATAACCCAACAAACAACCCTCAAAACAGAGCCAGTTCTTCTCACCAAAATACCCCACAGTCTACTTTCCAAATGAACAGGCCTCAACCACAAACATATCCCTACCCACCTAGACCCCCACTTAATCACAACCCTGAAGCAGATCCCAACATTCTAAGAACACCAGTAGAGGGTCAATATCAAAGAGTACCCTATTTGCAGAAGCTATTGCCCAAGTGTGAACTTCCAAGCTTTAATGGAGAAGAAGTAGAACTATGGACCAGCAAATGCTTGAGGTATTTTCAGATTTTTGAAGTACCTGAAGAAAGGAAGGTAGAGCTGGCTAGTTTATACATGTTTGGTAGGGCAGAAAGTTGGTTTAGAAACTGGATTCCATATAACTTTGGCATACAGTGGAATGATTTCAGAAGGGAAGTAGAAAAAAGGTTTCAAAACACAGAAATCACTGAAGTAGTCGAGAGAATGGCACAACTAAGGCAAACTACTACTGTTTTATAGTATCAAGAACAATTTGAAGAGGCAAAGATCAAACTAGAAAGGATTCACCCTGAGCTCACCCCAGAATACTATGTGAAGTGCTTTGTTGCAGGGCTCAAACCTGAGTTAAGAGCAGCAGTTAGAGTTCAGGAACCTGCAGATTTGTTTATAGCTATCAAACAGGCTAAGTACCAAGAAACAGTGGTCAAGAATTTGATAGAAGCAATCAAGCCTAAAACTACATTCAAGCCAAATCCCTTCCCTAAACCTTGGACCCAAACCTCAAGCACCCCCAAAACTACCCCTCCTTACCAAAAACCACCAGAAATCAGGCTCATAACCAACACTAACCAAAACACCTATAAAAGGACCCCTGGAGCCTGCTGGAAATGTGGTGACAAATACCAGCCAGGACATCAATGTAAAAAATTGCTAGCTATGGCAGTAGAGGAAGAAATGGAGGAGGAAGGACCTGAAATTCGAGAAGAAAGGGAGGAAATAGTGGAGCAGCAGATTGTTGAAAATGAAGAGCAAATGCAGCTGTCCATTAATGCCTTGGATGGAGGTCTCACAGACACTACCATGAAGCTCAGAGGTATACTTAATAAGAAGCCTGTTATGATATTGATTGATAGTGGTTCAACCCATAGCTTTATTGATTCTAAGCTAGCTGGTGAAGCTAAATTACCCTTGATACCTGTGAAACCCTCCCCTGTGACTGTGGCCGATGGTAGACAACTATTGGTAACCTCTAAATGTCCAGACTGTAACTGGTCTATGAATAGCAATAGATTCCAATTTACCTTAAGAGTCTTGGAGTTGGGAGATTATGACTTAATTTTGGGAGTGGATTGGATGAGATCCCACTCTCCAGTCACTTTTGATTTTGGTGAAAATAGATTGTTAGTGCAGAAAGAAGGGAAGCAGATTGAACTTAAGGGAATGAAGGAGGCTATGGCCCTTAAAATGATGTCTATGAAAACTGTTAATAAGATGATTAGTAAAGGATGGAAGGGGGTAGTGAGTAAACTGTTTGTGATGATAGTTGAACCTGAGAAAATCAACCAAAAGCCAAAAACACCCAATAAAACTAGCCAAAACATCGACCAGCCTATCCAACACCTAATACAAAAATACAGCCACATTTTCCAGACCCCAAACTCTTTACCACCCTTAAGGAGTCATGACCATGCCATTCCCCTAAAGCCAAATACAGAACCCGTAAATACTAGGCCTTATAGATACTCACACTACCAGAAGAATGATATAGAAAGGTTAATGGAGGAAATGCTTAGAGAGGGAGTAATAAGACCTAGTACTAGCCCTTTTGCCCCACCTGTCTTGTTAGTTAAGAAAAAAGATGGCTCGTGGAGATTCTGTGTTGATTTTAGGGAACCAAACAAGGTGACTATTAAAGACAAGTTCCCTATGCCTATAATACAAGAGTTGATTGATGAATTAAATGGAGCTATGATTTTTTTCTAAGATAGATCTTAGGGCTGGCTACCACCAAATTAGAATGCTTGTTGAAGATATACCCAAAACAGCTTTTAAAACCCATTCTGGCCACTATGAGTTCCTAGTTATGCCATTTGGCCTTACCAAGGCCCTAGCAACCTTTCAATCCTTAATGAATTCTATCTTCAAACCATACCTTCGGAAGTCCATTCTAGTGTTCTTTGATGATATCCTAATCTACAGCTCTAGCCTTACAGAACACCTAAAACACCTAGAAACAGTTTTTCAAATATTGGGGGACCATAAACTATATGCCAAGCAGACAAAATGTGAGTTTGGAGTAGGCCAGGTGGCATATTTAGGCCACATAATCTCGAAAACAGGGGTTGCCTCAGATCCTGCCAAGGTTTCAGCAATGATGGATTGGCCCCTGCCAAAAACACTCAAGGGGTTGAGGGGATTCTTAGGCCTAACTGGATACTACAGGAGGTTTGTCAAGGGGTATGGAGAGGTTTGCAAGCCCTTGACTGAGATGCTAAGAAAGGATCAATTTAAGTGGTCTCATGAAGGAGTTCAGGCTTTTCATAAGCTTCAACAGTTGATGAGTCAAACCCCAGTGCTTGCCTTGCCTGATTTCTCTAAGCCATTTATAGTAGAATGTGATGCTAGCCAAAAAGGGATTGGAGCTGTACTAATGCAGGACAACAGACCACTGTGTTATCAATCCAAGCCTTTTTGTCCTAGAAACCAAAGGTTATCTGCCTATGAAAAGGAATTGCTAGCTTTAATTCATGCGGTGACAATATGGAGGTCCTATCTTGAGGCAGCACCCTTCATTATTCGAACAGACCACCAAAGTTTTAAGCATCTACTAGAGCAGAGGTTACACCCAGTGGTACAACAAAGGGGGATAACTAAGTTGTTAGGGCTACAATACTCTATCCAGTATTAAAAAGGGACTGAGAACAGAGTAGCAGATGCTCTATCAAGGCAAAATGAGGAAGGAAGTCAAATTTGGGCAGTCTCTACAGTAGTCCCAAATTGGATGATGGATGTTCAAAAATCTTATGAGGGAGATGAAGAAGGACAGTGATTTCTGCATTAGCTATTAACACAAGGGCTAGAGAACACTACACACTAACTGAAGGGATATTATACTACAAGAAGAGGATATATATTGGTAGCAGTAATGAGAGCTAAGACAGAAAATAGTTCAAGCATTACATGACTCTCCTATTGGGGGGGACATTCTGGAATTAGAGGAACACTCATTAGGGTCAAGCAACATTTCTTCTGGCCTAGAATGAAGGCATGGGTAACAGTGGATGGCTGGATGTGAGACTTGTATTAGATGCAAATCAGAAAACTGCTCAATTCCTGGATTACTACAACCTCTTCCTATTCCTAAATCAGCCTGGCAAGATATAGCAATAAATTTTGTGGAAGGATTGCCTAAATCCTTGGGGTTTGACACTATCCTAGTGGTGATTGATAGATTGACAAAGTATGCCCATTTCATTCCCTTAGCACACCCTTATACAGCAGCCACCGCAGCCAAGGCTTTTCTCAGCAACATTTTTAAACTTCATGGGATGCCAAGAACAATTGTTTCTGACAGGGACATGATATTCACAGGAGTTTTCTGGGGGGAGCTTATGAAACTGTTAGGCACCAAGCTGCTATTTAGCAATGCCTATCATCCACAAACTGATGGCCAAACCGAGAGGCTCAATCAGTGCATGGAGAACTACTTAAGGAGCCTGTGTTTCCAGCAACCTAAAAGGTGGGCTAAGTGGCTAGATTTGGCTGAATATTGGTAAAACAGTTCACATCATAGTGCCATCAATATGACCCCATTCCAGGCATTATATGGAGTAAAACCTAGACTGCCAGTACTTCCTAATCAAGTTACTACAGTTGCTGCTATAGAGGAGATGCTAGTGGTGAGAGATGAAATGAATTCAGTACTTAAGGAAGCTTTAGCCAAGGCCCAAAACAAAATGAAGCAAGCAGCAGACAAAGGAAGGAGTCATAGGGAATTTCAGGAGGGAGATTGGGTATTTTTGAAGTTACAACCCTATAGGAAGCAGTATGTAGCCACAAGACAAAACCAGAAACTTTCAGCTAAATATTATGGGCCTTTCCTAATTCTACAAAGGATTGGGAAGGTAGCCTATAAGTTAAAATTACCCGCCAAATCCAAAACTCAAAAAGAAACCTGAAGCAGTCACACCTACATTATCTACACTTCCACCTCTAGAAGATGGACTACTACCAATGAAGCCAACAAAGATCATCAACAGCAGACATGTGGAAATTGAAGGCAACCAAGTACAACAACTACTAATTCAATGGAAAGGACTACCAACAATTGATGCAACATCGGAAGACAAAGACTATATCAGCAAACAATTTCCAGAATTCTTTCATTCTTGAGGACAAGAATGTTCGCAAGGAAAGGGCATTATCAAGTATCAGAGAAAGAAAGGAGCAAAGAAGACAGTTCAACATATCAGCTAAGCAATTATATAATTCAAGTTACAGTTATTCAGTTATTTCTGTTATTTCCATTTATTACCAGTCAGTAATTTAGCTAGTATTTACTTTTACTGTTGTTTTAGTAATTAGGGTAAAAAGAATGTTTTGGAAACTAGGGCTTACACAACATTTCTATCCTTATCTGTATTGGTACTGGCCATGTGCTCTTATTTTGGCAGTATATGCCATGAGCTGTAATAGCCATTAGAATTAGCTTATATAATCCTACGTTGTACCAATCATGAAAAATGAATGAGAAAATATCTGATTTCATTCCCTTTTATTCTCCTGTCATCTTCTTCCTTTTCCTTATTTACCTAACCCTAGTTCATAGCCTTATCATTCTGCTATTCCTACTTTCCTCTGTTTTTCCTAAGTTATTTACTGCTTTATTGCCTAGAGAATATTAGCTAAGTTAGGGAACCTACCACAATATCATCAAATCCCAAAGCTATAATGCTTCAATTATTCCTTTAAAATCAATCCGTTCATATATCTGCTCAACTCTATCACAATGAGATAGATAAAGATCTCTACTCATCGGAATTTTGTACAAATATTTGATGGGAAAACAACTGATAGCTTTGAACGGTGTTTAATTGATATTGATTTTAGTTTGGAAAATGAATCATCAGCCACGAATTGCTCATCCCATAAGTATTTGAAGTTATTCATGCCCCTGATTTCCATTCTATCCAGGTTCGAGAAAGTGACCTGTTACACAAATTCATAGATGAAATTAATAAAGTAAACATTACATGTCAGGTATTTAAGGAGGATAACAAATAATTAAGTGAACAAAATATCACCATTTCATTGAAGAGATATTCTTCACTTTCAGTGCTTGAAAATTTGGGCACAAAATTTCTCATTGCATTGCATCTTTTAATCCTAATTTCCCTTAGCAATGGGAACTGAATTGAACAGCAAGAGCTGAAACTTTTCAAGTTTTGAAGGTTATCAAGGGAAAGACAATCAAGTTTAGGAAACACAATTATGTTTGAGTTATCTTCATCTATTTCTTCGATTTTCTTACTGTGTATTATCCCTTCCACTAACTCACAATCTTTTATTGTAAGCTTTCTGAGTTTCACAAGACATTTCACCATTGAAGTTGTAATTATGTGCTTCAAATTCTTGCATTCGTTCACCTCTAAGCTTGTTAAATTAGGGAAAGAAACTTGCATATAAAATGTCTCTTCTTTTTTCAAACCAACAAAGAAAAAAAAGGAGAAACTACAAATCCAACTAAAAAAACCATACCATTGCATTGAAAAGCATCCCCATCTGCTCGTTTACCTCTTTTATTTTGCGAAAGCCAATGAAATGTGGTAGCTTCTTTAGCTTCAAGGAGCTCAGTTGAGTGGATTCTACCACTTCATTGTTGTAATGCACATCTTCGCCTCCTTCAGCAACAATAGATTCCATGTTTTCACAAAATTCAACTTTCGTTTCTTGAACCTGCATTAAACATTTGGCAAATGAAAAAGAGAAAAGACTTGTCAATCTATCACAATTACATATTTTTATGATTTGTAGTTCCCCAAATGACCCCATTCTAAGTTCACCATCACAAATTTTCTCCAAGCTCTGTAAATTACTCAGATGCAACGACTCTAAGATAGGAAATGTAAGTAAGACAAGAAGCCTGCATTGTCAATTTGACAAGATGTTGAATTTCATAATCATTTTCAACGTGCAAAAGCTTCAACTGTGGAAAGCCTTCATAGAACATGCTATCAATGCCCCTCGCTCCATCTAGATATAAATCTTCAGTCTCCCTCAACAACAATTGAATGCCATCTTCCAAATGGATACCTGCCTCAACCTTAAGCTTTAGCATCCTTGATCTTTCATATTGTCCATACCAATCCCGCATATTCCCAATGGATATTTTGTAACTTCTCGGCCTACTAAAGCACTTGAAGCCTCTTGGTATCAACTTGAGACTTGCGATTTCTATTTCCAAAGTTGACAAATGAGACAAGCTCTCCAGCTCCACAAGGCTCACATTACCTTTGGCATCCCATCGAGCAAAGCTGTTAAGCATGTACAGTTCTTCCAACGAGCCCAATTTTGACAAGACATTTGCAGGAACAACATGTAGATTAGAGCAATTTCTCAAATCTAACAGCTTCAGTCGAGTCAATGCCACAATTTCTCTAGGCAATTCATCGATCTTTGAGTCTGCAAAACTTAGCAGCTCTAATTGCTTTAACTCTCCAAGGATAGCTACATTGCCCAGCCAACACCTATGCATACATAGTGTCCGAAGGTTTGTAAGCAAACCAATAGATATAGGTAAAGACACCAACCGCACGCCCGTGAAATCAACAACCTTCAAGTTGTTCATCCCATTAAAAAATGAATCTGGTATTTCTAGACAAAGATCTTCGGTGGATAGTAGAAACAATTCAGCCTTTGGGCAATTCAAGCCTACAAGAAGTTCACTAACATCACAGAACGGAAGAGATATTCTGGTGCAGTCTTTGTTTGGCCAATCCCTCAATCTAACCTCGCCTGTACCGATAAAAGCATGTTGCACTATTGATGCGATATTCAGGGCAGTATCGCGAACAATATCATGCATTTTGATAAATCCTGCCATGTCTCCATCTAACAACAAACTCTTGTCTTTGAGTCTATTAATCAGAGTCAGCACTGTGTCCCTCGCACCTTCAATCGTACAAATATTCTTAAATAAACCCAAACCCATACTATAAGTCAACAGGTTCTGGATTCGAATGTTAGATTGCCCAAGCAAAGCACAAAGCAGGAAAAATGACTTTATTTCCTTTCCAGGTAGGTTCTCATAGCTTGACTCAAGTACTTTGTACACTTTCTCATATATTTCTTCATCCCCAAATGTTGATAGCGGATTTAGCTTATCATTCCAAACATAACCCACATTTTTTTGCAATCTATGGCATGGAATTTGGGATCATTAGCCTCAACTACCGACATTTGGAACAAACTCGAAGTTTCTTCTTCTTTTAGAGCTTCAAGTGAGAATAGCTCTTGTGCGCACATCTCACTAGATAAGAGATCTTTGTTCCTTGAAGTAAGCATGATATTGCAACCTTTAGATGCATCACTAAGAGGAATTCCGACAGCATTCAATTCGAGCTTTAACCAAAGATCATAAAGAATAATGAGTACTTTGGAGTTCTTCAACCTCTTGTACAATTGACTTGCTCTTCCTGGTACTCCCTCGACATCAAATTTCATGCCCAAGAAATCAGCAATCTCGACTTGAATCCTTCTTAACTCTGGTGTCTGAGAAACAGCGACCATAACCACAGTCTCGAATAGCTTCTCGTGAATTGCTTTTGCTTGGACCTCCTTAGCTAGTGTAGTTTTACAAAAACCTCCCATCCCATGGACCGCAATCATATTCGTATTTGGATCCCTCAGAGCATCCATGATTTTGTTCAACATCGACACCCTTGAAGGCAAGGCTTCGCGGCTGTACACAGATGGCTCAACTATCTGTTGTAGAGGGGGCTTAAAGGAAACTGAATGTAATCCTTGCTCATTCAGAAGCTTATCAATGTACAAAGCTTTCTCATCAGCATGCTTACTGAGCCGATAGCGAGCCTTCAAATTGGGACATTATCCCCCCAAGCACTTGTTCTTGGCTTCTTGTTTCTCTAGCACGAGCTCCTCAGCCTCTCCAATGAGTCTATCCGCACTGCTCAGCCACATGGTAACATTCTCATATATCTCTTCCCCATTCCTAGTAGCATCATCAACAGACTGCTGCAACCTGTCCTTCTTGTTCTTCAACTGCACAACTTCATCCTGGAGAGTCTGGACCTTGCTGTCTGACATAAAAACATAGCTAATGTGTCGTTTGACAGGAGTAACAACATATTGTTTGATAGGATCTGTAACTAAGTCAATCAAAATTGCAAGAATTAATTCCAAAGCCATTTCAACTATCTCCAAACACACACACAATGGAAAATTTAAGGCAATAAAATTAAAGGGGAAAAAAGCAATGAATTGAATTGATTGGAGATAGGGAAAGTTATTACGAAAGTATATGATTAAGAAGACAGAAATGGAAGCGAGTTGTAGAATTGAAAGAGAAATGGAAACAATAATATAAGTAGCAAGCAGGTCAAAAGGAAAATACTATGTTCCCAATGTGTGAACATAAAAGATACTCCAAAGGTTTTTTTTTGCTTTGACTTGTGGAATAGATTTTTTTAAAAAAGAAGAAGCTTCGTGTAAATGTCTATATTTTGTTTTATATACCAAGGCATGTGCATGTGAACTCTGTTTCATGTTTCAATAGCACAGATGCAAGAGAAATATAGAGCCAATGTATGGCCATTAAAAGGCTACTGTGAAATGTAATATAGAAAGCTTAGTTGTTATTGACTAAGCTAACATTGAAATAATCTCACAATAATTCATTTTCTTACAATAATAACTCGCCTTTGAATTCAGCAGTACCTTTTATTTTCACACACATGACTCCATCAAAATCTATATCGTGATTTTACTTCATATCTCCATCAAATAAATTATGTATATTTTATACTATATACTTAAAAAAATACATCATTATTATTTCTATAGTAGAAACAAATAAGCAATAGTTTATCTCTCAAATTCTCTTCTCATTATCTTCGAGTACAAAGAAGAAATCCTCCCACTGATTCATTGTGTTTGTTTTCATTCGCTTGATATCTATATTCCCATTCAATTTTCTAGGCACTAGATCTGCAGCTACCTTCTACAATATTTTTTGTCTATTGATTCCCTTTCAAGTGTGGCACAGTCCAAAGCTATAGCGACTACTAAGCTGTCTAAGCACCACTGGAATATGTCCATTATAAATGATAAAGAAAATCAAGAACCAATTCATTCTCAAAATAAAAGGAAAAGAAAAGAATTTACATTTTCTTTAGTTCTGAATGAAAGAATTACGATCCCCATAGAATCCTCAACTACCTCGAGCGAGGAACCTGCATCCATATTATTCAAAATTTTCTTTTCATGGTAAGTAGGTTATGGTCAAATCAAATTAAACTAAAGACATCTTAAGTAACATTAAAAACACTTATAATAGTAAGTAGTAGTGCGAAGGTAATTATGTTTTGAAACAGAGACCATATCAAATTGTTATTCAGTAATACAACGTTAATGTATGCCTGCTATAACAAAGCTAGATTGAATACAACTATCAGACCCTGTAATCTGTGAAGCACTTAAAAGAAAGCTAAATGAAGAAGTGGACTAAAAAAATAACCCTGCAGGTGTAGAACAAAATGCAATGTGAGACTCTGAGATGCTTAGATTAACCTTACGATAAATAAACGTTAGAAGAAACAGTTTTAAGAAGGAAAACAGAGCGAAATAAAAAATGATCAGAATCAATCAATCATAACATTGATTCGCAGAAAAAGCAAAGTAGCAATGGCTTGAACAAGTAACTAGTAGCCAATCGGTCACAAATAAACTTGCAAGAGACAAACCTTACCCATTCTCCGGATTTGCGACTTGTATTCATCCTCATTTTGATGGGAAAGATGAAACCCTAATTGTTCTTTAAATTCCCTGAAATTCAGCGAGTGAAGTGAAAGACAAACGTAATTGAGAGGAGCAGTAGCCTGTAATTAGTAAGGGCATCTCCTCCTGAAATGGGTAACGGAGCTCTCCATTCCCTGCCCCCTAAAATAAAGGGGTGTAATAGTATTGTCATTAATAAAATAATAATATTTATATTTTAGGTTAGGTTTAATTTATGGTTTTTTTTAAAAAAGTTTTATTTGATTGTATGATTTTTTTTAAGTATAGTTGTTTATGATTATTTCCTGATTTAAATAATTATAAAAATAGAATCATCAATTTAGTGGTTCATTATGATTCTCTTTCAAATTAAACTAAAAACTTTAGAAAATCATATAATACCATGTCATTTATCCAAACAAAAACTTTCAAGAAACTATACTATACTATATCATACCATACGGTACCTTATCACACTTTAATGAATTATAAGCTAAATAGAGCCTTAAAATAAAAATTTAAAGTGTAAGATTGAATAATAAACCCTACTACTTTAAATTATAGAATTTTAAGAAAAAAAATAATGGAAGAGTTGGAGATGCGTCGTCACTAACAGAATTACAAAGCCTCATATATTAATTATAATAATTTTTTTAAAAAATATACCAACAAACTTAAATATTTTTTTGTCATATTCCATATTTGAAGTATCTTTTCGGTGTTAAATTTATTTAAATTGCTTATTTGGTGTTTAAAATCTTAACTTTTCACCTATTTGGTATTTAGCATATTCAATATTAACTTATTTGGTGCGTAATTTATTAATTTTAGTACATCAAACGTTTATTTAATAACACAAAATACGTGAAATACATTTAGCATTATTTGGAAGATGAATATATTTTGTTGGTCATACATAGAATTGTCGATCCTCAGTAATCCTTCAAGTTGTCGTACTAAAATTGAATATGTCAGGTACTAAATAGGTAAATATTGAATATGTTAGACACCAAATAAGCGATTTCAATAGGTCGGATACTAAAATGACATTTGAGATATAAAATAGGACCGAAAAATATATTTAAGTCAAAAGCAATATGTAATAAGATTTTTTTGTTTCCTAAATGGTTCACTGGAATTTTGGTTCAACTACGTTCAGATCCGACTAGAGTCACGCACCTAATTATAGTGGGTGAGTCTCTCAATAGGAACTTTGTATATTCACAAAGTTCTTATCTAAGTGATATCAAACCGTTTAACATTTGGACCACTAATAAGTTGTACCCGGGAGAAAAAAATTATCTCAAGTAACTTTAAAGTAAAGTTAGAGAGAGATAGAGATAAAAGAAGTGAGAAAATAATTTATTGAAAGTTATATAATTAATCTTAACCATTTAAAGTATAATAAATGATTAGATATTTCTCAACCTTACTCTAAAGTTATAATTGTCACTAACTACGGGACAAATATTAAATCTTCATGGTGCATTCTATGTTATACGGTGTAAGAAACAACATAATAGTATTGGAACCTCATCTTCGTATATCATTAGTACTCTCTCTTTTTTTCTTACAAAAAAAATACTCCCTTTAATTCAAAAAGAAATATGTAGAAATTCTTCTTCAACGATTAGATTTTTAATAATCTTCCTATCCAACCATAATTTCTAATAAAATAATATTTTAAATCACCATTAAATTTTCTAAATAATTAGACTTGTTAAACAGTATGTTTCTTAACCTTTAAATCAATCTTGTTAATATGTTGTAAGCAATTGTGGATTCTTTATATTACAAAATTTTATGTGACAATACTGTTTCAAATGCTAAAAGATGACAATCATTCAGTATGAAACAACAGAACAATGAAATTTATGAAAACTGAAATATCTTATTCTCCCTCCTGTGCCAAAAACTAGTCATTTTAGGGACTTTACCTTGATCTTTTTTATTTTCATTTTAGAATATCAATGCAACTTTTAAAATATTTTTCCTAATTTACCTTTGTAGTTATTATAAAACAGTATACGTACTGATAAAATTATAAAGTGATAATTAAGAAGAAAGAGAATTTCATTTACTACACATTTATCATTTTAGTTGAGTATTAAATTTTTATTGATTTTAATAAAAAATTTAAAAACGATTAATGAACAGTAATACTATCTCAAACTGGTACTAAAACTTTAACCTTTGGAAAACCCACCATTCATTCAGCCATGTAAGAGCCCAATTACTTGTCTGAATTTTTCTGGATATCTCATTTCAGAGTCTCCAAGGAAAATAATACCAAACATATTTAACAAGGGCATAAATCACATCAATTCAACTAGATATCTACAAAAGCAAGTTTAAATTGTCTTATAGAAAAGAGCATCAGCCAAACAAAGACATAATTGTTGGGTTCTCCAGGTGCTTTGCTCTTGGAATAGGGATGGATGGCATTAATTCAAAACATGGGCGATACAAGTAGGTGGATGGTCAAACAATTCCCCTACCAAATTATTCTGAGTACCTGCCCTAGCTAAAATGTGAGTCATATCGATTGCTTCCCTAGTAACTAAAGAAAACAAACAAGAAGTAAAAGTAGAGGCTAGCCTCTTACAGTCTCAAACAAAAGCATATACATACCATCATCCTCAACAAGAGCTTGGTAAAGATCGCTACTATCAACCTCGATTATCACATGAGTATAACCAATGTTCTTGGGCCATGATAAAGCCTCTCGAACGGATAAAGTTTCAGCCTCTGAAACCGAAATAAAAGGCGGTAATGATCCACTTTCGCTGCGCAAAACATATTGCCCGAATTTCTTGCAATCAACCCGAACCCATTGTTTTCACCATTATTACTGAGGGAGGCATCTGAATTACATTTCACAGACCGAGAGCACACTCACGGTGATTGGGCTGCAAGCCAGTAGTCGCCACTACTAGAGGCATTGTTCCTCTCTTATCAGTCTTTTTATCAACAGCATCATCTAATTATTAATCTCTCTTCGGAAGAAGAACATTAAGACAAGCATTTCTGAAAATCTTTGAGTCCCCTAAGAAAACCAATTACATTAGCAATGGATGTTTCCTTTCCGAAAAACCAGAGTATCCTTTTCAATTTAGAACATAACTCAACTGAAAGCTCAGCACTCCGATGTATGGTGCTAAAACCTTGCCTATCTATTCTCAATTCCTCTACATTAACCATAAATTAACACAACACCAAGAAACACGCATTTACATAGACATGTTAACCAAAATAGGTGCATTATTTAAGTTCAAACAAACGACATATAATACAACTGGGGAATGTCAAAAATGATTTTCATTCCTTAGCCAAAATTCTCACATTAAAATGGGGTTACATTGATCATATTCTAACATTTATGAACAACATCATGCATTTTGACAAATCCTACCATGTCTCAATCCAACAAGTAGCTCTTGTCCTCGAGTCCATTGATCAAAGTCCATACTTTGTCCCTTGAACCTTCATTTTGTATGAATGTGCTTAAACAAACCCAAATCCATACTATATGTCAACAAGTATTGGATTTGGATACAAGCAATGCACAAAGCAAGATACCACTTTTTCCTACATTTCTTCACCTCCAAATGCGTAAATTTTTCAATTCTATGGCAAACATTTGAATTAAAAGCGGCAAGCCTACACTTTTTTTTGCAATTTTAGTTGCTATGGCATGAAATTTGAGATCTAACTACTCGGCCCTTTTTATTCTTTTAGAGCTTCAAGTGAGAATAGCTTTTGTGCGCCAATCTCACTGGATAATAAATCCCTGAAACTTAGAGCAAGTGTGATTTAGCAGCCCATGCACCATTCGAGATGAGATTTAAACAAATACCATCAAGAATGATGAGTACTTTGACATTCCCTAACCTCTTATTAGTAGCATCGCTCTTCCTGACACTCCCTCCACATCAAAAATTTCATGCTCAAGAAATCCTGTGTCTGAGAAACAGGAACCATAACAACAATCTCGAATAACTCCCGAGATTCAATTTTACCCACACCTCCCATCCCATGGAGCCCGATCATATTCAGATCTGGATCTATCAGTGAATCCATGGATTTGTTCCACATCAACACCCTTGAAGGCAAGGATTCAGCCACATGGTACGTATTGATTCCAAATCCGATTCAACAATCTCCAAAGACACACAAATGGAGATTTTAGGGCAATAAAATTGAAGGAACCGAAAGCAATAAGCAGGTGAGATGTAAAATGATGAGTTGCCTGTGTGAATGTGAAAGGTAAAGCTTTTGTTTTTGTTTTGGCTTTGAGATTAGAAATATGAGGGCTAAATTATGGCCACGTTACTACCATATTTAATACGGAAAGCTCAGTTATCAATGACTCAGCTTACATTGAACCACGCAATATTAGTCCAAGGCTATCTGATTTAAAAAATTTACTGTAATATTGAATTTTTATGATTAATTTTTAAAAAATATTTTTAAATGTCTTATAAAAAAAAAAATTAAAAAAATAATATTTTTAAAAAATTAAATATATTAAAAGCTCATACATGAATTAAGAAAGTTAAATAAAATACCTTCTAAAAATTAAAAAAACTACATAATTACTTTAAAAATTAATAGACGATAAAACTTTTTTACAACTTCAGATAGTGTGGGCATTCATTAAATTTAAATTCAACGTACTTTTACCTGAGCACCACTACTTGCCTTGTACCAGATTCGGACCCGTCTAACTTAAAATTTAGCACATGTCTGAATTATTCTATAAAAAAATTAAAATTGATCCTTAATCTGATTTTCTTACAAATAATTAAATTTTAAATCGGTCCGCAAGATACATATTTTTTTATAAAAAAGAATTTTTATGTTTACTTATGAAAATTATATTTTAATTTTTCTAAAGTGTAATTATATATTTATTTTAATTTGGGTAGAATGGATCCAACTTGAATATTAATACTTAAATAAACACATTTTCTTCATAAGTCCACTGGACATTTATTCTAATTTTTTTATCCAAATCCGTCTCAGGTTTGTACGAGCCTCACTACCCAATGTACTTGTGTTATTCAAATTTGTCCTATGTAGGACAGGTTTGGATTACAATGGAATAAAATCATAAAATTTGTCTAAATAACTTCATACCCTTATTGACTTGGTCACCTAGACCGGAATAAATAATCATATCAGTCATAACTGCATTTGACACAAAGACATTAACACCTCTTCATATGACTCCCACGTTCACACATCAATAACACAAACATATAGAGGCATAAAATTCAACTTCGTATTGCTCAACTAGAGGCAACATGCATCGATTCACAGTAATAACAGCTGATGTAGTACTAGAGGTGCCCGACCCTCCATATTTAGATCCTGATGGTTGCTCGTGCACATACTGCTCCGACTTCCCATCCCATTTGCCAAATTCTCTGATAACCTCTTTCTCATTCTTCAATATATGATTACTTTGTCCCTTGAACCTTCATTTATATGAATGTGATTAAATAAAACCAAACTCATGCTATAAGTTAACAAGTAATGGATTTGGATATAAGCTATGCATAAAGCAAGAAATTAATAACACTTTATACACTTTTTCATATATTTCTTCGTCTCTAAATTCTGATAACTGATTTCACTTATTATTCTATGCATACTACTCCTTATTTTTCAATTCCGTGGCAACCATTTAAATTAAAAAGGGCAAGCCTGCACTTTTTTTTTCAATTTTAGTTGCTATGGCATCAAATTTTGGATCTTTTGCCTCAACTACAAATATTTGAAACAAACTTAACCCTTTTTATTCTTTTAGAGCTCCAAGTGAGAATAGCTTTGTGCGTCCATCTAAATAGATCATACATCTCGAGGTAAACATGATTTAGCAATCTTAGAGAAGACTATACGAGCTATAAACAAAGATCATCAAGAATGATGAGAACTTTGGCGTTCTCACAAGTCTAGTGTGTTGTCTTCCTCTTCCTGGTGCTACCTCGACATCAAATTTCATGCCCAAGAAATCCGGTGTCTGAGAAACAGCATCTGTAACAACAGTCTCGAACAAGTTCTCTAGATTCAGTTTTACCCACACCTCCCATCCCATGAACTCCAGTCATATTAGATCATCCATGGTTTTTTTGAGCATGCTTACTCAGCCGATAGCGAGCCTTCAGCCATATGGTAAGTATTGATTCCAATTTCCAAATGTATTCCAACTATCTCCAAAGACATACAAAATGGAGATTTAGGGCAATAAAATTGAAGGATATGAACATAATAGAAAGCATCAAGTAGGTGAAAAGGAAAATACTCTGCTCCCTTTGTCAATGTTTAGCTTAGAAGGTGAAGCCTTCGTTTTTGTTTTGGGTTAAAAGTCCTTAAGCTTCGTGCAAATGCCTATATTTGTTTTATATACCAACTACCACCAATGCATGTGCTCAAGTTTGAACGGCATAGATGCAAGAGAAATATAAGGGCCAAATTATGGCCACGTAACTTACTATCATATTCAATATAGAACGATTAGTTGTCAGTTGTTCGTAGGCGAATTGGATCGGATTCGGTTGAGCTTTTAACTAAAAATATGGATTTAAGTTTGGCCAAAGTTCATGATTTTAGAACTTAGGGATCGGGTCGGGTTTACTAAGCATTTTCAAGCCCGGACCATGAGCCTTAGATAATTTTTTTCTTTTAATATTTTATAAACTAAATTGAAAAGTTTTTATCCATAAATATCTAAATTTTGCATACAATTACATTTTCAGTAAAATTCTTTAATATATAGTTAAAAATTTAGTATGTTATAAAAACCTATTTAATATAATATAACATATAAAACAAATATAATTTTTGTTCGTGAAGCCGGACTCGAGTATTTATATAAAAATCAAACCCAACCCATAAAACTTCAGGCTTTTATAGGTTCGGGCCCGTACCAAACTTTATAATAAAATAAGTATTTAAGCTCAACCCATTTGATCGGAGTAGGATCAGGCCCGATGAATAGCATGCACATAGTACCTTTTATTCCAATTCAAAGAGCCCAATCCGTC
This sequence comes from Euphorbia pulcherrima, assembly GCA_947683365.1. Classification (NCBI taxonomy): domain Eukaryota; kingdom Viridiplantae; phylum Streptophyta; class Magnoliopsida; order Malpighiales; family Euphorbiaceae; genus Euphorbia; species Euphorbia pulcherrima. The sequence goes on from CANTUS010000014.1 coordinate 85,416,423, forward strand.
TAAAAGCCCATATTAAATAACATATCAACCATGCCCATATTAAATGACATTTCAACAAATCCATGTGGGACAAACACTCTGTAATTTCAATTTATTGTGTTAGTTTTCAAGTTTTCATTACCTTTGCTTGAAATAAATCTACATCCTTGTTTAATTTTCTAGGCACGAGATCTGCCGCTATCTTATACAATATTGTTGATCCATTATTCCCTTTCAAGTATGGCATATTCGGAAGCGATAACGACTACGAAGCACCATTGGAAGAAATAGACTTCAAAATTAGTATCTCCATTATAAATGATAAAGAAATGGAAATCAAAATTAAAAATAAAAAAGAATTGCATTTTTTCTAAATTTCTAAATGCAAGATGTATGAGGACTATATGATCCCATAAAATCCTCAACTACCTCAAGGGAGAAACCTGGTGCCTGGCAATTCAGTTTTCACACTCCTGATGCATTTCAGGGCAAGTTCCCAAATCAAGTACATTCCAACATGTTTCATCAAAAAAATATTGTAATTTTTTAACAAAAAGTATAAAGATATTTGTTTTTTCCATCCAAAAACTATTAAACTCAGTATATTATATTTGATGTCCTTTTGTAGTTCATATTAAAATATACTATATGTTTGTTTAAATTCAGTTCATGGACCACGTATCGAGAATGGATCGAGCACTTTAATAATTATACCTCCAAGCAATGTTATTAAAATCGTACCGAACGTTATATTGGTGAAAATTTTGATACGCGGTATTACAGGTATAATTAGTGATTTTGCCGGATATTATATCGGTCTTTTACGACGCTTTCTGAATCTTTTGTAACGCTATATAGGTCTCTTACAACGCTTTTACATGTTATCATAACCTTTTTAAAAATTCGTTTTGAATTAAATAAACTGTACCATAATCATGAGCGATTTTTATATAAAATCGATCGAATCAACCGATATAGTACGATTTTAATAACACTCTTCTAAGCGTAATAGTATGGATCCAGCCATCAAAGAAAATGACTATCCCTTAGCCAGAGATCTTCGATGGAATTTCATCACAAGGAGTTAAAAAGCTGCAATTATTTGATTAATAAAACAAATAAAATGGACCCACACTTTCATCTACCATTATCCAATCGGACGTAAAAGTAATCACCAAATAAAACTACCGTAATGATTCACCTGATTAACGCTATAAATGAGCTGACTCGTTTACGAACAGTTTAGAATTTAACTTGATAACAGTTTGATTTGGTTTGATTTGATTTATCAATGAATCGTTCGTGAATATAATTTTTAGACTTAATTTATAAATGAATCGAGCATTAATAATTTTAAGTTATATTCAAAAGTTCATGAACAAACTCAATTAGATATTCATGAATAAGTTCATAACCTGACATGCTAAAAGCTCGTGAACTATTTTTATTATTCTTTTTACACCTTAAAAGTCAAACTTTAATATGTAAAATTTTTATTTTAGGTATATTTACTTCAAATATTTATAATTTTAATTTTATCTTTTTACATCATTTAATTTAAAAATTTCAATTTAATAATTTAGTGTGTAATAACTAAATAAAATAAATGAGCTCGTTAATATTTATAAACATATAAATTATTAAATGAATCGTTGGTGAACATAAATTTTAAATTTAAATCAAACTTTAAATTTACCTCAAACTCGCTATAAACTTAACAAATAAACTAAAACTCAATTTAACTCGATTCATTTAGAGCAGTAGACCCGCTCACCTAAATTTCCACCTACATATTTACATTTTTCCCTACGTATTTTCAAAACACAATCCCCCATGGCAAATCCGGATTTGCCACCAAAGCCAGTCCTTCCATTGAAGACTCGAATCGCCGTTTCCGTCATTTCAACCATGTCCGACGTAGTCCGTCGCAACGACGGCACTGTTAACCGCCGTCTTCTCGACTTACTCGATTTCAAATCATCTCCTTCCCCGTTAAAACCAGTCCGTTCCGTCACCTCCTCCGATGTCATTGTTGATAGCTCCCGCGACTTGTGGTTTCGTATGTACGTCCCCACCGGCGACGCCACAAACGGCGGCTCCGCTAAGGATGTTGATGTTCTACCTGTGATGATCTTTTTCCACGGCGGAGGTTTTTGCCTCCTCAGCGCTGCTAGTCCGGTCTACAATTTGGTTTGCCAACGATTCGGTCGCAGAATTCCAGCGGTTGTGATCTCTGTGGAATATCGCCGAGCACCGGAGCATCGCTTCCCCTGTCAATACGACGACGGATTTGACGTCCTCAAACACCTAGATGAGCATAACGAGGAAATTCTCCCGCCAAACGCGGACTTATCTAGATGTTTCCTCGCCGGAGACAGTGCCGGAGCAAATCTAGCTCATCATCTAGCGGTTAGGGCATGCCGGAGCAGGTTAAGAGTGGCGAAAGTAATCGGATTAATATCTATACAGCCGTTTTTTGGCGGAGAGGAGAGAACGGAACCGGAGATCCGGCTGACCGATTCCAATTTGATTGTATCAGTACCTCGAACTGATTGGGCGTGGAAAGTGTTTTTGCCGGAAGGATCAAATCGGGATCATTACGCAGTGAACGTGAGCGGGCCAAATGCAGAGGATATTTCGGGTCTGGATTATCCGAGAACTTTGGTGTTTGTCGGGGGATATGACCCGTTACAGGATTGGCAGAGGAGGTACTACAATTGGGTAAAGAAATCGGGAAAAGAGGCGAAATTGATTGAGTATCCGTCAATGATTCATGCCTTTTACTTCTTCCCGGAGTTGCCGGAGTCTTCCCGGCTGATTTCTCAGGTCAGGGATTTTGTTCAGGAATTATGCAAACAGTAAGTATATACTTTGCCCATTTGAACCTGACTAAGAATTTATACATAAATATCTCTGTTTTTCTTTATTAACTGAGTAAGCGAAAAAAGAAAATATGATATATTGCTATAGGATATAAGCTTATGTTATGGAACTTAGGACTCGTATTTTAGAGTACGATTCAATTCAGATCGCTTCAGTTCAGTTTAATTATGTATAGTTATAGATTTATACTGAAATAAATTCAATTTAGATCGCTTTAGTTCAGTTCATAAAATTGCAATTCAAAAGAATAGAGCATTGAGCTTAATACATCAAGATCCCGTAAACTTTTCTTAAAACGCCTATTTACCCCTTAACTTTAAAGTATTTCAATTACCTCTGTAAACTTATTTAACATACATCCCATAGCCCAAAATAACACAAAACCAATATCATATGAAAAGTGAGTTACATTCTCTATCTCTATGGCGTATGAAACTTTTAAAAAGTTGTACCAATTATAAAGTTACATCTGTCATCAAACTAAAAAAAATTACAAAATTTATCATCTTCTACCTTATTTGTGTCGTATTTCTTTTCACAAACATTCTCTAATCTATACTTGAATTACCCACTAAATCGCAAATCTAAAATTCCAACTTTTATCTGATTCTTTGATTTTCACTAATGAAACCTCTAAAAAAGTCGATTTCTTCAAGTTCCAAATTGAGTCTTCATTTTCACTTTCATTCAACATGTTTTATATGGGTAAGCATTGGTCCTCTAATGGCTATGTACAATTATCTTCTTCACCACTTGGCATAAATCCGCCTCATAAAATGCCTCTCGAAAAACCAAATTAATATGATACTTTAATTAACCCGAATTGATATGAAGATGCCCAAGTCAGAAGTAGCGTCCAAACCCCAAATTAATTAACTTTCTCACAAAATATCTAAGACCCAGTAACAGTCTTAAGTCTTAACTCAAAAACAAGAATCAGAACGTGAATTCCAAAAAACTCAAAAGCAAAATTTTCAGCTACAAAAGGGTAATGATAGAGCTCAGCTTTGCTAGTTCGAGGAGCTCTTCAATGGCGGGTAATGCAAAAAAAAGTTTCTTTTCACTTCACTTTACCACTCCTTTCAATTTTGATTCCCCAAACGTAATGACTCCGGCGGCGGACTGACTCCGGCCTTGGGAGGAGGAGGAGTGAGGTGGGGTTGAATTTTGTCATTTGTGTTTCATGAACCAGAAAGGGTCATGGGTGTTGGCAAAGATGAATGAGTTTTATAGTTTGTGTTTTCTATTTTCTTTTCTTGAAAAAATACATTCACTCGCCTATAAAGTCAACAACAAAAAGTCTTTCTCCATGTCAGCAAAATGAGAATGATAGACGCGGGGATAATTGAGATATTTTAAAATTTAGGGGTAAATAGGTCTTTGAGGATAAATGTAAGGGGATTTTAATGTATTAAACTTGGAATTTATATGAAGTATATTAAGTTGATCTTATACCACATTATTTATAGGTTGAAAGTATCAGTAACTACTTGTCTCTCTGGACTTTTAATATGGCTCAGTTGCTTTTTTAACTTTTAAAAAGTGCATCACTTTACTCCATGAACGTCACACGTCAACTTCTGGTTGGTTTGACTTTTCATATACGTCATTTTTGAATTTTCTCTCAATAATTAGAAGGTGTCACGTGGCGTTCAGGGAGCAAAGTGATGCATTTTTTAAAAGTTGAGGAAGCTATATGGTCACTTTAAAAGTTCAGGGAAATAATAGATCTTCGGAGATAAATTCAAATAACTATTGATATATTAAGCCTAATTTATAATTTGGGTGAGGACTATGTGTAGTTGAATTTTAACTTCAGATAATAGTTTAATCAATTTTATCCACTAGATGATAAATGAATGGACGAGATTTTGTCTTTTATAATAAAAAAATAATTTATTTTACTCTATTTCTTTCTCTTTCTAAGTACATGGTGCAACTAATTTCAGAAAGTTCACACTTAGTCTTTCACCGGAACAAGAGGAGGTATGAGTTTTGTAAATTTAACTAATAAAATGTTAGAGCTGTGTAACCCTTTAAACAGTCACTAACATGAAGTAGCAACAATTGACACTGAAGCTGTTAGATACAACTGAAAATGAAAGCAAGGAAACATGTATTATGTGTAGTTGGTGGTTGGCAAATAAATTTTGTTGAGTACTAAGTACAGTTAATAGTTGATATATTACTAGTTGAGCCAAAAAGATAGTAACACTTAGGATCTACACTTTACTATTATTGCATCAATTGAAGTTTATGTTTTTGCATTTTCAAATATGGCCAAGTTCCCTATATTGTGGCAAATGCTACTTAAAACTAGATTTATTCTAGATATTTCTTATTTAAATCACATTCAACGTGGAGTGTTATTTTTTTTATATAGTTAATGTAAGCGCTACTGGCTTAATTTATTTATTTTTTTTAAAATCTATTGATTCCTTAATTTTTTTATTTCAGACATTAAATCCTGATTATTTTAACATACACAATGAGCTTCTTGTAACTATATTTAGCTTCAAATTAATTGTTTTATCAAAACAAAAGCAGTTGTTTTTCCCGAAAAATTTACGAGGGAGACCTTTTGGGACAATAACTGCCCAAACTAGCTCAACTCTAATATTTATCAATGCTCAACTAGGTTTTTTTTAGTAATTATTGAGTGGTGTCCTTTTATTATGGGACACATTGATTAATTAAAAAAAAAGGCGGTATGATGATAGAATATATTTCTTAAAAGTGTACAGTAAAATTATGCACAATTTGGACATACGCGTTTTGAATCTCCTATAAATAGAGGAGGTTTTGCTCATTTTAAGTAGAAAGAGCAGAAGAGAGCAAGAGAGAAGAAACAAAGATAAAAATGTAATCTATGTAGAGAGACTTATGAAAAGGGTTCCTAAGAGCTGGGTAAGAGAGAAAAATAGTGAGGTTTTGAGAAATACTTGAGTGCCACTATTTTGTAATCTCTTAGTGTACCTACTATTATTTTCATAGTGGAAGAATTATTCGGAGTTGGTCCAGTGGTTTTTCCCTATTTCATTTGGGGTTTCCACGTAAAAATCTGTGTATCTTTTATTCTGTTGCTATTATCTTTTCTCGTAATCTATTATTGGGCCTAACTAGTGGTATCAGAGTCGAAGGTTGTTTTATCAATAAAATCCGTGGATATATTTTTCAAAAATAAATATACCACGACGACGAGAAAATTACGGTGAATCCGGTGGCGCAATCCGTTTGAAAAATCGTAGCAGATACGCAATTTAAGTGAATAGTAAAATAGTAACTTCCTAAAATAGTAACTTGAATAATACTATTCATATTTGTCATTTTATGAATAATATTATTTAAGTATACAGGAGACATACTGTTACTATTCTAATATACAAGCATTATTTGCGTATACGGTACTATTCACATATACAGTCAATATTTATGTGAATAGTAAAATTCGTGAATTGTAAAATTTTGCCATTTTTTAAAGTTTCGACATGGCGAATGACGGTGTACTGATCAAATTGACGGATACAAATTATTCAATGTGGAAATTCAGAATGGAGGACTACCTCAATTGCAAAGATTTGTACGATCCAATTGAGGGTGATGACGCAAAGCCAAAGGATATGAAAGAATAGTAGTGGATAAAGTTGAAGAAGCAGACATTGGGTACAATACGCCAATGGATAGATGCTAGCCTGTACAACCACGTGAGGAACGAAACAGATCCCAAAGTTCTCTAGAAGAAGCTAGAGGATATGTACGAGGCTAAAAATGCTCAAGGAAAAGTGTTCATGATTCGCAAAGTCATGAACTTGAAACTGATAGAGGGACGATCAATCACACAACACCTGAACGACTTTAAAGGATTCATAAGTGAGTTAGCAGTCACAGGTATGTCCTTGGATGATGAGATGCAAGCATGTCTTTTGATGGGAACTCTACCAGATAGCTGAGATACTCTTGTCGTATCATTGAGTAACTCAGCTCCAAATGGTGTGATAACAATATCTATGGTAAAGAATAATCTACTTAATGAAGAGTTTCACAGAAGGGACGTTGCCAGTACCAGTTCACAAGCCCTTGTCATAAAGAACTGGGGCCGAAGCAAGAGTAGAGATCATTGGAATGGAAAATCGAGAGATAGATCCAAGTCCCGGGAGAAGAGGTCATGCTACCACTGTAGAAAGCAGGGTCATCTCAAAAGGAACTGCCATTTCTTTAAACAAGAGAATGCAAACCAAAGTTATGATAATGACAAAAATACATCTGCTATAGTCACAAAAGAAGATGGAGAGGTGGTTTTAGTATCTCATGATGCAGATTATTGTCATGTTGGAGATGCAGATACCGAGTGGATTGTAGATTATGGTGCCTCATACCACTGTGTTCCAAAAAGGGAATACTTCTCAACCTATAAAGCAGGTGATTATAGTACTATTAAAATGGAAAGTAATAGTGTCTCATAAATGGTGGGAATCAGCGATATCTACGTGTAGACAAGTGTCGGATGCACATTAACACTTAAAAATGTGTGACACATTCCAGATCTTCGGTTGAACCTATTGTCTATTAGTGTATTGGACAAGGAAGGTTATCACAATCATAATGGCGATGGAAATTGGAAACTCACCAAAGGATCGTTGGTGGTGGCGAAAGGAAGATTGTGTTGCTCGCTATATAAAACGCACGCGACAATATGTGCGGGTCAACTGAATACAGTTGCAGATGATGCTTTACCAAATTTGAAGCATAGGCGACTGGCGCATGTTAGTGATAAAGGGTTGAATATATTGGCTAAGAAGTCCCTCATCCCATTAGCCAAAGGAAAAATTAACCCTTGTGATCACTGTTTATCTAGGAAGCAACATCGAGTTTCATTTCAGAAAAGCTCTAGAAGGAGAAATAATAAGTTAGAGTTGGTACACTCTGATGTTTGTGGTCCCATGGATACAGAATCGATAGGAGGAAGAAGATACTTTCTTGTATCTCATGAGAATGATATCATTAGTGAAAAATCTACAAGTGATGGTGTTATCGATATTACACCAGAGAGCATTCTATTAGATGATGCCACAGAAAAAAGAATGCATCAATTAGAAAAAGATGGAGAAGAAGAGCCAGTTGTGAGGGATCAAGATACGATTGTAGATGAAGATACGAATGAAGAGGGTATTGAGCAGGGGGAGCTAGAGAACCCCATTCTACCAGAAGAAGAACCTCAATTAAGGAGGTCAATCAGAAAATGCCAACCATCTATAAAATACTTCAGTTCTGATTATATTTTTAATCACTGATGAGGGGGAGCCTGAAAGCTTCCAAGATGTGCAATCTTGTAAAGATAAAGATTGTTGGATGAAGGCCATACAGGAGGAGATGAATTCTTTGAAGAAGAATGACACGTACGAGCTGGTGAAACTTTCTAAAGGGAAGAGAACACTCAAGAACAAATGGGTGTACAAGCTGAATAAAGATGATGGAAACCTAGTGAGATTCAAATCTCAATTGGTTGTCAAAGGCTTTACTCAAAAGAAAGGTATCGACTTTGACGAGATTTTTTCACCAGTTGTGAAAATGAGTTCCATTTGAGTTGTGCTAGGTCTTGTAGCCAGCTTGAACCTTGAGTTAGAACAGGTTGATGTAAAGACCGCGTTCTTGCATGGGGATTTGAATAAGAAATTTATATGGAACAACCAGAAGGTTTCAAGGTCAAGGGAAAGGAGGACATGGTTTGTCGCCTGAAGAAAAGTTTGTATGGGTTAAAACAAGCCCCGCGACAATAGTATAAAAAGTTTGATTCCTTCACGGTGAATCAAGGATATAAGAGGACAGAAGTTGATCCATGTGTATATGTCCAGAAATTCCCCGATGGAAAATTTATCATTCTTCTCTTATATGTTGATGATATGCTAATCGTTGGACCAGATGCCAAAATGATTAGTAAGTTAAAGTGTGATTTGTCTAAGGCGTTTGACATGAAGGATTTGGGACCGGCAAGGCAAATTCTTGGAATGGAGATTACCCGAGATCGAAGGTCCTGCAGGCTATGGCTATCGCAAGAAAAATATATTGAACGAGTACTAGAAAGGTTCAATATGAATAATGCTAAACCAGTTAGCATTTCACTTGTCGCTCATTTCAAGTTGAGTAAGAAATCCTACCCTTAAACAGAGAAAAATAAAGAACATATGTCAAATATTCCATATTCTTCAGCGGTCGGGAGTTTAATGTATGTAATGGTGTGTACGAGACAAGATATCGCTCATGCAGTTGGAGTTGTGAGTAGATTCCTGTCAAATCCCCAGAAGACACATTAGGAGGCAGTAAAATGGATCTTTAGATACCTGAGAGGAACTTCAAAGTTATGTTTAACCTTTGGAGGTGGAAAGCCAACACTTGTTGGTTACACAGATGCAGATATGGCTGGTGACCTTGATGAAAGAAAATCTACATCAGGTTACTTATTTACATTCTCAGGGGGAGCTATTTCATGGCAATCACAGTTACAAAAATGTGTTTCGTTATCATCAACCGAAGCAGAGTACGTTGCAGCAACGGAAGCAGGAAAGGAAATGCTTTGGTTAAAGCAATTCTTTACCGAATTAGGTGTGCAACAAGAAGAATACATAGTTTATTGTGATAGTCAAAGTGCATTAGACTTGAGCAAGAATACTATGTACCATGCACGGACAAAACATATTGATGTAAGGTATCATTGGCTCAGACATGCCATTGAAGAAAATGAGTTCAAATTGCAGAAGATTCATACTAACAACAATGCTGCTGATATGCTAACGAAGGTCGTACCAAAAGAAAAGTTTGACCAGTGCATTGAAGCAACCGGAATGGAGAGTCCCACAATGTAATTGGGAGGGGGAGATTTATTGAGTGGTGTTCCTCTTATTGTGGGATCCACTGATTAATTAAAAAAAAAAGAAAAAATGAGGCATGTCGACAGAACATATTTTTCAAAAAGTGCACAGTAAAATTACTGTGCATAATTCGGCCATACGCGTTTTGAATCTCTTATAAATAGAGGAGGTTTTGCTCATTTTAATTAGAGAGAGCAGAAGAGAGCAGAAGAGAGCAAGAGAGAAGAAACACAGATAAAAATATAATATGTGTAGAGAACCTTATGAAAAGGCTTTCTAAGAGCTGGGTAAGAGAGAAAAATAGTGAGGTTTTGGGAAATACTTGAGTGCCACTATTTTTTAATCTATTGGTGTGCCTACTATTATTTTCATAGTGGAAGAATTATTCAAAGTTGGTCCCGTAGTTTTTCCTTAATTCATTTAGAATTTCCACGTAAAAATCTGCGTGTCTTTTATTCTTCTGCTATTATCTTTTATCGTAATCTATTATTGAGCTACCATTAGTTGGAATTAATGTGACATTGTAAAAACATGCAAAAGCATGACATGTAGATTTCAATATTAATATTAAGTATCAATTAGACACTCAATGCATAACTTTACTAATAGTCGATGACAAAATGTGTAAGGTTTTAAATGATTTATATGAAGTATCCTCATAAAATATTTAAATTTATAAATGGTGGCGTTTTATTCGGAAAAATTTTATTTTGTGGGATAGAAATAAAAATAAATGTAAAGATTTCAAACATGGTAGAGTATATTTTAAGAATTCGTCAACGCATAGAAAAGTTTTTTCTAATTTATATACATATAAGGGAAAAGTTATATTTTTTTAAACAAAGGAATAGCTTTTCCGTGGTATGTATATAAATTAGAAAAAAAAATTTTATACATCAATAAATTTTAGATGAATATATATTATATTTAACATATTTCAATACATTACTATTTCTATCATACAAAATAGTATTTATGCACGAGCCCTACGTCGTGTATTATATCACGTGGCATGATTTTGTTAACTTGGCATACGGATGACATGCTGTATAATGCCAGTCTAATTTTTGGAATATAATAAAACAGTGATATTGATAGTATTTTTATTCTAATAATTCCAGCAACAGGCATTTTCAAAGCAAATATTAACAAGCATCTTTCAATTATCTGTTTCAAGAAGGATTCGGATTGGTCACTCCATCAGAGTATATATCTATAGATTATAAGTTGGTGCCAATTTATAGTCACTTCCCAACTAATAAGTATTTTGAAGCATTTCTATGACTTATATTTACAAGTTAAATATTATGTTGTGTTATGTAGCTTATTTTTTATCATATCAAATATATCTTTTTTACTGGTATATCATATGTACTTTGTTTGTAAAAAACTTTAGGAAAGAGGACAATGAGAGTAATTCGTGTAAAAATTTATTTAAGTATAAATTTATAATTATGTAATGATGAATTTAATTAAATTAGACTGTAAAGGAAGAACACAAATCCTTAGTGGGACAAACTTGATTGCTTTGTTTTTGTCACCAATAATTGTTGTTTAATATAAATTTTTAATAAATATAGGGGGTGTTTCTAAATTCATTAAATTGATCAAACTCACCTTATAAGGAGATTTGGGCTTATAAGGTCGGACTTTGAGTGTTTCTTATTTCATAAATTGCTCCTTATAAGGAGCTTGTAGGGAAAAAAAATGAGCTATTTGATCAATCTATTGTTCATGTTATCCCTACTCAATTTTCAAAACCCCAAATTAGCCTTTAGAAGTAGATAGGGTTCTTCTCTTCTTTAAAGCCACTTGTCCACTATAGTCGACAATGGCTTCTCTCATCACCGTCCTAGGTAGAATCCCACACTGTTTGGAAGAGTTAAGTAATATGAGTTTACAAGTTAATTAGGTCCTCTAACCCATTACACTAGTCTTTAGGAGTTAGCTCTTCCAATTAACTTATAACAATTGGTATCAAAGCAACACAGAGTAGTGGCCTATGGGGTGGTATCCGTGCCCAACAAGGACAATGGTCCGGAAGGTGGGTCGAATGTGGAAAATGCTTAAGGAGAATCTCACATTGTTTTAAAAAGTCAAGTGATATAAGTTTATAAGTTAAGTGAGTCCTCTAACTCATTAGACTAATTTTTTGAACTTAACTCTTCCAATTAACTTATAACACATTCTCCGCCATTCAAGTGTTATTTTTCTTCTTTCCATGTTAAATTCTTTTACTTCTTCTATATTTTCTTTGTTTTCATGTTGATTTAGATTTATTTTTTTTATTAATGATAAACTTTTTAAGATTTGTTTCATCTCTTCTTTCTTCTACTAAAATATAAATTCTGAAGCTACTTCTACCAAAAAAATTTACTGATTTTGATTGGAGTATTTTGGATCAAATTCATAAATTTGTATTTGATGGTGATATATGGTGATATTGATTTTGATCCTTTTTGCACTTGAAGAATGATAGAGGCCGGGAAGGCGACTTTGAAACAACAGGGGGTTAAAAGGACAATAGATTGATAAGAGTAACATAAAAGTATCACTTTAAATGAGAAGATCAATCACAAGTGAGTTGTCTATGAGAGCTTAGCATCTAATTGCGTCGTAAATTGATTGAAGTGCATAGGTTTAAGGTTTCAGGGCCTGTTTTGCATTGCTATCAGAGCTGCTTTTATGAAAAGCTCCACTTACAAACTTTTAATAAAACAATATATTTTAGCATTGGACAAATGATTTTGACTCTTAATACTAATTAATTAGGAACTGTCTGTTATTAATTTTCAGAACTTTTCATGACAGCAGCTTGAAAAAGCTTGAAAATGGAACTTTTTAGAAAAGCAGTCTGAAAAACTAATGCCAAACTGGCCCTTAGGATGATAATAGCCTAGTCATGAGTTTGTTGAACTTAGCCAAACCCATTGTAATTTCAAATTTGTAAATTGTGTTTTGATTTCACACAAGCCACATACTTAGTCTGATATTCAAATGGGTGGTAATAGCATACAACATATGTCGGCAAATTAAGTCAACTAATCACCTAATATTTTTGTCATTTTTTAGAATTGTCAGATCCATATTTCGGCTAGATTTTGTTTCCTTAGTTTCATATTTTAGATTCAATATTTGTAGGCTAAAATCCAATTATAAATACCCCTATGCTCCTGCTGTTTTGATCATTCCATTTTGTGAGAGTTTTATATATATACATCTTATATATATATTTGTAAGAGTGAGTTTGGGGTGTATTTGGGTTAAGGGATTGAGTGTTTTATTTCTCCATTTCTTTTGTACCATTTTTTGTATCATTAGTGGATTATTTGTTTTCTCCTTTCATCAATTTCTTTCTCCTATTTTGTTGTTGTCATATTCACCCAAAATAAATATTTCGTTTCGCTGCGGGTCCTAATTCCCTAACAAATTGGTATCAAAGCTAATCAATATTTATTTTGGGATTTTGAAAATTTACTATAGCGACAATAAAATTCGATATTGAGAAATTTGATCGTAATATGAGCTTTGCCTTATATCAAGTTAAGATGAAAGCGATTTTGACGCAAAACGGATTGTACAAGGTGATGATGGAAGAGTTAGCCGAAACGGTGACAAAGGAGAAAAAACAAGATCTGGAGGATAAAGCTCTTGCTGCCATTCAGTTATGTTTATCAAACGAGGTTCTGCGAGAAGTCGTCCATGAGAAGACTGCCAAAAATTTATGGGAGAAATTATAATTTCTCTACATGTCCAAAAACCTCACCAGTAAGCTTGTGGTGAAGCATCGTCTCCATATGCTCCACATGGTAAAAGGCACATCCCTTAAGGCGCACCTTGATGATTTCAGTTCCATTCTTTTGGATCTAGAAAATTTGGATATCAAATACGAAGAAGAAGATAAAGCTCTTATGTTGTTGCGGTCTCTTCCTCCGTCGTTTAAGAATTTCCGCGAGACCCTTATCTATAGTAAACCCACTTTAACTGTGGAGGAAGTTAAAGAATGTTTGTTCTCTAAAGATCTTATTGATAAAGAGCTTTCTGGTGATAGAAATAGTCCTGGAGAAGGTCTGATCGTTCGAGGGAGATCTAGTACAAGAGATCCCAGCAGCAGTAGCAATAACCGATCCAGATCTAAATCAAGATCTCGTTACAGTAATTTGACGTGCAATTACTGTAAGAAGAAAGGGCACATTAAAGCTTAATATTTCAAGCTCCAACGGAAGAATAAAGTCAAGAGTCACAAAGTTGACAGTTCTGCCGAAGTCAGTGTTGCAGAAGATCAAGTAGATGCTGAAGTATATGCCGTGTCCGACGATGGTGCCAGATCTAGACAAGGATGGATCTTAGATTCTGCTTGCTCATTCCATATTTGTTTCCACAGAGATTGTTCTCCTCTTATGAACCAACAGATAGAGGAATTGTGTTGATGGGCAATGATCATCCTTGTAAAGTTGTTGGAATCGGTACTGTCAAAATTAAGATGCATGATGGTATTGTCAGAACTCTGACCGATGTGCGGTATGTTCCAGACATGAAGAAGAACCTCATTTTATTATCTATTTTAGATGACAACAATTGCAGATTTTCTAGTGGAGGTGGAGTTTTGAAAGTTTTGAAAGGGTCCCTCATCATGATGAAAGCCAGAAAAGTTAGGAGATTGTACGTGTTACAAGGATCAACTGCCACAGGTGTTGCTGTAGTTTCGTCTTCCATGTCAGATTTTGACGTTACAAAATGATGGCATATGAGGCTTGGCCATATGAGTGAAAAAGGCTTGGTCATGCTCAGTAAAAGGGGTCTCCTATGCGGCCAAAGTACTTCCAAGTTAGAGTTTTATGAGCACTGCAATTTCGACAAGCACAAAAGAGTCAGCTTCAGTGGTGGTTTTGACAGAACAAAAGGTACTTTGGATTATATCCATTCAGACCTTTGGGGCCCTGCTCATGTTCCTTCGAAAGGTGGTGCTCGTTACATGCTTACCTTTTTTTATGACTACTCACGGAAGGTCTGGATTTATTTCTTGAAATACAAGAATGATGTCTTTGTCACTTTCAAGCAGTGGAAAGCCTTGGTGGAAAATCAAACTGGCAGGAAGATCAAACGTCTCCGAACAGATAATGGTTTAGAGTTTTGTAATGCAGAATTTGACACATTCTGTAAAGATATGGGCATCTTGAGACATCTCACAGTTCCGAGTACACCACAATAGAATGGTGTAGCTGAGAGGATGAACAGAACTCTGTTGCAGAAAGTTCAATGCATGTTGTCAAATTCTGATTTTTCTCAAGCATTTTGGACAGAAGCAACTGTAACTGCTGCTCATTTGGTGAATCGTTCCCCTTATGCTTCCATTAACTGCAAGACACCTGAAGAGTTGTGGTCTGGAAAACCTGCTAATTATTCTAATCCGAGGATTTTTGGGTGTCCTGTTTATGTCCATGTGAACGATGGAAAATTGGAGCTAGAGCTATAAAAGGGCATTTTTCTTGGCTATCCAGATGGTGTAAAGGGATACAAAGTTTGGCTTCTTGATCCCAAGTCACCGAAGTCTGTAATAAGCAGAAATGTTGTGTTCGATGAGTCTTCTTTACTTCATCCAAGAAAAGAGTCCCCAGATGTAGTTGACACCAAAATACAGAATTCTGATAAGCAGGTGGAGGTTTCATTCGAGGTGGAGGAATCATTTGCTCAGTCCGAAGCCACAGAGGAGCAAATTTCAGAATGGTTGTCTGAGCCAATAGAAGTTAAAGAAACTACTACTGTAGAATAGATGGAGCAGCCTGTTATTGAAAGTAGGCCAGATAAAGAAAGAAGAATGCCTGTAAAGTTTGTAGATTATGTTACTTATGCCTTTGTAGCTACACAAGAAACAGAAGGAGTTGGTGAACCTTTCACATATTCAGAGGCCATTTCTCATAATAATTCAGCAAAATGGCTTATCGCTATGCAAGAAGAGATTGAATCTCTACACAAGAACTGCACGTGGGAGTTGGTGAAACTGCCCAAGGACAAGAAGATTGTTGGTTGCAAATGGGTCTTTAAAAAGAAAGATGGCATTCCGGGCGTAGAGGATGCTAGATACAAAGCACGATTGGTCGCTAAGGGCTATAGTCAGGTACAAGGAGTTGATTTCAATGATGTGTTTTCTCCTGTTGTTAAACAGAGCTCTATTCGTGTTTTGCTTGCCTTGGTTGCTATACATGATTTGGAGTTAGAGCAAATTGATGTCAAGACTGCTTTCTTGCATGGAGAATTAAAGGAGCAGATCTTTATGAAACAACTAGATGGTTTTGAAGTTGAAGGCAAAGAGGACTATGTTTGCTTGTTGCAAAAATCACTGTACGGATTAAAGCAGTCGCCTCGACAGTGGTATAAGCGGTTTGATTCCTCTATGGTTGGACGTGGCTATTCAAGGAGCCAATATGATAGTTGTATGTATTTTAGAAAACTTGCAAATGGCTCATTTGTATATTTGTTGCTTTATGTTGATGATATGCTTATTGCTGCCAAGGATATGTCTGATATCAGCAGATTGAAAGCAGAGCTTAGTAGTGAATTTGAGATGAAAGATTTGGGAGCTGCTAAAAAGATTCTCGGCATGGAGATCCAAAGGGATGGAGCTGCAAGAAAGCTTTATTTGACTCAGAGAAATTTTGTTAAGAAAGTGATGGAGCGTTTTGGCATGAAAAATGCCAAACCTGTAAGTACTCCACTCGCTACTCATTTTCGACTTTCTGCTGCTCTATGTCCTAAATCTGAAAAGGATATTAAGTATATGTCACATGTTCCTTACTCTAGTGTTGTTGGTAGTATCATGTATGCTATGGTTTGCACTCGTCCTGACATTTCTCATGCAGTCAGTGTTGTTAGTAGATATATGTCTAATCCGGGCAAAGAACATTGGCATGCTGTGAAATGGATTTTGAGATACTTAAGGGGTACTACTAACGCTTGTTTGGAATTCGGAAAAAGTAAGAACATGGTGGTTGGCTACGTTGATTCAGATTATGCAGGTGATCTTGACAAGCGAAGATCGATCACAGGTTATGTGTTTACCCTTGGTAGTAGCGCTATCAGTTGGAAAGCTACTTTACAGCCTACAGTTGCACTATCCACTACCGAAGCAGAATACATGGCATTAGTCGAAGCTGTAAAAAAAGCTATTTGGCTAAGAGGTTTGATCGGTGAACTCAGTTCAAATTTGCAAAAAATTGTTGTCCATTGTGATAGCCAAAGAGCTATTTGTTTAACTAAAGATCAAATGTTTCATGAAAGAATAAAGCATATTAACGTAAAGTACCATTTTATTCGAGACATTATTTCCGAAGGAAATATCAGTATTACTAAAATTGGAACAACGGACAATCCAGCCGACATGATGACGAAGCCTCTTCCGACCAGTAAGTTTAAGCATTGCTTGAACTTGATTGGTGTTTGCGACATATAAGTTTGCCCGAAAGGGCAGTAGAATTATTCGGTGAAATGCAAAATAAGGTGGAGATTTGTAAATTGTGTTTTAATTTCACACAAGCCACATACTTAGTCTGATATTCAAATGGGTGTTAATAGCATACAACATATGTCAGCAAAATGAGTCAACTAATCACCTAATATTTTTGTCATTTTTCAGAATTGTCAAATTCTGCTCCACATATCCATATTTCGGCTAGATTTTATTTCCTTAGTTTCATATTTTAGATTCAATATTTGTAGGCTAAAATTCAATTATAAATACCCCTTATGCTCGTGCTGTTTTGATCATTCCATTTTATAAGAGTTTTATATATATACATCTTGTATATATATTTGTAAGAGTGAGTTTGGGGTGTATTTGGATTAAGGGTTTGAGTGTTTTATTTCTCCATTTCTTTTGTACCATTTTTTATATCATTAGTGAATTATTTGTTTCCTCCTTTTCACCAATTTATTTCTCCTATTTTGTTGTTGTCATATTCACCCAAAATAAATATTTCGTTCCGCTACGGTCCTAATTACTAACAAATTTATCAACCCATGCCCATATTAAATGACATTTCAACCGATCCATGTGGGGAAAACCCTTTGTAATTTCAATTTATTATGTTAGTTTTCATTAGCTTTGCTTGAAATTTATGTCCTTATATAATTTTCTAGGCACAAGATCTGCCGCTATCTTTTACAATATTGTTGATCCACTATTCCCTTTTAAGTATGGCTTAGTTGGAAGCGATAGCGACCAATAAGCACCATTGGAAGAAACAGACTTCTAAACTAGTATCTCCATTATAAATGATGAAGAAAATGAAATAAAAAAATTGCCCTTTTTTAAAATTTCAAAATGCAAAAATTATGAGGACTATGATCATTTTAAATTTTACTAAAATAATTAATAACACTTTGAATAATACTATATATTTTAATAAAATTTATTAATTGTTATATATAATAATAATAAAAATAATTAAATATATCATTATAGATTATTATTATTATATATTTTATTTTATTTTATTGCAATTATTGGTATGAATATTATCTTATTATTTTGATTGTTATCAATATTTATAAAATATTATTACTTTTATTTATTTATTTGTCCAACAAAATTATCCATCACAAAAATAATAATTAATAATTTTAAAAATATTATTATTGATTAATTTTTCTTTATTGTTATTTGTAGTTACTGATATTAATTAATAATATTTATATTATGTACAAATATAATTGAACGGAAATTGTCATTGCTTTTATTATTTATGAATATTAATATAAATTAATAATATTGATATAATGCATAAACCGAAACTTAATATTGAATGCTGAATACTGAAACAGAATAGATAGAACTGAATGGTACTGAACTAAACTGAAAATAAGTTGAAAAGAACACGAACTATATGATCCCATAAAATCCTCAACTACTTCAAGCGAGAAACCTCCTGCCTGGTTTTTCAGTTTTCACACTATTGATGCATTGCAGGCTAAGTTCCTGATTTATTGCCTTTTAGAGTACATTAAATAGGTGAAAAGTTTGGAGAAACTTGTGGACAATAAAAACAAAAGTTATATGCGTAAATATAAAAATTATTTTATCATTTTTTAAAACAACATAGATTGATAACACAATAATTAAAAAATATGATCGCTTCTACAAAAAAATTGTAAAAAAATTGCAAAATATTAGTTCAAAACATCGTTGTAAAAGAAATTTTAATTTAGAAAGAGTGGTAATAAAAAATTAACAATTTGTAGGTTTTGAAATAGTATGAAACATGTGTTTTAATTTTTATTATTTACGGAAACATCCTGAAAACCTCTTTTATAATATTTTTGTGAGTTTCAGGTGTTTAATCGGAAAGGAGACGAGGACATTAATCTCTAAATTGAAACTTTCATGCTACCAAGTTAAATAGAAAGAATTGTAAGATTAAACACACAATATATTTTTTTTAGAGATGTAATTGTCGACTGGACAAAATTTGGGCAATGATTTGGATATACAGAAACAAGTTCATGTATGAAATTTGAGGAGAAGGAATACCAATTGTATGATATAATTCCAATGAGTGTTTGAGATATTGATTTCTTGAAAATAATTGGCAGAGAGTGTAAAGTGAAAGTAAATTGGAAAAAGTTGAATTATGTTCATTCATATATTACAATGTTTACATTTTACAACAAGAGGTAGAATGTGATACCATTTTTTTTTTCATCTGGTTCATCGGAGCTTTACTCCGACTACATCTAGATCCATCCCGGATCACGCACCTAGTTGTGGTGGGTGAGTCTTTCAATAAAATTTTTTTACATTTACTAAAATACGAACTCAAGACTTTATTTAAGCGATACCAAATCACTTAATCAACCTCATTAATAGGTAGAATGTGATATATAATATATCATTAAATGATATTATATTGGTTGTGATTTATAAACTGTATTTAATAATTGTTAGAGTTGCCATATTTATACAACTACATTACATAAATAAAAGGTTGGTCGTATTGTATTTATACCCAAAACCACAACTACTCATCCACTTGTAACACAACCACACAGCATGGATGCATTTCAATCTTGAATTCAACTGTGTTTTCAGAATTTTTTGAAAAAAAGAACAGCATCTTATTTGATGTCGGAAGGTCTTTATCCTATATGTTTTGGATTTTTTGAGCGATACGACATTTCAAAATTTCCAATTTCTAGCATTTACAAATTATTCAAAATTTGGAAGGAATTTTTTTTATTCGGAAGTTTTTTATGGAGAGTAAAAACGTAAAAGAGAGAAGTGATAGTCATTAACAAGTTTTTTTTAATGAAAGTTGATGAATGGGAAATATTAAGCGGCAAGAATCCCAACGAGGTTCGCACTGTCGCTTTCCTAAACTAAAAATTATTAGAATTTTATTGTAATTAGATTGATTAGTTTGATTAATGCGATCGTAATATTTTATCGAATAAATTAGAAGAGTGCGGAGTGCACACTTGTTCGGATTCTGTTATGATTTAGGGGGATTCAAGGGGCAGCAGCCCCCGACGGAGTCTTGAATAAACGCATCCTTTGAAAAATTCATCAGAAAAATGAATTTTGGACCATTCACAGCATTTCTTCTGGACATAACTGAAATTCGAAAAAGCATGTCTTTTAGATATAGCTGCTACCCGAAATAATATGTCTTTTAGACATGTCTGTTGATGTTTTTGGCTATATAGATCACCAAAAATGAAATTGGCAGACACAAATTTTCGGTTGAATTTTTCCTTCGCAACAAATCTAATTCTGATTCTTGATATAATTTCTGATTTCATCCGATTGAAAGTTTGGTGAACCGACCAAATAAATTTTAATCCAACAGCATATTCGCGACTTCAGAATCATCCAAGTAATCCCGCATTTCTAACAAAAACTCACACCCCAAATTTATTTATTTATTTATTTTGATGGAACACCCCCAAATTTATTAAGTAGAAAATAAAAAGAATACTAACAGTCATTAACTAGTTCATAAACAGTAATAAGAAAATTTATTTTCGAATCTATTTATCAAAGAGTGAAATGGATAGAGTATGAGTTGGTCGTAGCAAGGCTTCTCAAATATTGTTCTCTCCAAACTTAATTAGACCAACATCAATAACACGGAGGCTCGAGATTAGTTTGAGCTTTAAACTTGATTTTCAAGAATATCCCAACATTTTTCATCGAGAAAATATTTTATAAATTTTTTAACAAAAACAAGTTTAGATAAACTTAAAAGACCTAATGCATTGTCAGCTACATGGAATGGTTTAAAAAATTTATTATCTCCCTAAATTTTTAAAGTAATCTCGTAGCTTACTAAACTATAAAAATTGCATCATTTTGCTTTCTTAATGCCATGTGTCAAAATATGGTTGGTTTAACTTTTTAAATATCTCATTTTAAAGATTCTCTCTTCAATCAGAAGCTGACACACGGCGTTTTAGAGCAAAGTGGTGCACCTTTTAAAAGTTTAGGGGGTTATTAGGTTACTTTAAAAGTTTAAAGAGGCAGCAAATTTTTAGGACAAGTTCAAGTAGCTAATATTGCATTAAGCCAAACTTAAAATGAAATTAGGATATAAAGATATTTGTTCTTTCCATCCAAAAACTTTTGAACTCAGTATATTATATTTGATGTCCTTTTTGTAGCTTATATTAAAATATACTATATGTTTGTTTAATTTCAGTTCATGGACTACCCATGCAGAATGGGATGATCACTTCAACAGTAATACTTGTAAGTGTAAAAGTATGGATAAAACGAATATCCCTTAGCCAGAGATCTCGATAGAATTTCATCACGAGGAGTTAAAAAGATGCAATTATTTGATAGCCAATTGCTGAATAAAACAAATAAAATGGACCCATACTTTCATCTACACCTGTTCATTTATCGAGTTTGATCGAACTTTTAACTAAAATTATTAATTCAACTTCGGCCCAAACTTATAATTTAGAATTTTAGGCTCAGATTAGACTTATTAAATATTTTCAAGTTCGACTCATGGTTTGTAGATCTTTTTTCTTCTAAAATTTTGTCAATTAAATGTAAAAAAATTACAATTTATATAAAAAAATGTCTAAATTTTACATATAATTATATTTTTAATATAATTCTTTTATATATAGCTAAAAATTTAATGAGTTAAAATATAAAATTTATAAACATATATTAAATATAATATAAAATATAAATAAATATAATTTTTATTTATCGAATTAAATTTGAGTATTTATAAAAAAAAAAATTAAGTCCGATCAATAAAACTTCATACTTTTACCAGTGCGACTCGAACTTAACTTTATAATAAAATAAATATCCATATCTAAACAATTTAAATAAACTCAAACCGAAATTGATAAATAGCCGACCTCCGAACATGTATACTTTAACCATTATCCAATCGGTCATAAATGTAATGACCAAATAAAACTACCATAATGGTTCACCTACTCAGCTAAATTTCCACCTACATATTTCCATTTTTTCCTTCCTATTTTCCAAACACAAATCCCCAATGGCAAATCCGGAATTGCCACCAAAACCAGTCCTTCCACTGAAGACTCGAATCGCCGTTTCCGTCATTTCCACAATGTCCGACGTAGTCCGTCGTAAGGACGGCACCGTTAACCGCCGCCTACTCGGCTTATTCGATTTCAAATCATCTCCTTCCCCGTTAAATCCAGTCGGTTCCGTCACCTCCTCCGATGTCATTGTCGATAGCTCCCGCGGCCTATGGTTTCGCATGTACGTCCCCGCCGGCGACGCCACCAACGGCGGCTCCGGTGAGGATGTTGATGTTCTACCTGTGATGATCTTTTTCCACGGCGGAGGATTTTGCTTTCTCAGCGCTGCTAGTCCGGCCTACAATTTGGTTTGCCAGCGATTTGCTCGGAGAATTCCAGCGGTTGTGATCTCTGTGGAGTATCGCCGAGCACCGGAGCATCGCTTCCCCTGCCAATACGACGACGGATTTGACGTCCTCAAATACCTAGATGAGCATCACACGGAAATTCTCCCGCCAAATGCGGATTTGTCGAAATGCTTCCTCGCCGGAGACAGCGCCGGAGCAAATCTAGCTCATCATCTAGCGGTTAGGGCCTGCCGGAGCCGGTTCAGAGTGGCGAAGGTGATCGGATTAATTTCTATTCAGCCGTATTTCGGCGGAGAGGAGAGAACGGAATCGGAGATCCGGCTGGCCGATTCCAATTTGATAGTATCGGTACCTCGAACTGATTGGTTGTGGAAAGTTTTTTTGCCGGAAGGATCAAATCGAGACCATTATGCAACGAACGTGAGCGGGCCAAATGCGGAGGATATTTCGGGTCTGGATTATCCGAGAACTTTGGTGTTCGTTGGGGGATTTGACCCGTTACAGGATTGGCAGAGGAGGTACTACAATTGGCTAAAGAAATCGGGGAAAGAGGCCAAATTGATTGAGTATCCGTCAATGATTCATGCCTTTTACGTCTTCCCGGAGTTGCCGGAGTCTTCCCGGCTGATTTCTCAGGTCAAGGATTTTGTTCAGGAGTTATGCAAACCGTAAGTATTATACTTGTTTGCCCATTTGAACCCAACTAAGAATTTATACATAAACAAATATCTCTGTTTTTCTTTATTACTTGAATAGGCGAAAAACAGCATATGATATATTGATATATAGATTATATAAACTTATGCTATAGAATTTATATAAAGTCTAGTGTTAAATTGATCTTATGACTCATTGTTTATAATTTATTCGCCTAATGCATACGTAGCCGCTCAATTTGGCAACTTTTGTTTTTTGCCGTCTCCAACTTACATGTCTTTACCAACCCCTTTCTTAACATGGCAAAAGTGGTCTCTGTAATTCCAACAGCGCCACGTGTCACCTTTTGATTGGATAAAAGGAAATAAAGAATTTGACATCTCGAAAATTCAAACCAATCACAAGGTGACACATAATACTGAAGGGGTTACAATGACCATTTTTGCCAAGCTAGAAGGGTTAGTAAAGATATCTGTAAGTTAGAGACGTCAAGTGATAAAAGTTATTAAGTTGAGGAGGTTAAGTATGCAAGTCTCTCGAATAAGAGAGGAAGTATGAGTTTTTGTAAATTTAGATATTTAAAGCTAAAGTTGTGTAACCCTATAAGCAGTCACTAACATGAAGTAGCAACAAGTGACCCTGAAACTATTAGATATGACCAGTGTTATAAAAATTGGGCTAGACGGCTGTATAGACGGGATTTTTTATAATACCGTCGTGATTTTAAGTAGTCGGACGGTTCTAAATGGAATTGGGCGGGCCTAGGCGGGATTTTTATTTTAAAATCGGTTTGGGCGGCTATTTAAGCAGCGCCTAGACGGAATTTTTCAGAACACTATTTTTAAAATATAGTTTTAATTAAATTTTTTATATTTCATATTATTATAATATACTTCTTAACTGAATTTATATTTTTACATATTAAAAATAAAAAATATAAATTTATTTAAATTCCACCTAAATTCTGTCTAGATTCCGTCTAAACCCTATTTAAATATTTTAAAGCCTCGATCGTCCGATAAATGCCCAAAACATTGGATACAACTGATAATGAAAGCAAGGAAACATGCAGTCGGTGGTTGGCGAATTAATTTTGAGAGTATTAAGTACAGTTAACAGTTCCATTAATTATGGTCGTTGGCAACTTGGCATATCAATACTACTTGTTGAGCCAAAAATATAACACTCTCTTTTGTTTTATTTTTATAAAAAAATAGTCAATTAGGGATTTAATGACAAAGACTTTAGATGACATGAGGTGTCTAAACTTTACTATTATTGCATATATTGAAAAGCAAATGCTCTTGGTAAAAGCCCGTAGCTTTTTCCGACAGCAACTTATGGAATGCATCTTGATAAATAAATATCAAAATGTCCTAAATTGTTCAACTAGGTTTGTTGGAGTAATTAGGATTTGTGAAAAATGTCACCTTGTTTTTTCCACAAATACGTGTAAATGTGGAGCAGTTTTAACATGCCCCCGAAAGCATACATGTATGAAGTTTCTAACAGTTGATGGGTTTAACATGTAGATTTAGGTATATGTACCGATTACACTCTCAATGTCTAACTTTACTAGTGGCTCATTCTAATTGATAACAGTAAAATTGACAGTACTTTTATTCTAATAACCCCAGCAACAGGTATTTTCAAAGCAAATATTAACGAGCATCTTTTAATTATCAAGAAGGATTTGGATTTGTGGCTCCATCTGACTTGTTCGAATAAGTAACTGAGATTGGTTCAAGCCATGTCTTGTTGACAAGCTGTCTACCAAGAATCATAATTATTAGCCCATCATTTTGGAAGATCGAAACTTCACCAAGTTCTGCAGGAATTAATGTCATTTTTTTTATCGGCATAGTCTTATTTTAATGATTCAGACTGAACTTACGGTCTTTAGAGATCTCAGGTTCAAATCATATTTAAGATTTTGTGGAGTTTTTTCTTTCTATTTTATGTAATTATAATTGTGTAATTTTTTTTAATGTCAATTTATTCTTTTTAATGTATATTATTATTTGTAATTTATCTTCCATTCATATATTTACAATTAATGTAACTCATCTTCTTACTAGCACTTTAGGTTATATATCTAATCGAGGCATGTGATTTTTTTGTACTGCATGTAACGAAATTTTTATGGCAATAATCAAATAAGAAATTCTTTTTTCTTATACTAAAATAAGATAATCTTTACTATTAAAATTTAAAAGCATGGCTTTATAAACAGGACTATATGATGGGACTAGGTTTATTATTTATTTACTGAATTGTTATGCGTCATCCGTTTTTACTTCGCGTCATTTCCGCGGAGCGATAAAATGTCTTTAAAAAAATAATTTATATAGATCGGTCGGCTATCTGAAATGGAAGGCTGTCATTATTAACAGCCGTCCATTCCGGAGGGTTGTTTTGGATGGCAGCCATCTGGGATGAAAGGCTGCTATCACTAACAGCCGCCCGGAATGGATGGCTATTAGAGTATAAATAGCCATCCATCCCGGACGACTGTTAGTGATGGCAGCCTTCCATCCTAGATGGCTGTCATTCAAAAAAGTCATCCGTGATGAACGACTGTTAGCGATGTCAGTCATGGCAGCCTTCCATTCCAGATGACTGCCATCGAAAATAGACATCCAGGATGGGGATGGACGGTTGTTAGTGATGGGAGCCTTCCATTCCAGATGGCCGACCGATCTATATGGACTATTTTTTTCAAGGACGGTTTTGTCTTTTCACGGGGGCGACGTGAAGTAAAAATGAGCGACCCTTAGTAAAACCCTTTATTTATGGAGAAAAATGAATATCATAGTTTCAATGATTAATGCATACCCAGCCCTCTCAATTTGACATTATTTGGAGCTTTCAATTTACAGATATTTTTACCAATCTTCCGAACTTGATAAAAATGTTCACTCCAGCCCCTCTCAATGCCACATATCACATTGTGATTGTTTGACCTCTTAAAGATGTCAATTTTTTTTATTTTTGTTCTCGCCAATCAGAATGTGACACGTGACATTGAGAAACCTGCAATGAACATATTTGCCAAGTTCATAAAATTGGTAAAGACATTTGTAAGTTGGAGGTGTCAAGTAATAAAAATTATCAAATTAAGGGGGCTAAGTATTTATTAAGCCTAAATTTAAAGATGAAGAAAGATGGAGACCATCTTGTGTAACCTTTAATACTATCTTCCAAGTCATTTGTAGCGCCTCCCAACTAAGTGCTACAGTTAAAAAGCAGTTGATATAGATTCAGCCTCTTCGATTCAAGATGAGTTGAGCTTCATTTAGTGTCATTTCACCTTTCTAGATCCTGTATAAGCTATCTCACCAGTTAAATTAATTGTGAAAACAATGACAAACTAGCTTTTTGTTTTAACAAATAAAAATTGAGTTAGATTATTTTTCTATCGATTTAGTGCTAATTTATAACCACTTTCCAACTACTAAATATTTTTGTAGCAGCTCTTTGGCTTATATTTATAATATTATGTTCTAGCTAATTAATCATTTTTCAATAAGGTTCGAATTTCACTAAATACACTTGTTGGAAAGACTGGAGAGTTTTAACTGTGATTAAGCCCCGAACAAGATTAACTCAATTAAAATATTTATAAATATTAAAAAAATATTTATATTATGCTTAAAAGTTTTATTTTTAATCCCTTCTGTCATTATACTTTATTTGTGAAAAAAAACTTTAAACTTTAATCATTAGACGTTCAAATAACACAATACATCGAAACAATGTAATGGACAAAGTAAAACACCAAAGTATATAAAAGTAATTCCTTATGAAAGTATCAAATATTCGCTAAACTTCAGTTATTTTGAACTTATACAAGTTGAATTGAATTATATTTTATTAAAGTATTTTATTAAACTGAACTAAATTCATCTATACAAAGATTTATAACTATTTAAAGCATTTTCATTACCTTATCTATTTTATTATTTCTATTGCCACATAAACTAAAATAAACAATCTATTAAAAAAAAGTTTACATTAGCTATTCTATTTATTATTTACAATATTACATGATATAGTATATCATTTTATATGTTAGACATTGAACACCTTTAGTAGAAAGTGGATTTTAAGATTATATGACATGTGGAATAGACAACCATATTAATAACGTGTCAATAATTTTAAAATTAGATAATGTATTTTAAGAAATTAACTACACTAGATTGTCTATTTCTCAGTAAATTTTATTAAAAAATAATTAATTATATCTCTTTTACTACTGACCAACATTTGAATTTTAAATTAAGTCTTAAAATATTATTAAAATTGGTAACTTGACTTTCTATTCGATTATTTATATGTAGAAGATCAAATAAATAATGTTCAATATTTATTATGCCACATCATATAAAAAAGAAAAATAGACAAGCTAATGTACATTTATTTTCTAATTAATTATCTATTTTTACTTATTTATCAAAACATCATTAAAATAGACTTAAAAATCACTTTAGCTAAATCAATTTTCTTATTAATTAATTTTTTAAAATTACAATTCAAATTGAAATAAAGTGTAACTATCTCCAAAATACACCTTATTTATTTCTAAAATAATTATCACCATAAATAAAATTTTTTAAGCTACATCATCTTAGAATACATGGTCTCCTAAAGATACTTTTAAAACTAAGCTTTAAATCCAAACTCAATATATTTATCCTACTGGAGTCTCACCCAAACTTGATAAAGAAAAAAAAAACTACAAAAACCCTAAACCCTTAACCCCACTCTGTCTAAAGTTTGAAACTTCCCCTTTCCTCTATCTCCCCCATGGCTGAACTCAAGCTCTCCGAAAGCCGAGACCTTACTCGAATTGAGCGCATAGGTGCACATTCCCACATCCGTGGACTTGGCCTCGACTCCGCCCTCGAGCCTCGCGCCGTTTCCGAAGGCATGGTAGGCCAGACTTCAGCTCGCAAGGCCGCCGGCGTTATTTTACAAATGATCAAGGACGGAAAAATTGCCGGTCGCGCCGTACTTTTGGCGGGTCAGCCAGGAACAGGCAAAACAGCAATCGCAATGGGAATGGCAAAATCCCTCGGACTAGAAACGCCCTTCGCTATGATTTCTGCTAGCGAAATCTTTTCCCTGGAGATGTCCAAAACTGAAGCACTGATGCAAGCCTTTAGGAAGGCAATCGGCGTGAGAATTAAAGAGGAAACAGAGATAATTGAAGGCGAAGTAGTGGAAGTTCAAATCGACAGGCCGGCGGTTGCTGGTGCGGCGTCGAAGACTGGTAAATTAACCCTAAAAACTACTGAAATGGAGACGATTTATGAATTGGGGGCGAAGATGATAGAGGCTTTGGGGAAGGAGAAAGTACAGAGTGGGGATGTGATCGCCATTGATAAGGCTTCTGGAAAGATTACAAAGCTGGGAAGAACTTTTTCACGGTCAAGGGACTATGATGCCATGGGGCCACAGGTGAAGTTTGTTCAGTGTCCCGACGGTGAGTTGCAGAAGAGGAAAGAGGTGGTGCATTGTGTGACTCTTCATGAAATTGATGTCATTAATAGTAGGTATTTCTTTGTTTATATTGATGTTATTACAGACGAAAGTATTATATGCTGCCTTCGTTTATATGAAGCAATAATAATACATATTAATGGCGTAGGAAATTGAATCTGTTTAAACTGTTAAATCTGCCTTTGTTAATGGATGAATTGTATTGCTTCTTACGGATTTCTCTATGTATATTCTAGACACTGCAAGCATCATTTTCTATCTTGTTAATATCTCGTGTGTATTGCCATTTTATGATGGCTGAAGCTGAAGCTGTTATGTGTTCCCCTTTATTGCTCATACCAATTATTTGCGTTGAACATGATGGAAATTTTTTTGTAGTTATGGGAGAAAATTGATTCCTAAGTGTTCCTTTTATTTGTAATTGTGTTGATTTTAATGTAACAATAGCAGCTGTGTACTTTGTTGCTTTGATTAGTCGAATGGATATTAACATCACCTCAAATGTTCTGTAAAAGTTCAGTGGATTGCATATGGTCGGATTTCCGATTGCAACCAGGGTTAGAACTACATTGCCCCTATGAATTACTTAATTGTCTGTAGCTTCTAGTTATGACATTTCTACCTGGAACTCTTGACACAAAAAAGTGATTTTCGTTCCAGAAATTAAAATGACGATGGCAAGCAATTGCAGGCACAAAAACAAAGAAACTTGTAATCTTATGTAACATTAGCAAATCAGTTGACTGATTGAAGCTATAGCATTGAAAACTTGTGTGTGTGGGAAAGATCTAAACTTTTAGTTTATCTGAGTAGGATTTTCTTATGTCATCTCTCATTTAACCTGAGTTGTATAATAATTTGGGTGCAAAAGATTATCCTATTCCGGTGCTACTTAAAGTTTTTTAGCCTTTGTAACGATTAGGCAGTTTCTAAGACTAATCTTCTCTTCAGGAGCGAATAATAGTTGCATCACAGACACAGGGGGGAGAAGAGTTGATGAGAGGAATAGAATTTAGCTTTTCTACGCTCTTCTTTTTCGTTCAGCTATTCCATTTTTCCTGGATATTTGTTTAGATAAACCCAAAATCAATCGGATAGATTGTTGACTTGAGAAAGAAAGTAGATGTGTTTTATGATCCCCTTATTTATGTTTTCTAAACGACCATCCTGTATTAGAAGATTAAGAAGTGTGTATTTTCACGGTGAATACTCTTGAAGTATTTACTCCAATCAGGTATATATGTCTAGTACGTTACATGTGCTATTTGACTCCGTTAATCTAGTTTAACCAAATACATCTTTGAAGTTTTTTAAGTTTCTCTTGGCCCCCTATACTTGGCAAAAGTGCATCAGTTTGCCCCTGAATGCCACGTGTCATTTTTGGTTGGTTTGACTTTTCAAGGATGTCATCTTTCAGACTTTTCTCTCTCCAATCAAAAGCTGACACATGGCATTCATGGGGAGACTTGATGCACTTTTGCCAAGTCCAGGGGGGCTAAGAGAAACTCTGGAAAGTTCCAGGGCAATAGGCCCGCCAAGTTCAGGGGGTAAAGATGTATTTAGCCATCTATATTAAACAACGATGCATTATCATCTTGAAGTTTGAATATGACAGACTCGGCTTGCTTAGAATAGTAGAATATGTATCTTCTGCCTGAGAACATAATCCAAGTATGAGGAAAATTGATGTACTTTTGCCAAGTTCAGGGGGTAAAGATGTATTTAGCCATCTATATTAAACAACGATGCATTATCATCTTGAAGTTTGAATATTACAGACTCGGCTTGCTTAGAATAGTAGAATATGTATCTTCTGCCTGAGAACATAATCCAAGTATGAGGAAAATTGATGCACTTTTGCCAAGTTCAGGGGGTAAAGATGTATTTAGCCATCTATATTAAACAACGATGCATTATCATCTTGAAGTTTGAATATTACAGACTCTGCCTGCCTAGAATAGTAGAATATATATCTTCTGCCTGAGAAAATAATCCAAGTTCTAACTATAATATTTATTTGCAATGACCATGTATTCTACTGTCCACTTTCAGAACGCAGGGATTTCTGGCTCTTTTCACTGGCGACACGGGCGAAATCCGTGCAGAAGTGAGGGAACAAATCGACACAAAGGTAGCAGAATGGAGGGAGGAAGGGAAGGCGGAGATCGTGCCAGGTGTCCTCTTCATCGACGAGGTCCATATGCTCGACATCGAGTGTTTCTCTTTCCTAAATCGCGCTCTAGAAAACGAGATGGCTCCAATATTAGTCGTCGCAACAAACAGAGGCATCACCACAATTCGCGGCACCAATTACAAATCGCCACATGGCATCCCCATAGATCTCCTCGATCGCCTTCTTATTATCACGACTCAACCTTATACAAAAGACGACATTGGGAAGATAGTAGACATTAGGTGCCAAGAAGAGGATGTCGAGATGTCTCAAGAAGCGAAAGCTTTGTTGACACACATCGGGGTGGAAACGTCGTTAAGATACGCCATCCATTTGATTACTGCTGCCGCATTGGCTTGTGAAAGGCGAAAGGGAAAAGTTGTGGAGAGTGAGGATATAACTCGGGTTTATACTTTGTTTTTGGATGTGAAGAGATCGACGCAATACTTGATGGAGTATCAAAATCAGTACATGTTTAACGAAGCGGCTCAACTGGATCAAGACGAAGATGATGTGAATGCTATGATGCCTTGAAAGTGAGTTTTGACTTTAAGAATTTGCTAATTTGTTTCTTGATGTCATTACATGCTGATCCTATCTGGTTACATATGAAAAGAAGCATTTTTTATAGCAATTTGAGAAGTGTAGGCATGGAGCTATTGTAAAACCTGTCTAAGTTTTTGTCTCATGTATGTTTGTTGAGATAGTATAACTTAAAGCTTAACTATATTTAAAGCTATTCACTACTTCATGTGGATTTTATTAGGGGGAATTTGTATGTAAGTATTTTTTTACAAACTCAACATGTGTTGTTTTTTTAGATCTTAGTGATTTAGCAACACCATAATACAATCTAGTTTGTGGAATAGCAAAAATCCAAATGATTTTATCAAATTCATATGTAAACATTGCACTTACCATTCATATGAATCCACTTATTGTTGGAATTATTTGAACTATGTGCATCCACCGGTTTATGTCAGAATATTAAATGGAAATTGTTAAAAATGTGTTACTTCAGTAGTTTCCCATTTACATTTTTACCCTTTATTTATTATTTCCACTATCTAACTAAATTTAAGTTTTCAATTTGAGCTCTACTATTTTCATTTGTTGGGTCATGCGTATGATGTGTTTTTTAATATTCTTATTTTATTTTATAATTATCTCAATCCGTTCATTTTTTTGACATGTCGCTTCAGAGTTTTTTGTTCGTCTCATTTTTGTCTTTGAAACGCCATCCATTGAAATATACGTTTTCAAAAACTTTTTTCGGCTGTTTGATATTTAATAGCTACTTGGTAAGAATTTTATTTTTACATGTTTGAATTTCTGTTTTTAATTCAATAAAATTTGGTAGGTATCTGGTAGGATGCTGATATATATTTATCAAATGTAGTAAAAACTAGGTACAAACATAAACTTGATGGATTTGAACAAACTTACCAACTAGGTTCCTACCAGATATCGTACAGTTGAAAAAAAAGTTACAAAAAACTATATCATA
Source organism: Euphorbia pulcherrima (assembly GCA_947683365.1). Lineage (NCBI taxonomy): Eukaryota > Viridiplantae > Streptophyta > Magnoliopsida > Malpighiales > Euphorbiaceae > Euphorbia > Euphorbia pulcherrima. The sequence continues at coordinate 85,448,871 of CANTUS010000014.1, forward strand.
ATAATGACGTTTCGAACATAAAAATGAGACGAACAAAAACTATATCAGATACTCACTAGGTTCTTACCAGATATCGTACAGTTGAAAAAAAAGTTTCAAAAAACTATATCACAATGAATGACGTTTCGAAGATAAAAATGAGATGACTAAAAAAAATCTAAAGCAGCATGTAAAAAAATGAACTGTTTGAGAGATAACAATTAAATAATATAAGAAAATTAAACAAGCACAACATAGGCATGGAGAGTAAGGGAGGTGGTTTTGTTTGAACATATAAGTTTGTTAAAGGAAACTCATTTTGATCAAAAAAAAAAAGGTTAGGACCTAACAATTGGGTTGAAATAAATTCTAATTTTGAGCCCATTTTTATGAATATCCGGAGATATTTATGACAGATGGGGAAGATAGTTATAGTGTGTGCTTGGAGCAAACAAAAGATGGGCAAACTCTTTTTATATATTCTCTTGAGATTATGCCATTGTGGACTCATTTTACTCACACAGAGAGAATAGTGTTACGTTCACTCTTCTTGCAAGGATAAACTATGGTGGTGATGAAGTTCGGTACATATGCCATTTTAAGGATGGGTAATACTATATTTACGCACAATTTATACATCTTATTTTTCATATAATGTTCACTATCTCATATTAATTAACCAATAAAACACTCACTTCTTTTCCGATGATTTAGTAGGTGCTTCAGTTGCTGTGCTATGCCCGGGTCGCTGTGCATGATGATTTCTGTTTATGTTCTCCTTGCCTCCTCTATTGGAGTTTCCCTTTATTGTTTTACTATGCAATTCTTTTTTTACAAAAAAAACAGATGAGAAATCGTAAGTTATTGTGTTGGTTAATTATTGTTACACGGTCACTGTTGGATATAAATAAGATTAATAGATGAAATGTGCAATGTGTAAAAGTGTATAAATAAGGTGTGTCTAATTAGGGTTGCAATCGAGTTAAGCGGTTTCCGAGCAGTTCGAGGTCGGCTCGTACAAAGTTCGATCAAAGCTCGGCTCGATAAGGCTCGACTTGAGTTTGAGATCGGCTTGAGATATTAACGAGTCAAATCAAGCTTTTTAAAGGTTTGGCTTGAAAGCTCGAGAGCATGCTCGTATAATTTTTTTGATTACTTTATAATATTAATAATTTCCTATATATTCATAAAAATATGGTAGGTTAGTTTTAATTTTAAATATTCTAATTAAGAAAAAGTTGTATATCGTATTCTTAATTAGTTTTAAATATTTTTAAACAAGTTGTATTCCTATTCTAATCCTATCAGTTTCCAAAAAACCTTACCCTAATCATGTAGTATAAAAAGGCTTTGAATTTTAATTTGACAAAAATTGTGTATTTAGAAATAATTAGCAAAAGATATATTGGATAAATAAAGCTCGTAAGCTAGCGAACTCGAGCTGAATTTGTCCATGAGTTCGAGCCGAGCTAAAATATTTAATGCTCGACGAGCTACGAGCCGAGCTCAATCATTTTTATTTTTAAGCCGAGCCGAGCTTAGATAGATTTGATCCCGATTCGGCTCGTTGTCATTCTATGTTTAATAAAACATTGCCCAATATATCAAAATTAAAACCAAATCTAAAAATTGAAATAAACTTTTCAATTTGTTAGCTCGGTGTTTTATATGTTAAAAAATGAACTAACCCGAATTAATATACTTCTACGAAAATACATAGTATTGTCGTGCCATGTATATTTAAACAATTTGTATGTATTTTATCCATAACATTTTTACTTCAATCACAAAAATTAAGATAATAAAACAAAAATGTTATTACACCATATGCGAATAATTTCTTGATTTTAAAAAATTTGAGAACTCATTTATTGCTCTGATTTAAGATATGATGGCTCCTCCGAAAGTAGACAGGCCATCCTTGAACAACAACTGATGTTACTGCAAGAACGACAAGAGACTATGTGGAAGCAAAGATCAAAGGCGTTGTGGTTGATGAGCGGAGATAGAAATACTAAGTTCTTCCATGCTAAAGCAAGTACTCGAAGAAGAACTAATACGATCACCAAGCTAAGAGATGGAGAAGGAAACATTAGCACAAAGATGGAGGAAATTGGACAGATTGTGGAAAACTATTTGAAGGAGCTATTTACTACCACTAACCCGGATGTGGAATCCTTTCCCGAGGAGTGCATAAACAAGAAAATTACAGAAGAGCAAAAGTTGTCTTTGCAGAGGCCGTATACTAGTGATGAGGTGAGGGAAGCGCTGAAACAAATGGATGGCCTCAAATCGCCTGTACCAGATGGTATGTCTGCAATCTTCTACAAGTCCTTCTGGAATCTGTTGGGGGAAAGATGTAACAGGCTTGGTGTTAACGATGCTAAATGGAGGGGACTTAATCTCAGGTATGAACCATTCATTCATTACATTATTTCCTAAAGTGAAACAACCTGAGTATGTGAAAAAGTTTAGGCCAATTAGCCTATGCAATGTAGTTTACAAGTTGATATCTAAATGCATTGCGAATAGAATGAAACCGGTCCTTACGGATGTCATTGATCCTGCTCAAAGTGCCTTTGTCCCAGGGAGGCTAATCACCGATAACGCTTTGGTAGCCTTTGAATCGTTTCACTGGATGAAATATAATAAATCAAAGTGTAGGGGAACTTGTGCATTAAAGTTAGATATGAGCAAAGCATACAATCATGTAGAGTGGCCTTTTATTGTATTTTTAATGACCATACCGCAAAAATTTAGATAAAAAAGAACAAAATTACCCATTTTCGTCACATAATTTAATATTGAAGATCCTTTATTTGTAAATTTTTTGAAACCACAGACCCTATTTTGCAAAAAAAAATTCCCCAAACCCCGTTTTACAAATGAGTGAAACCACATGGTACTTTTTTTAAGTTCACCCTATTCCTTGTATGTGCAGAGGGACTTTCGGCTTTCACTAAGAGAGTAGAAAGAAGGGGAAGTATTAATGGCTTGTCTATTTGCAGGAGTGCTCCCGGTATCTCTCATCTTTTATTTGCGGATGATTCGCTTGTCTTTTTTAAGGCCAATGCTGTAGAATGTCAGGAAGTTCATGATTTGCTAGCTTGCTAGTGTCTGGCCAACAGGTTAATTTTGATAAATCTGATATTAGCTTTAGCAAAGGTGTAAAGGAGGACCAGAGGAACCTTATCCAACGAAGGTTAGGAGTTAGGGAGGTGGGACAACTTCCTAAGTACTTGGGGTTACCAACAGTCATTGGAAGATAAAAAAAACTACGTGTTTTGCTTTTTGAGAGAAAGAATGGCGAAAAGAATAAATGGTTGGAACGAAAAATTTCTCTTAAAAGCTGGTAAACAAACGCTAATTAAGTCCATCGCTTAGGTAATCCCCCAGTATATAATGAGTTGTTTCTCTATAAATAATAAAAACCTTTTAACACCAAATAAATAAATTTGCAGTAGTGACAAGCGGAATAGTCTCCACAGGACTAAGTAATCAATTCTACTCAAGTTGATAACCAATAAAATGCAATAAAAATAAAATAGGGGGGTTTAAAGATTGTTTGTTTTTAAAAGAAATATAATTGCAAAAGTAAAATAAATAAAATATAAAAGCGAAATTCTCTAGATTAAAGAATCTGTGAAGTTAGTTGCAATCGATTATAGGTAATAAGATAACTCTTGAAATATCAATTCACTGGCTTTACCTATGAAATAACACAATTAATTTTTTTTCTAAAACTGACTTGATTGTAGATAGCTAAATCAATTCCCTCGATCATCTGACGCACTTGTAGAAATAGCTGACAAGGTTTAATCTTCAAAAAGTATTAAGATCTGAAGAACCAATTTTGACTCAATAAATCGTAATAGCACAAAGAATTAAATCAAACCGAACAAAACCACGATAACGTAGGAAATTGTTTGTTATAAAATTTTCATCATATTATGATAGCATGAACATAATGAAAATAATTGTATGTTGAAAATCCAAAAACATCGATTGATCACTTCAAAGTGGATAAAAAGACAACAATGATAAGAAAACCGATTTTATTCGAAAATTGATTTCGAGAAGAATTATGAATAAGCCTCACAAGATAGAACTAGCCTTGAAAATTTCTTATTTGAAAGGTAGAAAATTAGCTACACATGTTGGGGAAAGAAAACTAAAAATTATTATTGAGAGAAAATTTATGTCTGAAAATTCCCCTAATGCTCTATTTATAATAAACTAATTTCTCTTCCATTAGAAAACAAGCTCCTAATTAGAATAGGATTCTAATTACTAACCTAATAAGAAATTAAAATCTGGAAAATAAAAGATAAATATGAAAAGGAAATAATAAAATCCTAATTAGATACTACTATTTCGCTTGTCTCAAACTTCTTGATTAAATTAAGTTGAAAAGTGATAGAATCCAATTCCGAATAGAACTCTTCGCATGAGCTGTAACTTTAACACCACTTTTCACTAGGATAGAATCCGAATTCGAAGATGACTATTAGACATGAACTTTTAGAGCTGTTTTTGAGGTTTCCAAATCATCTTGAATCACTCCAATCCGATTTCATATGAATAAGTTATGGCCAAAATACAAAAAACTGTCTAGAATGCATTAAATGCTTCAAAATCACACCAAAATGAACTTTTGCTTGTAAATTCCAAGTTACCAACCAAAATTCCTGAAATATTCAATTAAGCTCTAAATTAGTAGCATCCAATCTAAAACAAGAATAAAATAAATACTAAAAATAAGTATAATTTACACCCTAACACTATCCCATCTACCTTTTGTGATGAATTACAACAACAGCTTGCAAAGTATTGGTGGAATAATTCAGAAAAAAAAAGAGTTTGAATTGGAAGAAGTGAGAATGGTTATATAGACTTAAACGCGAAGGGGGTTTGGGGTTCAAACATCTCCACTCTTTTAATCAAGCTATGCTCGGGAAGCAATTGTGAAGGTTCATTGATAATCCTGATTCTCTTAGTGCTGCTGTGTTTAAGGCTCGCTATTTTGTGAATGATAATGTCCTTTCAGCAGAAATGGGAAAGGGAGATAGATATGTGTGGAGGAGCATAATGTCTGTTAAAGCAATCTTATCGAAAGGGTTATGTTGGAGAATTGGAAAAGGAGATAAGGTCATGATAATGAATGATAACTGGATTGAAGGAAGCTACTGTGCCAGACCTCTAAGTACAAAGAAAAGTCATTTCCTGGTATATGTAAGTAGATTGATCGACGAGGAAGAAAGGAAATGGAAGACTGAGTTGATAAAAGTATTATTCAATGAGGATACAGCTCAAGCCATCCTTAAACTAACCCTCCCGCGAATTTTGAAAAAGGGTTCTTTGTTCTAGAAATTTGGTAAATATAATGTTAAATCTGGTTACCAATGTGCATTACGAAGAAATATTAATGCAGCTGCTGGTGAATCATCTTCCAATGGTCCGCTTACACTTTAGAACAAAATCTGGAGGCTGAATCTACAGCCTAAGATAAAACACTATGTATGGGGCGCTACGAATGACATTCTGCCATGCCGGCGAAACTTGGTTCAGAAGAAAGTTCAAGTGAATCCTCAATGCACCTTTTGTGGAATAGAAGAAGAGAGCCTGTTACACCTCTTTAAATCATGCATGGTGATAAAGAAAATTTGGAAGGCTTTAGGATTGAGTCAAAAGTGTATAAACTAGAAGGAACCAATTGCAGTTATTGGATACAAGAAGCACTACGAGTCCTCCCTCCGGATGAACAACTTATTTTTTGCACATGTATATGGTGGTAGTGGTGGGAGCATAACAAAGCAGTCCATGGCAAGAACGAATTGTCCATTCAGCAGGTGGTAAGTCAAGTAAAAGAGCATGCCACTAAAGAGAACCGATCAGAAAATGGGAAAGGGCTGGATCTCGGAACTAAACTAGTGGATAGATGGAAACCTCCACCTGATCCTTTCTATAAGCTGAACGTTGATGAGGCAGTCCCAGGTGCGATGGAAGATTGTAGAGCTGGTTTTATTATGAGAGACTCAAAAGGAGAAATTCTTATGGCAGGTGCGGCACCAATTGGAGCGTGCAATTCAGTGTTACAAGCTAAAATTAAGGGCTAGTTTGGCATTGCTTATTAAGCTGCTGTCAAAATAAGTTGCTCTCACAAACTTTGAATAGAACTACATATTTTAGTTTTGAATAACTATACTTGTTTTTTCCAAAATCAAATCTGCTGCTTATAGGAAAAACTTAAAAATGGAGCTTTCAAAATAACTAACTTGAAACTGACCCTAAGAGCATATTGACAGCTTTAGAATTTGCAGAACAAGCAGGCTTTGAAAGGCTATTAGTGGCCTCATGCAATTCAAGCATGTAAGGGTAACACAACCTATGCTGGGTATATTAGAGTTGTGATTCAAGAGATTTTAGAGACTGTGAAAGCTTTGGAGGATGTCCAATTTGAACATGAAAAAAGAGAGCACAAGCCCATAAATTAGCAAAGTGAGGCATGCATCAGAATCATGTTGTTATGTTGTTATCTTTACGGAGGAAGTGCCTACCTCTATTATTCCTTCTATTGTTAAAGACTGCAATTTATAATCTATGAAATGATTTTGTTCATAAAAAAATACGATGGCTTCACGTGGACTTTTTCTTATTTAAGAATTTGTATAGTTGTAGATGTTGAAGACTTTAAAGTAAATATTAATTTATCCTTCGTTATTATTGAATCAATCTTCATATCATTAATTCAACGGTGATGAAATGTATCGTTACATTTACTTTGTTAAAAATAAATTCATCGTAATACTATGATTAATTGTATATAAGAAAAATTAAAAATTTTCAACAAATTCTATTTAAACTAAATTTGAACTAGATCAAAAAAAATCAATTTTAGTTAAATTTCAATTTGATCTAGCTCAATTAGACCAACTATCAATGACACGAGAACTATTGATATTTACATCAACGGTCAGATGATGTACACCGTGGCAACTGAGATTGTAAAATGCAAGGTAGTAACACTGTATCCTGTCCCTATTGTGGTTCCAACGGTTAAAATCAGTCTAGCCCAATCCCGTTTATCTTCATTGCCGCCGATCATCAGTGCAATTGAAGTATTTGTAAGGCCTGATCCTGGCCGAGCTCCTGGATCCAATTCCACTGACAGTACACCCCAACATTTCTTTATTGGCTGTGATGTTTTTTTTTCATATTTTTCTTTTATAGGTAGCTGAAAAGAAGGGGAATTTATACAAAGAGTATGGTATTTTGTGTCATGGAACCGTTTTACTCAAAAGATGAAGCCGACAGGTTAAGTCTAATCGCAGTATTTATATTATTCCTAACACTCCTCCGCACACGAATGCCCCTTGGGCTTGAAGCGGATACAACACAGACTCATTCCACTATGTGTTGCAATATAATTCCATAAATGGAACTTCCAGGATTCGAACCCTCGACCTTTAGTTCTAAGCTGCCCTGATACCATGTCATGGAACCGTCTCACCCAAAATCTTAAGCTAATAAGTTAGGTCTAATCGTGATATTTATATTATTCCTGACACCGCCCCGCATGCGAATGGCCCCTAGGCTTGAAACGGGTACAACACAGACCCATTCCGCTATGTGTTGCAATATAATTCCACAAATGGACCTGTCAGAATTGGAACCCTCGACCTTTAGGTCTAAGCTGCTCATATATCATGTCATGGAACCGTTTTACCCAAAAGCTTAAGCTGACAGGTTAGGTCCAATCGTACATTTCTTTCATCCAACGGTTGAATATTTATGATGTAGTATTTAATTTAGATGATAAAATATTTGATTAAGTGTATAAATACTTAACCGTTGAATAAGAAGATGCTGCAAAACACCAATCTCTTTATATAAAATCCAGAAAAGAAGGGAAAAAAATCGTCATAGTGTAGAATTAGTGAGGGGTTCTTACAAAAATCCCAAAAAAATCAAAGTAATTTGGTGATACCACGAACAATTTACAAGTTCATAAAAATAGGGAAAATAATTACATAAATACGAGTATTTATCTTGTAATCGTCTAATAGTTATCTAATAAATCATAATTTCAAATAAATTTCTAAAATATACATAACACATGACATATAGTATTTATCTAATATTTATCTAGTAGATCACTGTTAGATATCTAGTTATTATCTAACATGTCTTGATTTTGACATTTTTTTATGGATCTAATGACACCTAATATATATATATATATATATAATAGATATATAATAGACGTGCATATGACAATTTGATAACAATATTTACTATATAACTACTAGAAAATTATTAGACGAATACTAGATATTTACCAGATAAATACCATACTGTATTCGTGTAATTATTTTCTCTTATTTTTATTAATTTATAAATTATTTATGGTGGAACTGTAGATATGTAATTAGTTTAACTTAATAATTAATTTATAAATATTTTAATGAAACATGTATATTTTTAATAATTTTTCATTAGTTAAAGTTGGTAAAAGGAAGTCACTAGTTTGTTCGAAATAGTTATATGCTATGGTGCAATGAGTTATAAATAAAGTAAGCTCACTAGTCACTTAGCTACTATATAAAGCTAAGTATCACTATAGATCTTATTTTGAAAGGAAAATAAAGACCCGTAAAACATTATAAAGTATCGAGTCAAAAAATAAATGATTTGAGATATCAATAAAAAATAAGATAGTAATTTTTTTTTAAAAATATTGCATTAAGTAAAATCAGAGGTACAATTGACTCTGGGGGTAGGCCACCGCCCACTGAAGCGACCTTCCAGAACTCATAGTGGGGGGGGGGGGAATTTTTTTTATTATTAATTTTTTTAATGTGTGAATGAGTATAATCAATAATAATTTCAATTTTCTATTAAGTATAATCTTTGTTAAAGGAACTAAACTATTTTTTTTATCTATTATTCACACACAGCCTTGAAAATGTTAGGGTCGGGGCCTGATTGGAGGGTAAAAGAAAGGAGAGGAACGTGATGTTGTAATCAAGAATTAGAGAAGTTAGATAATGTTGAGTGTAGTATGTATTAAGTTTGATGATTGAGCCAAAAATGGGTACTTGAGTGTCTTTCCCTAAAAAGAAAGTGAAAAATTGAATTATATTTTTCATCATTAAAGCTAATTAATCTAAATGATACACTTGAAGCAGATAGGCCCAAATGGGCTCGCAGAAACTGTAAAAAGTTGCAGCTGAGATAACAGTAATACAGCCTTTTAGTTTTGTTTCTTCTCACTTGAAACCCTAAAACCCCTTCTCTCGTTATACTCATCGTATGTCAATTGTTCTCCTTTTCCCATTTCCCATGTTTCCACTGCACTCAATTTCTTCCCAAGTTAAAGGTGAGTATTCAATTTCTCGGCCTCTTTTTCCTTCTTCAATTGAAGAACTTAGACATTGGCTCTTGAGTTTCTCTAAGATTTGAGTTACAGTTGTTGATGCTGCATATACATTTGATTTAAGTGTAATTAATGACATGACATCAATAGAATCGAAAAACATATGGATAAAGACGCAGCAATGTCCCTGTGGAGATTGGAAATGCTATATTTCTCATGAAGGAGATTCTGAGGATACGATTGCTTCCCAATTGGTAAAAGACGCCTTCCAATCCGAGGCTATGGTTGCTCCATATGTTGGAATGGTGTTTAAGACTGATAATGATGCTTTCGAATATTACGGAAATTTTGCTAGGAAGAGTGGCTTTTCTATCAGGAAAGAAAGATCTAGGTTGAGCCCACAATTAGGTGTCTATAAACGCGATTTTGTTTGTTATCGTTCTGGGTTTGCCCCCACTAGGAAAAAGCCTATTGGGGAACATCATAGAGATAGGAAATCGGTTCGATGTGGATGTGATGCGAAAATGTACTTGTCAAAGGAAGTTATTGAAGGCGTTTCTCAATGGTTTGTTGTACAATTTAGCAATGTACATAACCATGAGCTCTTGGAAGATGATCAAGTAAGGCTTCTTCCAGCATATCGGAAAATTCAAGAAGCGGATCAGGAGAGAATTCTATTGCTTTCAAAAGCAGGGTTCCCAATACATCGTATAGTGAAGGTTCTCGAATTGGAAAAGGGGATCCAAGGTGGGCAATTGCCTTTTTTAGAGAGAGATGTTAGGAATTTTGTCCAAAATCGCAAGAAAGTTGTCCAAGAAAATGATGCTTTGCTCTCTGAGAAACGAGAAAACGATACAATGGAAGTGCTCGAGGCGTGCAAGTCTGCGAAAGAGATGGATGATGAGTTTGTTTATGATTATACAATGGATGAGAATGACAAAGTTGAAAACATTGCTTGGTCATATGGTGATTCTGTTCGTGCCTATACGTTGTTTGGGGATGTGGTTTATTTCGACACTAGTTACCGCTCAATAACATATGGTATGATTTTCGGAGCTTGGCTTGGAATCGAAAATAACGGAAAAGTCGTATTTTTTGGATGTGTATTGTTGCAGGATGAAACACCCCGTTCGTTTATATGGGCAATGCAGGTTAGAAACGCACGGTTTTTTTTGGTTTAATCCATATTCAGGTACCTGAACTTGTCCGAGAAAATCTACTACCCTAAACTTTCAAAGTGACCAAAGTAGTACGTTTTAAAATCTACTACCCGCTTAATAACACGCGGTGTTCATGAAGCAAAGTAGTACTTTTTTAAAGTTAACGGAGCTACGAGGTCACTTTAATAGTTTGCTGGGATTATAGGTACCTGGAGATGCATTAAGCCTATTTTTTTCTGCTCATTTATGAAATCTCGATATGCATAGTCTTTTCTTATTATGATCATCATATTGTTTCGATTGGGTTCAGGCTTTTGTCCGTCTAATGAAAGGGAAATGTCCACAAACAGTTGTAACTGACATTGATACGGGGCTTAAGGATGCAATAAGCAGTGAATTGCCTAGCACTAAACATGTAATATCCCTATGGAATATTAAACCCAAGGTATACAGTTGGTTTTCTCTTCCTCTTGGAAACCGATATGGCGAATTTAAATCCAAGTTTGATGAGTTATTTCATCTTGAGAGCGCAGAAGATTTCGAACATCAATGGAATCAAGTGGTTTCCTTTTTTGGACTTGGTTCGGATAAACACACTGCTTTGCTCAATTCTCTCCGAGGATCTTGGGCTTCATCTTATGTACGAGGTTACTTTCTAGCACGAATGGCAACATCAGGATATTCTAAGTCTGTCGATGTGTTTATGAAGGGAATTTGTAGTGCACAATCATGTTTGCGAAGCTTTTTCGAGCAGGTTCGTCAACTACCATCTCAAAACCCTTCTCTTCTTTGGCAGAGCACTAAAATCAGTAGAGACACAGGAATCGAATATGGCTGCTAAAAAGATCCATTTTGGTGTGTTAAACATAGTTTGTCTGATCCATTTGAGTGGATCTAGTTTTTATTTTCGAGGCTTTCCTTTACTTCAATCTCCCTACTAAGAAAGTGGTTTAAGTGCTTTTCTAGGGTCGTAATTCGTCAAAAGTAGGAATAAAACTGCCTTATACGTAGCTGCGATGAAATATTATTCTGTTATCTGTGTTTTGATAAAGCTTTATAGCGTCAGAAGATCCATACCTAGCGTGAGATTTAAGGCTTGGTTGATTGATTGATGGCCTAATGCATTAGTAGGTACCTAAACTTGTACTAAAGAGCACCCTAAGTTGTCAAAGTGACTCTGTAGCTCCCTCAACTTTCAAAAAGTGCACAACTTTGTTCCCTGAACGGCACATGTCATCTTCTGATTGGAGGGATAAAATCAGAAAAATGACATATTTGAAAAGTCAACCAACCAGAAGTTGACACGTGGTGGTCAAGGGGCAAAGTGGTGTACTTTTTGAAAGCTGAGCGAGCTACGAGGTCACTTTGAAAGTTCAAGGGGAAGTTCCCTGTAGCTCCCTCAACTTTCAAAAAGTGCACCACATTGCTCCCTTAACGCCACATGTCATCTTTTGATTAGAGAGAAATTCAGAAACATGATATCTTTGAAAAGTCAAACCGACCATAAGCTGACACGTGGCTTTCAGGAGTAAAGTGGTGTACTTTTTGAAAGTCGAGAAGGTCACTTTGAAAGTTCAGGGGACAATAAGTTTTTAAAGACAAGTTCAGGTACCTAAAGATGCATTAAGCCTTGATTGACTGATACAACTGTGTCTGTTGCAGGTTGGGAATTCCGCCAATTATCATACCCAGGCTCGTCAAGAGATGCAATACGAGCTTACCAAGACTTGCTTACCTATCGAAGAACAAGCACGTGGTATTCTCACGCCTTTCGCCTTTAGCGCTTTGCAACACGAGTTAGTCTTAGCAATGCAATACGCTCCAACCGAGATGGCCGATGGCTCGTATCTCGTGCATCACTTCAAGAAGATGGATGGAGAGCATTTCGTCATATGGATACCTGAAACCGAACAGATCCATTGTTCGTGTAAGGAATTCGAATCTTCAGGGATTATTTGCCGACATGCTTTACGAGTCTTTGTTCAGAAGAATTACTTTCAGCTTCCTGAAAAGTATTATCTAAGAAGATGGAGACAGGATGATGATCAATATATTCAAAATGGTGATGATGACTGGATTCAAGAATATCAGGCCTTGAATGAAACTCTGTTTGCAGAGGCATCAGTGACAAGGGAGCGTTCTGAGTTTGTTCGTAGGGAACTACCGAAAGAGCTGACCAGACTTGTTAGTGAAGTTAGAGCCATGCCAGATTGCACTGGAACAGGCTAGTCTGAAATTTGCAGCAAGCTCAAACCCAAGTAAGGGGTTCCCATTATCGAAGGATGTCTGAATTTTCATGGCTTAATGCATCTCCAGGTACCTAAACTTGTCTCAAAAAAACCTACTGCCCCTGAACTTTTAAAGTGACCCCGTATCTTTCTCAACTTTCAAAAGGTGAACCACTTGACCTCCTGAACGCACGTGTCAGCTTATAGTTGGTTTGACTTTTCAAAGATGTCATTTTTCGGATTTTATCTCCTAATCAGCAGCTGACATGTGGTGTTCAAGGAGAAAGGTGGTGCACTTTTTGAAAGTTGAGGGAGCTACGGGGTTACTTTGAAAGTTCAGAGTGCGGTAGGTTTTAGGTACTTGGAGATGGATTAGGCAAATTTTCATTACTGGTTTTAATTCGAAAATAGTATATCTTATAAAGCTATAGAAAATTATTGTCATTGCATCAAGCTTTCATGTAAAGCTGCCAAGAATTCGAATGAAACAAGCTAACCTAAGATGTTATAGTCTTGTATATGGGAGAAAAAGTTATGCATCTTTATATTGGGCTCGGGCATATAATCAGGTGAATAGTATAGCCTAAGTTAATATTACTTCTGTTGGTTCTCGTTTCATATTTGGCTAGTCAAGAGAATTTAGGTATTTGTATTCATCTAATTCCTTCTGTGATTATAGTTGCATATTTCTTCACCTTTCTTATTATGGTTTATGATCTTAAGCTTTTGTTTTCGCTGATCCTCTTTTTTTTTTTGTTCTTCCTATTAGTTTTCCCACTGGATATGGATAATTCAACAATGATTAATTTTTATACATTTAAAATATTATGTGCAGAACTTTGTTTTTGTAATTTTGGGATTAGCATTTTTATTGCTTACAATGAGTTGGTTAGGCCTCTTTGAATCATAATTCAATCTGAAATTATGGAAATTCAGAATAACGAGAAGAAGAGTAAACTGGTGTGTATTGTAGGATTCTTATATATCGTGACAAAGTAATAAAGATTGAATTGCTGTATCTTTACGAGAGACAACAAATAGTTGCATCAGAGACACGGGGAAAGAATAGTTGATGAGAGGAATAAAATTTAGCTTTTCTATAATATTTTCTAGTGTTCATTTTCAGAACACAAGGATTTCTGGCTCTCTTCACAAGCGAAATCCGTGCAGAAGTGAGGGAACAAATCGACACAAAGGTAGCAGAATGGAGGAAGGGAAGGCCGAGATCGTGCCAGTTGTCGTCTTCATCGACGAGGTCCATATGCTCGACATCGAGTGCTTCTCCTTCCTAAACCGTGCTCTAGAGAATGGAATGGCCCCAATATTAGTCGTCGCAACAAACAGAGGAATCACCACAATTCGAGGAACCAATTACAAATCTCCACATGGCATCCCCATAGACCTCCTTGATCGCCTACTTATTATCACGACCCAACCTCATACAAAAGACGACATTAGGAAGATAGTGGACATTAGACGCCCAGAAGAGGATGTCGAGATGTCTGAAGAAGCTAAAGCTTTGTTAACACATATCGGGGTGGAAACGTCGTTGAGATATGCCATCCATTTGATTACTGCTGCAGCATTGGGTTGTCAAAGGCGAAAGGGAAAAGTTGTGGAGAGTGAGGATGTAACTCGGGTTTATACTTTGTTTTTGGGTGTGAAGAGATCGACTCAGCACTTGATAGAGTATCAAAATCAGTACATGTTTAACGAAGTGGGTCAACAGGATCAAGACGAAGTTGATTCAAATGCTATGATGCATTGAAAGTGAGTTTTGACTTTTAGAATTTGCTAATTTATTTCTTGGTATCATTATATACTGATCCTATTGTTGGTTGAATATGTAAAGAAGCAGTTCTGTAGTATTAGCACTTTGGTTTTGAATGTGCAGTAATGATTCCATCAATTTTTGTTGACTATCCTTTTGCAATTCAATTCATTTATCCATGTCTAAAAGATATGTTTATGATAAATTTTCACTTGATTGAATTTATTTTTGTGATATTTTTAAATATGTAGATTTGAATTAAACTGAATTTGGTTTTATAGGTCCTGGGGAACAGATCCTAATAGCTGTCTTAGAAGTATAGGCATGAAGCTAATGTAAAACCTGTTTAAGTTTTGTATCATATATGCTTGTTGATAATACTTGACTGTTTGGCAATGGATTCATATGTCCTAATTTAGTAACTCAAAAATTCTGGGTTGGTCCAAGTGATAAGCGACTTGGTATCGCTTAAATAAGGTCTTGAGTTTGAGTCCTGGTAAATATAGAAAATCTTTATTAAAAGATTTACCCACCACAATCAGTGTGCGATTCGAATTGAATCTGAACGTAGACGGAGTTTCCGGTGAATCAGATGAAAAAAAAAATGTCATTTAAAATCTTTTAAGGAGATGGTGTAACTTATGATTTGGGTTTATTAATATTTAAACATTGCACTAACCATTCATAAGAATCCACTTATTTTTGGAATTATTTGAATCATGTGCAGCCACCCATATCTTTCAGATTATTAAATTACCAAGTAAAGAATAGAAGTTAGATTACACGAATGATATTTCAATCATTCTATATATTATTATTGCATATAACTAGGGTTAGTTTAAATGATAAGCGATTTAATATCGTTTAAGTAAGGTTTTAAGTTTGAGTTCTAGTGAATACAAAAAATCCTTATTGGGAGATTCACCCATCACAACTAAATGTACAACTCGAGTCGGATGTGAATGTCATCGGAGTAAAATTTCGGTGAACGAGATCGGAACAAAAAAAAATATTGCAGATAACTATTATACATATATTCGTTATGCTTATTTTTTTTCCCAATATTACACCTACCTAACATTATAGCATCTGCTCTCAACCTTATTTCTTAAAAAAGAATGAGATAGCCTTATAATCATGAAAAACCAAGCACAGATGGAAGAATACAAAAGGTGTGCGAACAAAATTGCAATAAACTATACTGATTAGTGAATGTAAATTTTATATTAATCATATACTTTAAATGACAACTAGCTCATTAAATAAAGATTTTCCAATATTTTTAATATATAATACATTTCAATAATAATTTTATTATATAAGTAAAAATAGATAATTAACTAAAAAATTATTTTATATTAGTTTATTTATTTTCTCTTTCCTATATAATGTGGCACAATAAATATTGAATATTATTTATTTAACCTTCTACATGACAATCAAATGTAATACCAATTCATTAAATTAAATAGTATTTTAATAACAAACTTGTAATTAAAATATTTTTTATTATTTAAACACATAATTTTAAATAAAATAAATAATCTAGTGTAACACTTTTTTTAAAGACATTATCTATTTTTAAAATCATCGACATATCATCAATATGTAATTCTATTTCATATGCCACATAATCTTAAATTTCACTATCTACTACAGATGCTCTTATCATTCTAATCGAATCATCAAAATCAATGAAATATTTATTATTATTAAAATGACTAATTTATCCCTTATATTTTATAAAAGAAATCTTTTTCTTCTTAATTACTACCTATAATCAATAATTTCTCTTATAATTAATATAAAGATAAATTAAAAAAATATAATAAAAATTACATTAATTCTAAAATGACAAACTTTTGAAAAAAAACCTAAAATGATAAGCTTTTGAAAATAAAGGGAGTATAAGTAAATTCTCAAAGATATATAGTAGATAACAATGTTATCAGACAAAATATCAAATCGATAAAGACAACATTTATAATTTTATGATTCAACCATAATTTAATTAAATTCTACCTTAATTATAATTAGACTGTAATTTTATGGTTCAACCGCAGCTTAATTATAAATAAACGTAATTTTTTTATGATTAAATCATATTCTTCAATCCAATTTTAATAATATTGATAGCTAATAGGTGGCTATCAATAGGGCGCAAAAAATGCCATAATCTAGTCAATAAAGTAAAGCCCCAAGCCATTGATTTCAATAAAGTATATTACTAACCTAACATCATCATTTTTCTATCATAAAAACAGAAAAAAAAGTCCTTCCTATGTGTAACATCATCCTTCAATCATGCATTACTTTAAGCATCCCAGACCCAAATATGTTTCATAAAGCTAAAAAAAGTAAATTAAAGCACATTAAAGATCATAAACACCCCCCTCTTCCAATGCTCCATTTTTCATGATTGCTTATAACTCTATCTCAGGCAGCTTATAAGGGCGGTGCATTTAATTTTATTCACCCTAATCTTTTCAACTAATTATGTTAAAATTACACTAAACACCTTTAAGCCTTTCTTCTTTTCAACTCCTCAAAGATAAACTGAACTGAAATTGACTGAAGTAAATTAAAATAAGCTAAACGGAAGCCAGTTGAATTTAACTTATTTCAATATGAATTTATAACTACACATAACTAAATTGAGCTGAAATGGACTGAACTAAAGTAATTTAAACTGAACTATAATCCAAGAAAACCCGGCCTTACCTCCAATTGCACAAAGTTAATCTATAATCTCATCTGATTTACTTTTCCTTTTTCTTGATAATCACCAAATCAGGACAAGTAGGCACACATGCCTTGTAGACACTTCTTTGATACCTTACATTTAATTAAAAACCCAAAAAATCAAGGCAAATCTACTCTACTCTTTAACATCACAAATCATTTACCATTTTACAGCACATTTTCACCATGGCCCCTCATCAGGATAATCAAACGGCGTCTCTTCAACGGTGCTAGAATCCAGTAGATCCGTGTGCACGAACCCATACTTTCGAAGCACTTGATTATCCGCAAAATTCAATGCCTTCACCATCCCTTTCCAACAGCTATCTCCTTCGTACATCTTATTGTGGTCCCCACTACACGGCTGACACCCCGTAAAATGCGTGATAAACGGCCGCCGCCAGCTGCCGAGGCCGTTTCCGGCGTCCTTTAAATGCTTCTCCCTAAACGCACCGTATTGCTCACTAACTTTCTCGGCGTGCCGTCTCCTCAGTTTCCGGTCACCCCTCTCGATTTCCGTGTACTTTTCCGTTATGTTATCGTACGTCGAAACTATATCTACCCAATACCCTTCCAAGTAATACTCTCCTTCTAGATAAATCTTGTCCGTTAATTCCTTATCTTTGTATACCATGTATATCAGAGCCGTCTGATCGTCTGACTCCGGGAACAGCTTGTCTTTGAATATTGACCGTTGAATTTGACCCCATTTTTTGAAGTCAGAGCTCATTGGCCCCATGTTTGCCCATCTGTACATGAAATCCATTGACCACTGGCAGTTTCTGATCAGAAAAACGCCGGCGTTTAGCGCCGTCCAGCTCCTTTTGCCGTAGATGAGCTCCGCCCAGCCGTGGACCACCAGGTTGTGGTTCTTGTAATCGTAACGGCGTAACGGGAGCTTATACTCCATGTCGGTGAACATAGCGTCGGAATCCACCCACCAGATCCACTCCGCCTCCGGGTGAGCAAGCATCGCCGCCTTCACCACCGGATATTTCGCCCAGAAACTCGGCATTTTCCGGTGGAGCAAAACGTTGTTGTAGAAAATATCGTAGCCGTGGATTCTGCAGTAATCCACTTTGTTTTTAAAGAAGCGTAGAAGGAAATGGTCGCCCATCGGATTTTTACACGGCGTCGGCTGCGATCCGGTGACCATCACGACCCGATCACGTGCGCCGGCGGCGAATGACGGGTGGAGGTTTAGCCACTCTTTCCTCTTCTCATCCCAGTCTTTAATCGGCTTCTCAATTGAGTAACTCAGTTCCGGATCATCGTAGAAATTGCTGTCCGGAGGATCATACCGGAGATTAACCGCCGGGTCTTCTCCAACGCTGCTTTTTGAACCGGAAGTGGAACCGGTGATGTTAGGGTCGAAGGTGTTGGTGATAGTGGGGCCGGCGTAGGACCAAAAGGACCATAGGAGTAAGAAAGCAAGCAAAGCGCCGCCGAGATAGAGAAATCCATCGGAGGATTTTGTTCTAGAAGTTGATTTAGCCATTGGGGAGAGCTGAGACTTGCTTGAGGTCTCTGTGTTGACCATTTGGGAACTGTATCAGTGATCGATCGGTATTAGTTACAAAAGAAATGGGAGGGTTGTTTGGGTATTTGCTTGATCATTTCGTTACTGGGAATTTGCTAAGAATCTATAGTAATAAATTTTGTGATCTGAAATTGAAAATAGTGCAAGGTTAATTTAAGTAGCACAGAGGAAGAGAGGGTGGGGCTATTCAATTTTTGGGAAAGAAGACGATGAGGGCCATGAAGTGCGGAAGTGTGGGGTCCTGTCTATGTGATTTAGTTGTCGCTTCCTCAGGATGCCACGTTGACTGTTGCACGTGACAGATCTTACCGACACTTTTCCTAGATTTTCTTCCTTATCTCCGCTATTTACGTTAATTTTTTCATCAAGATTTGCTACTGTTTCTTATTTTAATAAATAATTTCCTAAATTCTATTTTACTCGTAATTTTCACATCCCGAATCGGCCACCGAACGGATGAAAGTAGTGGTTTATTGATTTAAGGTTCAATCGAATTAAATTGATGATTGAGTAAAGTATGTAAAAATATTAAATATTTTATATAATTTGATATTAAACATGTAATATAAGTTATATTCATATAAAATTAATAATATTAAATAAAATATTCTATAATTTAAAGTTATATTTCAAAAAAAAAGATAATAACTAATATAATTTAATGAAAGAATGTAAACTAAATTCTATACTGTATAGATTGAATAAAAAAATTAATAAATTTAATTTATGATATATAAAAATTACGAATTAAAAGAATTAAAATCTATACACAATATATAAAATAAGAAATTATATATCCATTTAATATAAATTTAATCAAAAAAACTTAGAGTAATATTATTTAAAAAATTTATATGTTATTTCGTTATTAAAAATATTAAAAGCTGTTATTAAAAGAAATATTTTAAATTTAATAAAATGTGTATTATATAAAATAAAAAAATATTTATTATGATTTTTTATAATAAAATATTATTAAAATAATTTAAAAATTAACGATATATAATATAAAAGTATATAAAGAGAAAATGTCACCACCTGTGTGTGGTAGCTCAGTTGGTAGAGCATGTATTAAAATATATGTTTAGAGGTTTTGAGTTCAATTCCCACCACCATTAATTTTTAAAAAAATATGATTAAAGAGAATCGAAAACCGATCATCGATTGAACTGGCCGGTTCTCGATCGAACCGGCCAATTCAACCTATCGTTGACTGATTCTTGACTATATCAAGAATCCAATCAAATCAAACCGAATTAAATACCAATTCCAATTAAATCCGATCCGATCAACCGATCCGATTCAATTTTAATTTTACGACCATCTTTCATATTTTTTATTCTTTATATTACATTATATAAAAATAATAATATTCTATTACTATTATAATATTAATTATTAACATTATTTATTTTAATAAAATAATTAAATAAATAAAAAATAAAAAATAATAATAATTTAATATTCACCTTTTAAAATAAAATTTTTTAAAAAAATTTTATTTTAAAAATATAGTACCAGCTGCTAGCACATGTACACATTCAATTCTTAATTTCTTACGGAGTTTGACCGTGATAGTTTAATTACATATTACAATATTTGTAACTCAAATCAAGCTAAGCTGCTGCATATATTTTATATGCAACATTAATACGAGTATACATTAATCTATAATCCTTTTGCTTAAAAAACAAGAGATAAATTGGTTAGTATAAAATAATTAGTTAATTTGAACTGTTTATTTATCTACACCTAAACTAAGATGAAAATAAAAAATTTACTCTAATTAACTTCCTTCTGTCACGGGTTAAGATTTTCAGACTTAAACACCGTGCGGCACTAGCACAAACAATAGACGATTATGCTAGCAAAGTCTTTGCGAAAACTCAACACCACTTGCGATAGAAATACGAAAGCTAAGTAAAGCGAGAAAGGAGAGTTTTTAGAACTCACAAGTATGCTCTGTATTACAACTTTTCAAGTGTGATTTACAAATGAGGGGTGCTTACATATTTATAGCCATTTCCACCTCCTCAATCGATGGTTGAGATCGAGTCATCTAGAATGTTCTATGATCTAACGGCTAATATTTGCCTTCTAGATTTTTCTACACTTATACAAATCTTACTTGACTTTTCTACACAAGTATAGAGAATTCTAGAAACATCTAGCTAAGTATAGATTATTCTATACAATTCTACAAAATTCTAGAATATTACCGAGTAAAACCTCCTTTGCGAGCCGGTTTGCGAGACTTTGCGAGGTTCTGCAAGAAACTCCGCATGTCTAAGAGTTGGGTCGTGTCATTCTCCCTCACCTGAGGTGGCAATGCCCTCGTTGCCATGTATAGCGCTCACAGACCCTTGTGCTTCGAACTCCTCGATCAAGTTTGAAAAATGCCAAAGTTTTTCGGCAGGCTCCCAACTAGTTTCCCTTGTTGGCATGCCTTTCCACTTTACTAAGTACTCCTTGGTAGCAGCTCCGTTGCGTGCTCGAACGACCCTCTTTGAAAGGTTTTCCTCGGCTTGCTTTTCAAAATGCTCCCGAATGCCGGCGGGTGCCCTTATGTTGACGTTCCGCTCCTCGTTATCGGGATCTTTGCGGTAAGCCTTGAGTAGGCTCACATGAAAAACTGGGTGAAGGTTCGAGTATGCCTCGGGCAGCTCCAACTTGTAAGCTAGTGAGCCTACTTTCTTGATAACCACGAACGACCCCTCATATCGTCGCATAAGTCCCTTGTGAAGTCCACGCACTCGGCCATGCTCGTACAGCTTCACTAAGACTTGATCGCCTACTTGAAATCTGTGGGGCGTCCGCTTCTTGTCGGCCTACTTCTTTCTTCGCTTGGCCGATTTCTCCAAGTAAAGCTTTGCTTCATCGGCCCTCTCTTGCCAATCTTTGGCAAACTTGTATGCTGGTGGGCTATTCCCCTTATAGCCACTGACAATGTCCTTGGGGGTTGTTGGTTGAAACCCCAAGATGATTTCGAATGAGCTCTTGCCGGTGCTCTCGCTCCTCATAAGATTGTATGAAAATTGGGCAATGTCTAACAATTTCACCCAATCTTTTTGGTTGGCCGCCATATAGTGTTGAAGATAGACCTCGAGCAAATTGTTGACACGCTCCGTCTGGCCATCCATTTGAGGGTGCATTGTGGTGCTCATTTTTAACTCAGTACCGAACAAACGGAAGAGTTCTTGCCAAAACCTCCCTATAAATTGTGAGTCCCTATCGCTCACAATCGACGTCGGTAGCCCCCAATATTTTACCACATGCTTGAGGAAGAGTCTGGCTGCCGTCTCGGTTGTGCATTCCTTAGGGGCAGGAATGAAGATGGCATACTTTGACAATCGATCCACCACTATAAATATGCTTGTGCAACCTTCGGATATAGGCAGGCTCACGATGAAATCCATCGAGATACTATCCCATACATGTTCTGGAATCGGAAGTGGCGATAGTAAACCATGTGGGTGCTCATGCTCCACCTTGTCTTGTTGGCACACAAGACATGTCTACACATATGCCTCCACGTCGTCCCGTATGTTTGGCCAATGAAATCACTCTTAAGCTAGAGCTAAGGTGCGATGAATACCCGGGTGGCCTGTATATCTCGAATCATGGCACTCCTTAAGAATGTCCCGCCTTAAGTTATCCCAGGCTAGAATGTACAAACGGTTGCCTTTAGTATAAAGTGCCCCATCCTCGATCCAGAAACGAGCGGTCTTGCCCTCCTTGACCAACTCGATGAATCTCTGTGCCTGCTGGTCTCGCGTCAATCCTTCTTTGATGCGTTCCAGTAATGTCCCCTCGGGTGCACTTACCATCGGCGCTAGACATGACTTTTGACTTAAGGCATCGGCCACACTATTTGTCTTTCTCGGGCTATACTCCAGCTCGTACTTGAATTCCGCCAAGTAGTCTAGCCATCGTGCTTACTTGCTCGACAATTTTGGCTAGCTTTGATGGTAGCTCACTAGCTTGTTATTGGTCTTGATCTTGAATGGTGTGGCTGCCTTCAAGTAATGCTCCCATACACGGAGGCAGTGAACAACCGCTAATATTTCCTTCTCATGCGTCGCCCATCGCCGCTCGGTATCGTTAAGCTTTCGGCTTTCTTAGGCAATGGGGTGGCCATATTGCATAAGCACTCCTCCTATAGCAAAGTCTGAAGCATCTGTGCATACTTCGAATGGCTTGTCAAATTCGAGAAGTGCGAGAACTGGTTGCCTTGTCACCACATCTTTCAACGCCTCGAATGCGGTCTGCTGTTTGGCTCCCCAACACCATGCTTGGCCCTTCTTTAATAGATCAGTGAGTGGTGAGGCAATGTCCAAATGCCCCTCGATGAACCACTGACAATAATTGATAAGGCCTAAGAAAGATCGCAGCTCCGTCGGCTTTGTGGGCGGCTTCCACTCAACTATAGCCTTGATCTTTGATGGGTCCATCCGAATTTTCCCACCACTGATGATGTATCCCAAGAAAGATACTTTGCTTAATCCGAATGAGCACTTCTTCTTCTTAACATTAAGCTGGTTTTCCCATAGAACTCGGAGGATAAACCGTAAATGCTCCTTATGCTCGTCCATGGTGTTACTATAGATGACTATGTTATCTAAGTATACGACCATAAACTTATCAATGAAATTCGCCAAGACCCGTTGTATAAAGGTGCAAAATGTTGCGGGAGCATTCGTCAAATCGAATGGCATGACTGAGAACTCGTATGAACCATACCTTGTAATGCACGCGGTCTTTGGCTCATCCTCTTGGGCTATCCTCACTTGGTAGTACCCCTTGCACAAGTCCAGGTTCGAAAAATACTTTGCCTGCTATAGACGGTCGAAGAGATCAGCAATGAGTGGCACGGGATACTTATTCTTGACCGTCACCTTGTTGAGTGCTCGGTAATCCACACACAATCGAAGAGATCCATCCTTCTTTCGCTGGAAAAGGACTGGTGCACCCCATGGACTCTTCGAAGGTCGAATATGGCCTGCTTCGAGCAATTCCCCCAACTGCTTCTTAAGCTCCTCGAGCTCACTTGGACACATACGGTATGGTGCTTTGGCTATCGGCTTGGCCCCCTCGACTAGCTCGATGGCATGATCGACCTCTCTCCTAGGCGGGAGGCCCTTTGGTAGATTATTGGGCATGATGTCCTTGAATTCAGTAAGCACCGGCTCAATTTTCTTCGGGATTGGCTGGCCTTCGTTAAACTCTCCGTTGGTGGATCCTCTTCCATGATAATTGCGGTAAAGGTGTGCTCCCCTCGCATAAGCCCCTTCTTCAACTGGTTAGGGCTAAGTGCACCTTCCCTCTTACACTGCACCATGCAAGGGTTCTCTTCTTACATAATCACCATGGTATTGTTGCTTGGTATGATTATCGGATTCACTTGGTCCATGAATTCCATACCAAGAACGAGATCATAATCATCTATCGGGGCAATGGCAAAGTTGGCTTTACCTGACCAACCTCTTATTGTAAGCGGCACATCTTTGGCAACCCCGACTAACCCAATCCACTCGCTATTCACTCCCTTGAAGCGAGTCTTAGACGGCTCCCATGTGATGCCAAGAGAACGTGCTACCTCCACACTTAAATAGCTTGAATCAGCCCTGGTATCAAGTAGCCCCCGTCGAGCCCCTTTCTCAAATGTGGCTTCGACATACAAGCGACCTTGCTCACCCTTGTTCGTCTTTACCTTCACCGCGTCCAATTGCCTTAAGCATGCGACTCATCTCTCCTCGTCCTTCTGGTCAAGGTCTTGGACAAAGGCCGCTAATTTCTTTCTCGAGGGATAATCTCATGCAAGATGTGGCCCTTCGCATAAAAAGCACTTCGACGTCCATGTTGGCTTATCTCCCTTAGGCCTGTCGCTCAATGTCACCCTGCTATCGGATGGCTTATGGTGAGACCTCCCTTTGTCTCCCCCACCTTTGCTGTGGAATGGCTTATTCCCCTTATCCTTGGTGCCTTCCTTCTTTTGATACTCCAAGAGGGAATCAGCGATGCGGAGGGCTTGTTTGATGTCTTAAACATCTCGGCGTTGCAACTCAAGTTTGGCCTATCGGTTTAGCCCATCCATAAAGTAAAAGAGTGCCTCCTTTGGAGAAAGATCGAGGATCTCTAGCATAAAGTCGGAGAACACCTTGACATACTCCCGGATGTGGCCATCTCTATGGTGAAGGTGGCGCAATTTGGTGCGGGCTTCATTTTCCGCATCAGCGGGTAGGAATTGCTTCCTTAACTCGTCTTTAAATTGTTCCCACGCGGTGACAGTCACTCATCGTCGCTAATCGGTTGGGACATATGCTTCCACCACGACAAGGCACTATCTTTTAAATAAAGAGAAGCTTGGAAAGTCCTTACCGTGTCATCCACGATACCAATGGCACCAAAGTACCACTCCATCGAGTAGAGAAAATTCTCTACGTCTTTTAATTTTCGACTACCGTTGTACATATCGGGCTTAGGCACATCGACCCTTGGACACCCACAACCCCGGCCGCTCCTTGAGCATGCAGAGCATTCACCATTGCTCTAAGCCGCTCCACCTCGTTGCGCCTAACTCTATGTGCCCGAGTAGCCTCAAACTCCTTCCAAAGTCTGAGGACATCGCCTTGGATTGCGGTGATCTTTGCGGCATTCTCCTCGCAAGCCTTCGTGCAACGCTTTGACACGTTGTTAAGACTATCTAGCATCTCGTCCCTAACCTGCTGCACCATCTCTCGCAACTCCTCCTTGAACTGCTCGATGCATTCGGCAAAGATGCCCTCCACCATTGGAGTGTGCTCCTCCCAATGATCGTGATGTTCCGCCACGGCAAGCTCCAAGCGAGCGATACGCCTCTCTTGAATAGCCACGAGATCCCTTGCAACGGATTTCTCCTTACGGCCTTTCTTTTGTTGCCTCTCCATTGCAACACAAGCATAGAGAATTCTAGAAACATCTAGCTAAGTATAGATTATTCTATACAATTCTACAAAATTCTAGAGTATTACCGCGTAAAACCTCATTTGCGAGCCGGTTTGTAAAACTTTACGAGGTTTCACGAGAAACTCCGCATATTTAAGTATTGGACCGTGTCACTACTAACTAAACTCTCTGAGCACTCATGCTTATTGCCTAGTAGCCTACTATTAAAAAATATCTCTAGATCGAACTAAACATCCGAGCAATTAAATCTAAAGTTATTAGCGAATGAGTTTGTTTTGTTTCCTTTTTAGAAACAAAGTTAATTGTCATTTATTTTAAAAGATAAATAGAGAGATAATTATAAAATAATTGCAATGGCCCAATACATTTTAATTGGTATAAAATAATCTAAAATTTAATGATATAAATAAGTGTTCGTAATGATATAAATAAGTGCACATATATGAAGCAGTTCCAACCAATATTAAAATAAGTTTTGAACTTACTTTAATATCTATTTCTTTCTCATTTGTCAGTACTCATTGTAATTTGTTACTCATTAATTTGTTGGAGGAAAAACTGTGAATTATAAGGCTTGGTTTTCTTTGCATGCAATTTAATTCAGAGGAAAAACTGTGAATTATAAGGCTCGGTTTTTTTACCTGCTGCGTAATTATAAAATTTTTTTAGTAAAAGTTGGGACCGATAATTTGGATCCGAATATATTAAGATAGAAAAATTAAAAAGCATATAAAAGAGAATAAAAAGAAGCAGCTTACAAGAAGCTTAATACAATAAATTGCTTATAAGAAGTAAAAATATAAATCAAGCCACACATATGGTAAAAGAAACTATTAACTAAAGGGACCAACCAACATCCATTTTGGGTGAAGTATCCGCTGCCTCATATCTGAACTCACGACCAGAAGTGTGACCTTGGGGACCAAAACCGACGAATCTTTTTAACTGTGAAAATCATACCAAACTTTTACATCAAAATAAAAAGTTAAAAATTTCTCTCTTTTCTTATCTTAAACAAAAAAGAAAGATCTTCTCCTTTTCCCCTTTATTTAATACTCTCATCTTTTTCACGTATCATAAAAATGGAGGAGAAAATTGCATGAGAGGAGAAAAAAGAAAGGAGGAAAAGCTTCATTCTTTCTCCTTAAATAAGGAAAAGAAAGGTAATTTTGTGAGAGAAGGAAGAAAAAAGAAGGTAGTTTTTATTGAGAAGACAGAGCTTTTAGTTATAAATTTATACTAAAGTAAGTTCAGTTTAACTTCCTCATTTTAATTCATTTCAATTTAATTTTTAAAAGTTGAATGATGGATATTTAAATTTATTATTTTTAGAGACTAAATCTTAATCCATAAAATCGAACTAATAGCTCGGATTACTTCCTCAGGCTCCGCACTTGATTATCAACAAACTCCCAACGCCTTCAGCATCCCTTTCCAACAAGCTATATGGTTTGTAAATGAGTAGTCCCCAGGCCCACTACAAGGCTGGTGCCCCGTACAATGCTTGCTGAATGGTCTCCTTCTGCTTTTTATGTTTATCTGTTTCCTGTCCCTTTTATATGCTGCATTGCATTGCTCAGAACTATGTTACCGAACCATATTGATGTTCAGATTTGGCCCATGTGTTCGTGAAATCCATGGACCACTGGTGACCGAGCCATTCCCTCTATTTATGGATACACTAATTACAGTCATTGTAATAATTCTTCTGTAAATTTAAATAATTATGACATATTTCCATAATTAAACGTTGAACCCTGTTGTTGTGCTAGAAGCCAAATCACATAAATGAAATACATTTTGCAGATCTAATATTTTCCGAATTTCAGTGAAACTTACTCTAGCAAAGTACCAAAAAATCAATAAAGAAGGATCAAATGAGACTATATTGTATCATCATTGATCATTCAATTCACACAATAATAACAAAAAGTGAACTTTTTTTTGTAAATTGGCTAAATCAAAAGCACTTGTGACTTATGAGTTTGTAAATGGAGTGATAAACTAAAACATGAAATCAATTATACGTTGCAGAACCCAAACTAATGAGTTGATGCTTGTTGTCTCCTGTTTCTTAGTTCAAGTATATGAAAAACATGTTTATTTTAGAGTAAGTAGAGGAAAATAACTTGGTAGCTACATACCCTCATAAGTATCTATATTCCACACAGATATGTGGACTCAATTTGATTCCATTAACACACCTCTGACATTTCAGAACATAGTCTGGCCTATTTCCATGTGACTATCATCAAATTTGTCCTCCTCCCCCCCATAGCTTTACATAATATAAATATTGATTTATAAATGAAGACATGTGCTTTCATAGCTCAGTTGGTTAGAGCACCTGTTTAGTAAGCGGGAGGTCTTGAGTTCAACTCTCAATGAAAGCAAAAAGCCGCTTTTTTTTTCCATTTCTTTCAATTCACCTGCTAATCTGTTTTACAGCACTAACTTTGACATCTATATAGGCCAATTTATTCATACAATGAAGAAAATGTATTTTTGTACCATCTAACAATATCCTAGCTATAACATCCTTAAACATCTCTCCACTTGAGATAAACCAATCCTGCTCGGTAATGAGCATATGCCCCGGCCACCTCGAATATGTGAAATAATTGGTGGCTATGCCCCCCTGTGTCAAACTTCCCAGGTATCCATCTTTCCGGTACTCTTGTAACATAAACCAACGCTCCAATTCCATACAAAACTCCCATGAAAATCTCATACCCTGTTGCCCATAGCACCTCGGGCTGATGCCAGAACACGATCTGCTTGTGCAAGATCGGTAGACATCTATAACATAGGCCAATTTACAATGAAGAAATTGTATTTTTGTACCATCTAACAATATCCTAGATATAACATCCTTAAACATCTCTCCACTTGAGATAAACCAATCCTGCTCGGTAATGAGCATATGCCCCGGCCACCACGAATATATGGAACAACTGGTGGCTATGCCCCGCTATGTCAAACTTCCCAGGCATCCATCGTTCCGGTACCCTCGTAACATAAACCAATGCTCCAAATCCATACAAAACTCCCATCAAAATCTCATACCCGGTTGCCCATAGCACCTCGGGGTGATGCCGGAACACGATCTGCTTGTGCAAGATCGGTAGTATTCCCGACATTCCCATGCTCGAGAAGAGTATCGCGCGAGTGGTACGAAACTTAGGTGTTTGAAACACAGGGAGGAGAGAAAACAACACGGTTGCAATGCCCACGGGAGTAATGAACCCCAAGTAGAGGTTGTGAAAGAAAGGGTTACACATGAATGAGTAGTAAACTGTGGGGGAAAGTGACGTGGCTATGAGTGCCGCGATTCCTAAGTAGTCGACTCGAAGCATTATGTAAGACATTTTCTCCGAGTGGCAAGAGAGGAGGTGGCAAGCCCTGCTCGCTAGTAAGCAAAACATGGCCCCACATAAGAACACAAAAAATGGCCACCGCGCGATTGGTCTTACCATGGAAGGGGTGAATAAATTCGCTACATCCTCCTTCATGATACCCTGCAATTCGACATCATCGTTTTTTGACTTTCAAGCAATACATTTTATACGATAGCAGTAAAAAAAATCAAGTTCAGTCGACTTCAGCTTCTTTTCACTAAAAACATAAACAGTTTAGAAGCATTTATTACCAGAACACAGTTATGAGTATGGCTGACAGTGAAAACTGTTGTCTTCTTCAATGAAGGGAAGCAACTTTGCAAGCTTTTGAAATCAGCTTTCAACAACACTGGTGGGATTTGTAATGACTGAACTTTATTCATAGCAGTGTATATGGTCAGGCTAAGGAAAAGCAAGAATCCAATCAAATGCCTGTAAATTGGAAAAAATTAAACATCTTTTAAATTTGTCAACAATCGATTCTGAAAATTAAATCAGAAGAAATTAGAATGGAAAACTTACGTCCAGACATTGAAGGTCTCATTGTGAAGAGTAAAGATGCTAAGAAGAGTCTGGTTCAATGGCCATTCGGAACGGTAATAGCCAACAATGGATCCATTGTCTCGCAAATAACCAGGCAAACAATGATACTCAACTATCTGGTACTTCACTGTCTTCCATATTCTCTTTCCTTTCCCTCCTTTTGAGCAACACTTAGTTGATCTTGTTTTACAGATTACCTCTGACTCCATAAGAACACTCTGTATAATAGCTGAAAAATGGAAGAAAAAACATAATTTATTTTTATCTTAGACTTGATGCACACTTAGCCTCATAAATTTGATAATTTTTATCAGTTTGCGCCTCCAATTTACAGATATTTTTACCAACCACCTGAACTTAATAAAAGCGTTCACTGCAGCCCCTCAATGTCATGTGTCACCTTGTAATTGATTTGATTTTTCAAATCTGTTAAATTTTTTAATTTCCTCTCTCCAATCAGATGGTGACATGTGGCATTTAGGGGGCCTTAGTGAACACTTTTTTCAATTTCAGGGGTTGGTAAAGACACCTGTAAATTTGAGGCACCAAGTGATAAGAGTTGTCAAGTTGAGGGGGCTAAACAAGTATTAAGCTTTTATTTTATGATATATATATTTTTAATCACGAGACAATTTCAATACTAATTGTATTCTTCTAAAGAATTTAGGATGGGTAACATGACATTTTAATCATCTGAACATACACTGGCTAGCTATAAACTAAACCATAAAGTAGTTGACTGCTCTGCCGTTCTATGAAAATAGAAAAAATTGTGTTGGCATGTTGAAGAATAAAAATATTAAATATAATGTCTTCCCAATATATCCTTAGTTAATATATACATAGTGATATGATACAAAATGAATTTAATTTTTGAATAAACTTGTATCAAAGCACAATAAATATGAGTATAATTGGAACGCAAGGGTGGTTTGGTGTAATGTTGTTATGTGTTATAATTGTTGCAAGTTATTGGTAACAGTAAGTTATTTATATTGATAATTTCTTTTCTTATTTAAGATAGTTAAAAGCAATCATAATCAAATAATTAGAGTTGTTGTTTGATATTGAAAAAGGTAAAAATGATAGTTTATGAATTATTAAACTGTTCTTAATATATAATTATTTGGATAAATTTAAAAAATATGTTCTGTGATTTAACTGTTTTGGTAAAAAGTTTTTGTAAATTTTTTTCTTTTAAATGGGTGCACGTGGTTTTAAAAGTTAGCAAAAACATACTATGTGGTTTGAATATTTTGCAAAAAAGGTCCTTACGGAATTTTTTCTTCTAAATGGGTGCATTTGGTTTCAAAAGTTAGCAAAAACATGATTCTCAAAATTTTGAAACAACATTTGGAAGGATAATCTTGTCCATTTTAAAGTGAAATTTTTGCACATTTGTTTATAAAAATACAATAGTGATATATTTTAGAATTTTTTTAGAAGTACAAATATTTATATTAATTAAAAATTGAAAATAACTTTATAAAATTTTAACAAAATAAAAAATTTTCGAAACTTACTCAAACCCCCTAATAAATAATTCATAAATAATATAGTTAAAATATAAAAATATTGAATGTATTGAAATAACTAGTGTAGCATTGATAGAAAAACTAATTTTCAAAAACATACCATGTGGTTAATATGTTTTTACTAACTTTTAAAATCACATGCACCCATTTAAAATAAAAAATTTCACAAAAACCTTTTTATAAAATGATCAAACCACGTAACATATTTTTAAAATTTATCCTAATTATTTATGGTTAAAAGGTCAGTTGTAACAATTTATAAGAGATCTAAAAGCTGAATTTTTGCCTTAATATATGGGACTGGTAGAGTAGAAACTAATTTCATGGCATTTCAACTTTCTATATTTAATTAGTGACGTGATCATTGTGGTTTTTAACAATTAGAGGGAAATATATCAAAGCATATTCTTGTGAGCATCTTTTTGGAATATATCCATACTTGAATTCTGATTCTTCCCCTTTAAACGCATTCTTTTCTTTTTGTAAACTAATTGTTATTGAATTCAATATTTTTTACCAAACAGAAAGTTAGTTCTGATGTTAAACATTGTGGCATTGTTAGTCATTAAATATTTATTTATCTATCTTCTCTATATTAATCTCTATCAATTAGCATCCACTATTGACGAATTTGTGAGATGTAGTTCAACTAAAAGACCAGAAATTCTATCACATCAATTGAAAACAATATAGTAACAGTTACTAGGAAAATGAGCGCTAGGGTTTTGAAAGAGGCGACGGCCGATCCTGACCATGGCAATTAGCCGCCGCCATGGCCAGACGAGACTTCAAAGATGATCCATACTTTGATATCTGCAGACACTGCCATGAGTGATGGGACAGAGGACCTGGGTGGATCATCCTCAGAAAAAGGGAAAACTGTGTCCTTTAGGGATAAACTGGTTAATCCTCTGAAGCTGCAAGCAATATTGAACTTGACTCTGATGTGAACGATAATGATTTCTCTATTCATACGGATGGGGATATCACTGAAGTCTTCTTTTCGAACAGAGTTCACAAGATCATGGCTGAAAATATGAAATACACAGTGTATGTGAAGGTACTTAGAAGATTATTAGGGTATCGTGCCCTCCATGCACAGTTAATGAAGCTATGGAGACTGTCAGGAGTGTTCGCTTTGGCAGATGTGGGGTATGGATATTTCCTGGTTCGCTTCAACAATTGAAAGGATTATGTTAAGGCCCTTATTGAGGGACCATGGATGGTTTATGGTCATTACCAGGTGGTGCAACCATGGTCACCGGATTTTATTCCTTCTAGCAATATCATTCAGTCAGTTGTAGCTTGGATCCGATTTTCGAACTTGCCGCTACATTATTCCATTCACGTATTATGAGGGTCCTTGGAGGTGCAGTTGGTGAGGTCATAATGATTGACAGGAATACTGAATCAAATGTCAGGGGAAGTATGTTAGACTTGCAGTTTGTTTAGATCTGCGTTCTTCTCTCTCTATTGTAATTTCGAATTGATTTTTCGAATTTGAACATGAACAACACTCCTATTTTGCTTCATGTGAACGGATCATGGATGGATAATTATAGATTTATTGGATTCAAGGTAGATGGAGTGTCCATTCCAACTAAATCGATTTATTGTTTGTTCTTATATATCTGTAGCAGATTTATCAAGCTTGTAGCAGATTTATAACTGATGTATCAGGCTTGTAGCAGATTTGTATCAGATTCAATTCTGATCCAAATCTGATATAAATCCGTTACAAATCTATTATAAATCTAATATAAATGAGTTATATATCTGTTATAAACGTATTTGTAGGTCTGCTACAAACATGATAAATGTCTAATAAAAGTGTTTGGTGAAATATATGATAGTTTTGCATAAGATATGACTATTGTGAAAGTGTTTGGCATAATCTGTATGTTCTTTTGTATCTGTTATAAATATGTTATAAGTATGTTATAAATCTAATATAAATGTGTTATATATCTATTATAAACCTAGAATAAATTTGTACGTCTGCTACAAGCCTGATAAATTGTCTAATACATGTGTTTGATGAAATATATTATAGATTTATAACAATTTTGTATCTGTTACAGATCTGTTGTAAATCTGATATAATGTAGAGCGTATGAAAGTAAGTGACAAAGTGATATGACGTGAAAAAGTTACGAAAAGCTTATCCAGGTTAAGTAGAAACATAATGTGAACTTTGAGTAATTGGACTAAAGTTGGGCTGAAATTATTTTACCCATGTGAGCCAAATCCAACAATTTCCTTTTTTAAAGTTTTTTTTTGCCTTGTTAGGCTATTTTTTAAAAAAGAATTTGCCTCATTGGTGTTAGGTCCAATAATAGATTACGAGAAAAGATAATAGCAGCAGAATAAAAAAACACAAAAAATTTTACGTGGAAACCCCAAATGAATTAGGGAAAAACCACTGGACAAACTCTGAATAATTCTCCACTATAAAATAATAGTAGGTACACTAAGAGATTATAAAATAGTGGCACACAAGTGTTTCCCAAAACCTCACTATTTTCTCTCTTACCCAACTCTTAGGAACCCCTTTCCTAAGTTTATATGCACATATTACATTCTTATATCTGTGTTTTTACAATCTGTCTGTAAAATGAGGCAGAATGCCTCTCTATTTATGGGAATTGAAAGACGCGTGAAATGGCTGTCTTTCAATTCCTTTAATTGCGCCACCAATCACCACCTAATTCGGTTTTGTATTTTTCTTCTTTTTCTTTTTCTTTTTCTTTTTTTTCAGTGGGTCCCACATTTAAAGGGACACCACTCAACAAATCTCCCCCTCCCGACTACATTGTGGGACTCTCCATCTCAGTTGCTTTGACACACTGATCAAACTTTTCTTTTAGAACGACCTTTGTCAGCATATCGACAGCATTCTTGTTTGTATGAATCTTCTGCAACTTGAACTCTTTTTCTTCAATGGCAAGTCTGAGCCAATGATACCTTACGTCAATATGTTTTGTCCGCGCATGATACATAGTATTCTTGCTCAAGTCTAGTGCACTTTGACTATCACAATAAACTATGTAGTGTTCTTCTTGCACACCCAATTCTTGAAAGAATCGCTTTAACCAAAGCATTTCCTTTCCTGCTTCTGTTGCTGCAACGTACTCTGCTTCAGTTGTTGATAATAAAACACACTTTTGTAACCGTGACTGCCATGAAATAGCTCCCCCTGAGAATGTAAATAAGTAACCTGATGTAGATTTTCTTTCATCAAGGTCACCAGCCATATCCGTATCTGTGTAACCAACAAGTGCTGGCTTTCCACCTCCAAAGGTTAAACAAAACTTTGAAGTTCCTCTCAGGTATCTAAAGATCCATTCAACTGCTTCCCAATGTGTCTTCTGGGGATTTGACAGGAATCTACTCACAACTCCAACTACATGAGCGATGTCTGGTCTCGTACACACCATTGCATACATTAAACTGCCGACCGCTGAAGAGTATGGAAAATTTGACATATCTTCTTTATTTTTCTCTGTTGAAGGGTAGGATTTCTTACTCAACTTGAAATGAGCGGCAAGTGGAGTGCTAACAGGTTTAGCATTCTTCATATTGAACCTTTATAGTACCCGTTCAATATATTTTTCTTGCGATAACCACAGCCTGCTGGACCTCCGATCTTGGATAATCTCCATTCCAAGAATTCGCCTTGCCGGTCCCAAATCCTTCATGTCAAACGCCTTAGACAAATCACACTTCAACTTACTAATCATTTTGGCATCTGGCCCAACGA
Organism: Euphorbia pulcherrima; assembly: GCA_947683365.1. NCBI lineage: Eukaryota > Viridiplantae > Streptophyta > Magnoliopsida > Malpighiales > Euphorbiaceae > Euphorbia > Euphorbia pulcherrima. The sequence continues at coordinate 85,483,848 of CANTUS010000014.1, forward strand.
ATAGCATATCATCAACATATAAGAGAACAACGATAAATTTTCTATCAGGGAATTTCTGGACATATACACATGGATCAGCTTCTGTCCTCTTGTATCCTTGATTCACCATGAAGGAATTAAACTTTTTATACCATTGCCGCGGGGCTTATTTTAACCCATACAAACTTTTCTTCAGGCGACACACTATGTCTTCCTTTCCCTTGACCTTGAAAACTTCTGGTTGTTCCATATAAATTTCTTCTTCTAAATCCCCATCCAAGAATGCGGTCTTTACATCAAGCTGTTCTAACTCAAGGTTCAAGCTGGCTACAAGACCTAACACAACTCGAATGGAACTCATTTTCACAACTGGTGAAAAAATCTCGTCAAAGTCGATCCCTTTCTTTTGAGTAAAGCCTTTGACAACTAATCGAGCTTTGAATCTCACTAGGTTTCCATCATCTTTCTTTAGCTTGTACACCATTTGTTCTTGAGTGTTCTCTTCCCTCTAGGAAGTTTTACCAGCTCATACGTGTCATTCTTCTTTAAAGAATTCATCTCCTCCTGCATGGCCTTCATCCAACAATCTTTATCTTTACAAGATTGCATATCTTGGAAGCTTTCAGGCTCCCCCTCATCAGTGATTAAAATATAATCAGAACTGGAGTTTTTGTAGATGGTTGGCGTTCTCTGACTGACCTCCTTAATTGAGGTTCTTCTTCTGGTAGAATGGAGTTCTCTGGCTCCCCCTGCTCAATACCCTTTTCATTCATATCTTCATCTACAATGGCTTCTTGATCCCTCACAACTGGCTCTTCTTCTCCATCTTGTTCTGATTGATGCATTCTTCTTTCTGTGGCATCATCTGATAGAATGCTTTTTAGTGTTATATCGATAACACCGTCACTTGTAGATCTTTCACCGATGATATCATTCTCGTGAAATACAATAACTCGGCTCCGTATAATTTTCTTTTTCACTGGATCCCATAATCTATAGTCAAACTCTTCATCTCCATAACCGATAAAAGTGCAAGGAACTGATTTATCATCAAGCTTTAGCCTTTGCTCTTTAGGAACATGCATAAATGCCTTGCAGCCAAATACCCTCAAGTGAGAGTATGAGATATTTCTACCTGTCCAGACCCTCTCTGGAGTATCAAAATCCAAAGGTGCTGAAGGTAGTCGGTTGATAAGATAGACAGCAGTATTGACAGCTTCTCCCTAAAATGACTTAGGTAAGGTAGCCATTTTGAGCATGGATCTAACTCTTTCGACAATGGTATGATTCATTCATTCAGCAACTCCATTGTGTTGAGGTGTACTAGGAACTGTCTTTTCATGCCTGATACCATGTTGACTACAGTAATCCTTGAACTCCTTGGAGATATACTCACCACTATTATCTGTGCGTAAACACTTCAAATGGCACTCCAGTCTCCCTTTCCACCATTGCATGGAATTGCTGAAAGTGCTTGAATACTTCATCCTTTGTGCGCAGCAAATAAATCCATGTCTTCCTTGAGAAATCATCAATGAAGGTAAGAAAGTATCTTCTTCCTCCAATGGATTCTGTATCCATGGGACCACAGACGTCAGAGTATACTAGCTCTAACTTATTATTTCTCCTTCTAGAGCTTTTCTGAAATGAAACTCGATGTTGCTTCCCAAATAAACAGTGATCACACGGGTTAATTTTTCCTTTGGTTAATGGGATGAAGGACTTTTTAGCCAGTATATTCAACCATTTCTCATTAACATGCGTCAGTCGCCTATGCCACAAATTTGGTGAAGCATTATCTCCAACTTTATTTAGTTGACTCGCACATATTATTGCGTGCGTTTTGTATAGCGAGCAACATAATCTTCCTTTCGCTACCACCAACGATCCTTTGGTGAGTTTCCAATTTCCATTGTCTGTATGATTGTGATAACCTTCCTTGTCCAATACAATAATAGACAACAGGTTCAACTGAAGATCTGGAATGTGTCGCATATTTTTAAGTGTTAATGTGCATCCGACACTTGTCTTCACGCAGATATCACCGATTCCCACCATTTACGAGACACCATTATTTTCCATTTTAATAGTACCAAAATCACCGGCTTTATATGTTGAGAAGTATTCCCTTTTTGGAATACAGTGGTATGAGGCACCAGAATCTATAGTCCACTCAGAATCTACATCTCCAACATGACAACAATCTGCATCATGAGATACTAAAGCCACCTCTCCATCTTCTTTTGTGACTGTAACAGATGTATTTTTGTCATTATCATGACTTCGATTTGCATTCTCTTGTTTAAAGAAACGGCAGTTCCTTTTGAGATGGCCCTGCTTTCCACAGTGGTAACATGACCTCTTCTCCCGGGACTTGGATCTATCTTTTGATTTTCCATTCCCACGACCTCTACTCTTTCTTCGACCCCTGTTTTCCGTGACAAGGGCTTGTGAACTGGTACTGGCAACGTCTCTTCTACGAAGTTCTTCATTAAGTAGGCTATTCTTTACCATAGACATTGTTACCACACCATTTGGAGCTGAGTTACTCAGTGATACAATAAGAGTATCCCAACTATCTCGTAGAGTTCCCATCAAAAGACATGCTTGCATCTCATCATCCAAGGACATACCGGTGACTGCTAACTCACTTATGAATCCTTCAAAGTCGTTCAGGTGTTGTGTGATTGATCGTCCCTCTGTCAGTTTCAAGTTCATGACTTTGCGAATCATGAACACTTTTCCTTGAGCATTTTTAGTCTCGTACATATCCTCTAGCTTCTTCCAGAGAACTTTAGGATCTGTTTCGTTCCTCGCGTGGTTGTATAGGCTAGCATCTATCCATTGAATGTCTGCTTCTTCAACATTATCCACTGCTGATCTTTTATATCCTTCGGCTTTGCATCGTCACCCTCAATTGGATCATAGAAAATCTTTGCAATTGAGGTAGTCCTCCATTCTGGATTTCTGCATTGAATAATTTATATCCGTCAATTTGATCATTACACCGCCATTCGCCATGTCGAAAATTTAAGAATGGCAAAATTTTACTATTCATATAAATAGTGACTGTATATGTGAATAGTATCATATACCCAAATAATACTTGTATATTGGAATAGTAATAGTATGCATCCCGTATACTTAAATAATACTATTCATAAAAATAGCCGAATATGAATAGTATTATATATGAATACTATTACTCAAATTACTATTTTACTATTCACTCAAATTGCGTATCTGCGATGGTTTTTCGAACGGATTGCGCCACCGAATTTATCGTAATTTTCTCGTCGTCGTGGTATATTTATTTTTGAAAAATATATCCATAGATTTTACTGATAAAACAACCTTCGACTCTGGTACCACTTATTAGGCCAAATAATAGATTACGAGAAAAGATAATAGCAGCATAATAAAAAAACACAGATTTTTCCATGGAAATCCCAAATGAATTAAGGAAAAACCACGGGACAAACTCCGAATAATTCTCCACTATAAAATAATAGTAGGTACACCAAGATATTACAAAACAGTGGCACACAAGCGTTTCCCAAAACCTCACTATTTTCTCTCTTACCCAACTCTTAGGAACCCATTTCCTAAGTTTATATACACAGATTATATTCTTATATCTGTGTTTTTTCAATCGGTCTGTAAAATGAGGCAGAATGCCTCTCTATTTATAGGAATTGAAAGATGCGTGAAATGACTGTCTTTTAATTCCTTTAATTGCGCCACCAGTCACCACTGAATTCGGTTTTATATTTTTCTTCTTTTTTAGTGGGTCCCACATTTAAAGGGACACCACTCAATAATTGGGTTACAATAATAACAAAAAAAACTCCTATACCACCCTAAGTGGGCTCAAACTAGTAACTTTTAAAATCATAATTTTAAAACTCAACCATTAAACTAAACTTTTACTAAAAAACAGTATATAAGATTGAACCACTAAATTAAACTTTTAATAAAAAACAGTATATAAGAATATTGGTGATAAAGTATATATAAAATTCCACTATTACGTAATGAACTTTAATAATAGCATTGATATATATAAGAATTAGTCAAACCTAATTACTAGCGAATTTATCAGAGGTCCTAACTGAAAGTTTTTAACTAATTTAAAGATTAACCAATGATGATGATGATAATATTATATATATAATTTTGAACATGAGTATGTATTGAAAATGAAGAAATCAATGATCGCTGTGGTGTTGTTGATTTTTTTTTTTTAATAAAGCTTAGGCCGAAAACCCAAGCTCAAAATTTATTAAAAAAAAAGAAAAAATAAAAAAAAAGAAAAGGAAAATAAAAATAAAAATAAAAATAAAAGTAAATAATTAAATGCTTGCAACAAACATTAACAAAAACCAACAAAACTCCTAACTAAGTAGGGGAGAATTTGTCAGGTTTTCAACGTATACGTTGAGTTGGTTGTAGATTAGTCACATAAAAGTTATTCTTTTTCAAAAGAGCGAAAGTATGGAATAAAACAATGACTCACTCATCTGTGTCATGCCAAAAGCTTTTATGCGATGAAAGCGATGAAGGCCTTGATGCTTGCATCTTAGCTGCCGAATTCACAGTTCTGGTGGCACATTAGGCATAATATCGGTTGCAATTGCGGGATCGCAAGAAACCAAGGTATCTATGTGTTCACTCTCTTCCGCACTTGAATCTGATATGTCTCCCCATTTTTGGATTGATTTCCCCTCTCTTTGTTGTAGATTATATAATTCCATATTGTGAGATCGGTTTGCATCAATTTGAGAAACTTGTTTGCATTGACCTACTTCAGTAGCCTCTTCGTTGTCCGATTTATGATATGGGGTCCCATGATTAGTCAGCGTAGATTGTTTATTTCTATGACTAGCAGCGACATTATTTTTTCTGCAATTTACAGGAGTGTGACCAATGGACTGACATGAGCTATATAGTACCGGAAGGTTTCTTATTCTATTGAGATCCAAAACATATCGGTGTCCGTATCAACTCGCAGTTGATCTTTCAATCGGAGCACAAGGTCCAAATCCACCAATATTCGGCCAAAGTGGCCAAATTCGTCTTCCACTATATTTCTATCAATCTGTATAGGGATTCCAATTGCCTGTGCTAAGTCTGCCAATGTCCTTCTATCCCAAAATTCTCACGGGAGGTTATACATTTGCACCCACACCTGTGCGGTGGTTTATTTGTGACTTGAGATGTCGAATCCAGGCTTTCATGCGGAAGCCTAAAAAATAGGCTGTAAAAATGCTGCCATATTTGGTTGATGGTCGTCTCCGAGGGCATGATCATATTGAAGTACCCTTTTCCTAATGAGATAAGTTTCCATTCAGCATTGATTATTGATATCCTAAACTTTTGTAAGCCTCGCATTTAATTCTGAATGCTTCCATGACGTGTCCCCTTTAGAAAGAATAAGTCACCCAATTACGATTACATGCAGAGTCTTTCTTTATAGAGTGGTTGAGGGACCTTAACTGCTTTATAGCCGCCTCCGACATCTGATTTATGACTGCAGGTAAGGTCTATAGTAAAATAATAGTTGAGATAAAGGAGGTTTGTATTACATGATTTTTTTTTGGAAAAAGCTGCAATATATTCTACAAATTAAGTACCAAAAAGACTCAAAAACGCGCGACCAACCGATCTGGAACTTTTTAAACTTTTGCCAACCAAAATATGCTCTTCTCTTCTGAGTTCTCTATCGTTTTCTTTGTATACAGAGATCTCTGTTCTTGAATCTCTATTCTTTCTTGGGTTCTTTCATGTCAAACCCATTATTCAATACCATTTTTGTTTTGTTATATATGTTCTCCGTAAAGAATCTCAAATCGATCTGTGATTTGCGTTCTTCTCTCTGTATTGTAATTTCGAATTGATTTTTCAAATTTGACCATGAATAACACTCCTATTTTGCTTCATGTGAACAGATCATGGATGGATAATTATAGATTTATTGGATTCAAGGTAGATGAAGTGTCCATTCCAACCAAATCGATTTATTGTTTGTTCTTATGTATTTGTTGCAGATTTATCAGGCTTGTATCAGATTTATAACCGATATATCAGGCTTGTAGCAGATTTGTATCAGATTTGTAGTAGATTTATATCTGTTACAATTCGGATATAAATCTAATATAAATTTGTTACAAATCTAATATAAATGAGTTATATATCCGTTATAAACGTAAAATATATTTGTAGGTTTGCTACAAGTATGATAAATGTCTAATACAAGTGTTGTGAAATATATAATAGTTTTGTATCAGATACGACTATTGTAAAAGTGTTTGACATAATCTGTATGTTCTTTTGTATCTGTTATAAATCTAATATAAATGTGTTATATATCTATTATAAACCTAGAATAAATTTGTATGCCTGCTACAAGCCTGATAAATATCTAATACATGTGTTTGATGAAATATATAATAGATTTAATTATAACAATTTTGTATTCGTTATAAATATATTATAAATCTGATATAATGTAGAGCGTAGGAAAGTAAGTGACAAAGTGATATGGCGTGAAAAAGTTATGGAAAGAATATCGCGGGTTAATTGGAAACATACCGTGAGCTTTGATTAATTGAGCTAAAGTTAAGCTGAAATTATTTTGCCCAAATGAGCCAAATCCAATAATTTTCCTTTTTCTAAAAAATAAATTTGCCTCATTAAGCTTTTTTTTAAAAAAAATTTGCCTAATTGGGTTACAATAATAACAAAAAAAAACTCATATCTCACCCTACCCGAATATGAACTCGAACCTGTAACCTTTAAAATCATAACTTTAAAATTCACCCACTAAACTAACTATATAAGCATATTGGCGATAAAATATATATCAAATTCAATTATAACGTAATGAACTTTTTTTTTTATGAAATTACGTAATGAACTTTAATAATAGCATTTATATATACAAGAATTAGTCAAACCTAATTACTAGCGAATTTATCAGAGGTTTGAAAGTTTTTAACTATTTTAAAGGTTAACCAACGATAATAATAACAATAGTAGGTATTTTATATATATATATATTACTCCACTATTGCAGGTAGCTTCAGTTGCAACTTGACATCGTCGCTTCCTTATAAATGGCGGGTCTTCTCTAATATATTTTTTTTATATATTATATAATTTAAATTATATTTTGTGTATGCAGTTATTCGCTGAGAAAGCTATTAATGAAAGTTTAACTTCTAAAGAAGCATTTCATGAGGCTTCCTAAAATTTGATTGATTTATTTATTACTTTTTTTCATGCAGACGAAGAAAATTTACATTTAAAAAAAAATTAACACAAAATTATTTTATTCCATTTTACTTTTCATTATAAATTGAATAAATTAAAAAAAAAATCCCATTAAAATATATTTTTATATTGTACATTGATTACAAGAAAATAACTTAAGAAAAGAAACCATCTCTTGCTATATATAGTGAATCATTTTTATTTGCCTACTGGAATGACGAGACTATGTTTTCAAATCAAATGCACTCCGCTAAAGAATCATATAAGTAACAAAATATGGATTTAAATTTTAGGTTAAACTTTAAAAATATATACTGTAGTTTAATTATTTTATAAAAAGGTTCGTATAAAATTTTTTGTTTTAAAATGGTGTATGTAGTTTTCAAAGTTAGTAAAAATATGTTTCTTAAAATTTTTAAATTACATTTAGAAGGGTAATCTCATTTATTTCAATAAATTCAACTATATTATTTATGAATTATTTATCAAAATTTGAGTAAGTTTCAGAAACTTTTTATTCCGTTATGATTTTTTAATTTTTTTTTGAAAAATCATAGTTTTTTATTTTTTAAAGTTATCTTCAATTTTTAATTAATATAAATATTTTTACTTGGCAAAAATTCTAAAATTTATCACTAATGTGTATTATATTTTTATAAATAAAACTGTAAAATGTCACTTCAATGGACAAGATTACTTTTCCAAATGTGGTTTCAGAATTTCAAGAAACATATTTTTGCTAATATTTGAAACCACATGCATCTTTTTTAAACAAAAAATTTCACAAGAACTATTTTACAAAATAACTAAACCACATGACATATTTTCGAAGTTTACCTGGATTGTAGCTATCACACAAAAACAGTGCTCTTTATGTAAACATTTGCTACAATATGATTAACTAAATTATCCCTTCTTACAAATTGATACAAACAGTTATGATGTGTTGGCGTTTACTTATTTAAAAATGGAATTGGACAAGGCAACCGTAATAACTGAAGGATTGAAGACAAATACTCATTAATGGGGCTATAAGCTATTTATTATCAATACCGTACCGAATCTCATACCGATGAGATCAATGGTATATGGTATAATCGGTATTATTAGTAATTTTATCGGTATTTTATTTTTAAAGAATATATTATTTATGATTTTTAGTGGCTGTTGCAACACTTTTTAGGTCTTTTGCGACGCTTCTATGTGTTACTAGAGGAGTTTTGGCAAGAAATACTATATATTATTTAGGATTTTCCGTGGCTATTACAACCGCTTTTGAGATTTTAGCAATTTTCTGAATTTTTAGCAACACTTTTACTTGTTGTCGGAAGGATTTTGAGAAAATCGGGTTTGAATCGATACGCTGATTTACCGATTTTTTCAAGTTCAACCCAATTTTCTCCAATTTTTTACTAAAATCAGTTTTTACATATACCATACCATACTCATAATTAATTTACGGTAAAATGATCAAATCGGTACAATATTGATAACATTTATAGAAAGTCTCGTCTTTCTTAAATGTCATCCATTTATATTTCTTTCACTTTTAGTCCTATGCTCATAAATTTTATTAAATTTTTTTTTATCTCAAACAAGTAGTTGAAAATAGCAATTTATCAAAATGTACTTGACATGTTAGTAAAGTTATACATTTTAATTAATTTTTTAGGGTTCACAGTTCAATTAAATCTCAACTATTAAGATTCAAATGAATGATTGAAATTCACTAAAATGTTCGATTTTATTAATCTAATTAGTCCACAAAATGCAAAAAATAAGTTGATTAAGGTCTTTAGTACGACTTAATAGAAAATTTGAATAATAACATGATAATTTATCAAATCAATTGTAAAAAAAAGGTCATTATCCGAGGAAAAATTTCAAGAAGCAACCAATATATGTGTGTAATGAAAAGATAAGTGTGCATGAGTTCTTTTTAAGCAACTTTTATTTGTGAACAAGTAAACAACCATAAAAAATTATGACAATTGATAACTCGTTAATTTGTTTATTTTAAAGAAAACCATTTAGTGACTTGACCATTATCAAACGCATTGTCAAAAGAAATATTTTATAAACAAAAACTCTTCTTAGCTAGGTAACCATATATGTGTTGAAAGTAAAAAGATAGACATATATGGAAGTATGGTTTAGCAAAATTTTTAGGGTAAACTTAAAAATATATCTTATAGTTTGGTCTTTTTATAAAGCGGTACCTGTGGAATTTTTTTAAAAAAAGTATCTGTAGTTTTAAAAGTTTGTAAAAAGATGATTTTCAAAATTTTAAAACTATATTTTGAAGGGTAATCTTGTCTATTTTAAAGTAAAATTTTATATTTAGTTAATGAAAATATAATACACATTTATAATAAATTTTAGAATTTTTTAAGAAGTATTAATATATTTTTAAATTATAATTTAATTATAACTTTAAAAAATTAAAATAAAATAAAAATTTTCTAAATCTTACTCAAATCTTGATATATAATTCTTAAATAATATAGTTAAAATATAGAAATATTAAATTTATTGAAATAACTGATGCAGCACTATAATTTTTAAACCACATACATCATTTTAAAAATTTTTAAAATCACATTCATCCTTTTAAAAAAAATTTCACAAATATTTTTTAAAATAATTAAATCAAATAATATATTTTTTAAGCTTATCATTTCTTTTAAAACAAATACAAAAGCGGGTGCTTTATATAGCTATTCTGATTTTTTTTAAATAACCATTATTTTGTCCGTACTCTATATAAAAGGACAAATCAATTATTATTTTATAAAAAATAAAATAACTATTGACCATTTAAATACTCACATATATAAGATCATATTGTTTTAATTTATTTTTTATTTAATTTAGCTCAATTTAATATGAATTAGTTTAGCTTAATATAATATAGTTTAATTTAATTTTAGTAATTAGTAATTAGTATTTAGTATTTAATATTTAATTTCAGTACTCAGTATTTAGTATTCAGTTTCAGAATTCAGTATTCTGCATTCAACATTCAGTATTCAGAATTTAATATTAAGTTTTAGTTTATGCATTAGATCAATATTATTAATGTATATTATTATTTATAAATATTAAAAGCAATGAATATTAATGATAATATCATTTCAATTTCAATTTTAGTTATTTTTATTTATATATTATACGAATATTATTAATTAATATCAGTAATCACAAATAATAACAAAGAAAAAGAAATAATAATAATATTTTTAACATTATTAATTATTATTTCTACGATAAATAATTTTGTTAAAAAAATAAAAAAATAAAAAAATAATGTTTAATAAATGTTGATAATAATTAAAATAATAAGGTAATACTCATAATAATAATAATAATTACAATAAAATATAATAATAATAATAATAATTTATAATGATATATTTAATTATTATTATATGTAACAATTAATAAATTTTATTAGAATGTATAGTATTATTTAAAGTGTTATTAATTATTATGTATTTTAATATTTTTAAAATATTATTTATATTATTAATTATAATTCAGTTTCAGTATTGTTCAGTTTTAGTATTTTCAGTTTCAGTATCATTCAGTTCAATTTCTGTACAGTTCAGTTCAGTTCAGTACCATTCAGTTCAGTTCAGTACACCTACTTATCAGTTGAAAAGAACAGGGCCTAACTATGGAGATTGAATGCCATGTTATTTTCAACTGATAAATAGATGTACTGAATTGAACTGAATTGATTGGTACTGAACTAAACAGTACTGAACTGAATTAAACTGTACTAAACTGAAACTGAATTATAATCAATAATATAAATAGTATTTTCAAAATATTAAAATTTATTAACATTATAATTAATAACACTTTAAATAATATTATATATTCTAATAAAATTTATTAATTGCTAAGTATTATTATTATAATAATAATAATTAAATATACCATTATAAATTACTATTATTATTATATATAGCTATATTTTATTGTAATTATTGTTATGAATATTATCTTACTATTTTAATTGTTATCAATATTTATAAAATATTGTTACTTTTATTATTTATTTATCCTATAAAATTATTCATCGTAAAAATAATAATGAATAATTTTGAAAATATTTTTATTGATTACTTTTTCTTTGTTGTTATTTGTGATTACTAATATTAATAATAATATTTATATAATGTATCAATAGAAATGAATGTGGCAGAGGTTTGGTCTACTGGTTGAGCCTTAAAGTTGTGATCGTAGAGGTCGCAGGTTCAAGACCACACTCGGCGGGATGAGATAAGGTTTTCCTTTGTTGTTATTGTAAGCCCATATGAGGCAAATTTTTAAAAAGAAATAGAAGTAAATTGAAATTAAAATTGAAATTGAAATAATATTATCATTATTATTATTGCTTTTTATCATTTATGAATAATAATATAAATTAATAATATTGATATAATGTATAAATTGAAACTTAATGTTGAATACTGAATACTGAAATTGAACTGAATGGTACTGAACTGAACTTAATGGTGTTGAACTGAACGTAATAGAACAGAAAATAAGTTAAAAATAACCGTGAGTAATGACATCACTTCAAAAAACTATGTATGAACAACCTTCTGTTTGTCTAAAATTTAAGCTACATAAACAATACGCAAAATCCCATTTGTATTAATATAGTATGGTTAGATGATTATTGGTTATATAAACTAAGAGAGGTCAGAGGTGAAATAAGTGAGAGTGAATAACATAAGGTCATACCGTACGTGACACCATAGCATAAGACATTATTTTATCTCTTTGTTATATTGTTGTTCATGTTCCTTTACATAAATTTGAATTTTTTTTTTCTCTAAGTAGCCTGAGAAAGTGAGAATAATCAATGGGAAATTGTCAAGCAGCAGAAGCAGCAACAGTGATAATTCAACACCCACCTCCTAACAACAAGATCCAACGGATTTATTGGTCTGTTACCGCTAATGAAATCATGAACTCAAATCCAGGCCATTATGTTGCTATTATCCTCACTTCCAAAACTCACAATGGGAACCAGCTCAAGCTTCTTCGTCCTCATGATTCTCTTCTTATCGGCCATGTCTATCGCCTTGTCTCTTTCGAAGGTTCGCTCTCTTCTTCCTCTTTTGTCTCGATTTCTAATCTCCATTCACTACAAGAAAATCGGTGTTTTGCAACGGAATTTTTGTAATCTCCATTTCAATTGATTAATTGATGATGCAGATGTTTTGAAGGAGTTCGCCTCCAGGAAGTGTGTTAAATTGGGGAAACTGTTGAAGGAAAGAAGAGGGTTACGTTCAAACCCTCATGTTTCTAAAACTAAGAATTCTAGCCTCGTTCAGGTAACATGTTCAACAAATTTAAAATTTTAGAATTAACAATAAAGAATTTGATAGTAAAAAAATGGGAAAAGTAATAGTGAAAACTAAAAAAAAAAGCAGCCTGGACAATAACATATTTTTTGAAGCTTGAAGAAAAACAATATTATATTATAATTAGGCCATTCAATAAAAAATTATATTTATTTATCGAATTAAAATAATAAAAAAATAAACGATGAGTAAAAACATTGTAAACACTTAGCCCTATTTTTTACTACAATAGTTCAGTTCAATTAAGTACAGTTCAGTGTAGTTTAATTCAGTTCAGTACAGTTCAATGTAGTTCAGTTCAGCTATGCGTAGCTATAAATTTACACTGAAATAAGTTCAGTTCAACTCACTTCAGTTCAGCCAACTTCAGTTTAGTTCAGTTCAGTTCAGCTTTTAGAAGTTAAAAAGAACAGAGCCTTAGCACGGATCATTTAGTAATAAATAGCACATTGTGACAACAAACAACATTATACCGCAACAACAAACAATTAATAATAATTAAACCAGATATAATCTTAATGTTTGTCATTATATTATGATCCATTAGAAAATATTAAAAACATCAGTATATTTTTATTTATCTATACTAAAATTAAAGAAAATTGGACTCTATTGGCTATAAACCTTGTGCGGTCACACCATTTACACAACCCCAATATATCGGGACTGTTTACGTGTTAATTATTCAATGGTGTCGGTAAGATAAGTAGTCTTGGTCTCGGAAAACATAATTTTATCGCTCTAAAAAAACTGAATTGGGTTCGGATACAATGAAAGTGTGAGAAGTATCTTTTAGCTTTAGCAGGTGGAAGAACAGCAAGTGGGAGGCAGAATTGGAGGAGGATTGGGGAGCAACCATGCATATGCATATGGTGGCCATTGGAAGCCATCCTTACAAACCATCTCAGAGATTGGTACTTGAAAAACTAGTCTGGTGCAGCTATGCGTGAATGCGAGATGTTTCATTAACTGTCTGTTCTTTTCATCTCTACCTCACAACAATGGTGCGTTCTTCCTTGAATTATAACGTGTGTAATTTCAAATAAAAAAAACAACTTCACCGTGCTTATCTTTTCATTTGCTTTTCTCTTAACTTTTTAGATTATGCATATTGTATCAGATTCCACTATATTTTGTATTTGGCCATGTAGGCTTTACTTATGTAGGTTTTGTACGTTATATATTATGAGGTGTTGAAAAGTTTTACCATATTTTTGGATGGTTTAATTTCTTAGTATAAGAGAAGCATAATTTAGGATATTCGTATATTCTCGAAACATTATAAAATAAAATGTTCAAGGATAACCACCGAGTTGGCGGCCACCACTTTCTCCGAGAAAAATCAAGATGTGTGGAGTTATAAGTTAAATTCTTATAATCTACAAAATGGAGAAAAAAAATATTCTTTATTATTAAGAAATTGTTCAATTCCGCCTGTGCGTTTTTGGGCATTGCCGTTCCTAAGGCCGGGCAAAGGAAGAAGGTTGCGTGGTAGGTCGACAGCCAACACGTAAAACGGCTATAACTTGTTTATAGTCATGTCATTCTTTCATTATGGATCTTCGACAATTAAAGTATAACGTTGGGACGTGCCCACCTAGGCACGCATTACATCAGCACCCGGGTGTAGTGACAAGTGGGCAAGGGGTTCCATCTTATCGCCGCCTGGATAAGATAGAGTATGAGCAAGGGTTCCCGTATCATGGACGGGTGTGGGTAAAGAAGTTAGTCCCTCCACATCGACGACCGGATGTGGTGTTAGATAGGAAAGGGTTCTCGCATCATGGACGGGTGCGAGTAAAGAAGCTAGTCCATCATAAGAAGATCAGGATAGGGAGTTAGAATATTGGATCCCTTACAGGAAAGACTATAGAGTTAGTAGATACTATGAGGAGAAGAAAGGTGGAGATAGTTTGCTTGCAGGAAACTAGATGGACGGGAGATAAGGCGAGAGAAATAGGTAATACTGGTTATAAACTATGGTATTCTGGAGGAAATAAAGGTTTGAGCGGAGTTGGAATAATGGTAGCACCAAGTATAAAGGATAATGTGGTGGAAATTAAGAGATTTGGAGATAGAATTGTTATGTTAAGACTCGTACTTGGAAAAGCTACCTTGAATGTAGTTAGTGTATATGCCCCCAGGTTGGATTAGATAGAAGTATAAAGGACAAGTTTTGGGAGGACATGGATGTAGTGATTCAATATGTACCAAATGAACACAAGCTTGTCATTAGTGGAGATCTAAATGGACATGTGGGGAATAATAGGGAAGACTATAAGCGAGTGCATGGAGGCTTTGGGTATGGCACTAGGAACGAGGAAGGCAATACAATTTTGGATTTTGCACTAGCTCATGATTTGTTATAGCCAACATTTGGTTCAAAAAGCGAGATTCTCACTTGATTACCTACAAGAGTGGGGGTAACCAAAGCCAAATAGATTTTGTGCTTACTAGAAGTAGAAATAAGACTTTGTGCAAAGACTGTAAGGTTATTCCGGGAGAAGCGCTAACATCTCAACATAGGCTATTAGTCTTGGACATGAAGAAAATGGATATTTGGAGAAAGAGAAAAGAATATAGGGAACCCAAGGTTAGATGGTGGGCCCTTAAGGGTATCAAGATGTTGGAGTTTAAGAAAAAAGGTATTAGATGGAGGATTTGGAGATATGAAAATCGACACAAACTCAATATAGAAAGTAATGGGAGAACGTGTAAGGAAAGTAGCAGGTGAAGTGTTAGGGATTTCTAAGGGACAAGGACCTCGCCCTCACGATGCATGGTGGTGGAATGAGGAGGTTCAAAATATTATAAAGGAGAAGAGGTGTTGGTATAAGATGTTACTAAAAGCAACTGATCGTGAGACTTTTGAGAAATACAAGAGGGCTAAGAAAGAAGCTAAGAAGGTTGTTAGTCAAGCACGAGGTAAATACTTTGAAGGCTTGTACCAAAAGCTAGGAACACGTGAAGGAGAGAGAGATAGATACAAGCTAGCTCGATTGAGGGATAAGAAGACAAAGGATTTGAATGGAGTCAAATGCATTAAAGATGAAATACAAAGAGTCTTGTTAGGAGATAGAGAGATCAAATAGAGATGGAAAAACTACTTTGATTGGTTATTTAATGATGGAAAGGAAGATGACATTGCAGGATTGGAGGTAAGCGGAGTTGAGAGAAACATAAATTACACAAGAAAAATTACGCATAATGAAGTGAAGGAAGCTCTGAAAAGGATGAAGGTAGGGAAAGCACGTGGGCCAGATAACATACCGATTGAGCATGCCTTGGAGATGAGGGAATTTTTTGGTTAACCAAACTATTTAACTCTATATATAGGGAGAGGAAAATGCCGGACGAGTGGAGAAGAAGCACCCTTACACCTATATTTAAGAACAAATGAGATATACAAGACTGCTCTAATTATCGAGGTATTAAACTGATGAGTCATACAATGAAACTTTGGGAGAGAGTGATTGAACACCGTCTTAGGATGATCGCTAAGGTTTCCGCAAATCAATTTGGTTTCATGCCTGGTAGGTCCACGACTGAAGCTATTTTTCTTTTGAGAAATCTAATGGAGATATATAGGGAGAAGAAGAAGGACATTCATATAGTTTTCACTGACTTAGAGAAAGCATATGATAGAGTGCCAAGGAAAGTACTTTGGTGGGCACTGGAGAAAAAAAAGTATTCATGTAAAGTACATAAACTTAATAAAGGACAAGTATGAAGGGGCGGTAACAAATGTTAAAACTAGACAAGGAGTGACAGAGGAGTTTTCTATCACGATTGGATTGCATCAAGGATCATCTCTAAGCCCATTTTTATTTGCCCTGGTTATGGATGAGTTGACCACCAAAATACAAGACAACATCCTATGGTGTATGTTGTTTGCGGATGACATCGTATTGGTTGATGAATCAAGGGAAGGGGTTAACAAGAAGCTAGAGGTGTGGAGAAATGCGTTAGAGAGTAAAGGTTTTAAGTTAAGTAGAAGTAAGACGGAGTATTTGCACACCAAGTTCAGCTTACGGAGAGGAGACGAAGGAGAAGTAAAACTAGGAGATACAAGCGTACCAAAATGCAAACGATTTAGGTATTTGGGCTCTATCTTCCACGAGGAGGGGATGATTGATGATGATGTAACTCATAGAATTAATGTAGGATGGATGAAATGGAGAAGTGCTACCGGAGTCTTATGTGATAAAAAGATACTTTTAAAAGTGAAAGGTAAATTCTACAGAACGGTGGTTAGGCCAGCCATGACATATGGGAATGAATGTTGGGCTATTAAGAAGCAACATATTCAAAGGATGAATGTGGCGGAAATGAGGATGCTTAGGTGGATGAGTGGGCATATAAGGATGGATCGAATTAGAAATGAGTGCATCCGCCAAAAGACCGGTGTGACACATATTGAGGGTAAACTGAGAGAAGGACGACTAAGGTGGTATGGACATGTGCTACGTAGACCAATAGATGCTCCAGTTAGAAAATGTGAGAAATTATGGACAGAGAGTAAGGGTAGAGGGAGAGGTAGAGGTAGACATAACATTACTTGGAGGGAAATTATTTCCAAGGATATGCGTTTACTCGGTATGGGCGAAAATTTGGCTTTTGATAGAGCTTCATGACGTCGAAAGATCCATATAGCCGATCCCACCTAGCGTGGGATTTAAGACTTAGTTAGTTGATTGGTTGGTATTAAGAAATTGTTCAAGGGTACATTTTGATTAATGATATTAAAATCTGGGGTAAAATTATATACATAGATAGAGTATGATACTAGAATAGAATCCGAGTGGATCAATGTTTCAGTGAGTTTCATGTAAAAAACCAATGATTTAATAGATGAACAATCAAACCATATAAATTTCAATTTCAGTCTGACGAATGGGGTGAGACAATTTCCCTGCCCTCGACAACGCACCTGGTGATATATGTTTCGAAACTTATGGAGTACGTGAGTTTAGAGAATGAAAGGTCTTTTCAAGTAAGCAACTGCAGTTCACAATAAGTAATGTGTTATTGGTTGTTGTTGTTGTGCATCAACAAGTGATTCAGGAAATTACAAGTATTTGTCTGCCACAAGCTAGCTATTTGATTAATGGGCAGCGAAAAGCTTTCAATTATTGGATGCAATTGGGGTAGGTGAGGGCCATAGTCCATTTATATATCAATGCATCTATGTGAACTCCACATTTTGTCTTATTCAATTAATGTATATATTAGTTGGCTCCCCTCTCATTCCCTGCCGGCTTATGCATGGATTAAATTTTCTTGGTCAAATTCATCGAAATTTTCATCAAAATTTAGATATTATTAAGGAAATTTTAAAAGTTTTAATTAATTTTTTAAATTTAATGAAAGTGTATTAATTTTTTCTCTTATTGTCTTATGTTAGTTTTTGATTGGTTTGACTTTTTAAAGATGTCATTTTTATAATTTTTTTTCTCCAGTCAAAAATTGACATGTGCCAATGAAGGGGGAAACTAGTGCACTTTTGTCAAGTTCAGAGGCCTAGTTAAAACTTTTAAAAGCTTAATATGACATTTAACTTTTCATATCAAATTTAAGGGGCAAAAAATGTATTTGACCAGTTTTCTTTTATCCAAATTCACCTATAGCTTAACATAGGGGAGAGCAAAAACCGACCTAACCAAGAAAGCGAACTGATATGAACCGAACCGAAGTCATGTGGTTCTGAGTGGACGACGTTTTTTTCAAAGTGAAAAACTAGGGATGTTGTGAAGCGTACTAGAGAAGGTCCTCTTAGATTTAGAGGTGTGGAAAATATTTATTAAGTGACGTAAAAGCTGAATTTAGGTCCATTTTAGACGTTAAAATAGGGGAGATCAAAATCTCGTACTTTAACGTAGAGTCGCCATCCGGTTCAGTTCAACCAGAATTTGGGTAGGATTTTCTCACTGAGTGATAGACCGTACCTTAAAATAGAGATTCTGAGCTCGGATGATGTTAACTACTTTTCGTTAAACCAAATCAAATCATTTATTTTCAAATAAAAGTATCGTTCCTTCTTATGCGATTTAGTTCCTTTCTAATCAAAATTTTCGGTTTATATAGCTCATTCATCATGCGACGATAATGCAAAAGCGAGAAAGTAAAATTATTACAGTCATCAACAAATAAAATGCGGAAAATTAAAATTATTACATGACTTTCAAATCCTATACATTTTTCTAAGGTGAGAAAATAAAATACCGGAAGGTCTAAGCATACATCTAACCTAATCTACCTACAACCACCAGGATTACATAACGAGATAAAACACCCATTAACATGCTTGGTTAGTGTACAAACAAGACTCGGGTTACCTGGAATTTATTATTGAAGAAAACGATTTAAAACGAATTTTTCTTAAGAAAGTCCATATTTTAGAGCCGGTTTTTCGATTTTAATTAATGAAATTGTCACATGGTAAATGTCGGGACTGATTTCCGAAGGTATTGAACCTTCATTGTGAGGGTACAATCCTAAAAACCCGAGAAAATAATGAACTATGACCGAAAAACAGAAAGGGGTAATTATTCAAAAAATTTCACAACACCATTGTAGGTGTCCGGCACCCCAAAGTAGCTCCAGCGGCGCCACTGGAGGTGTGGCGGCACTGCTGGAGTTACTGCAGTGGTGTCGAGGACGTTTTGAAAAATGGGGGAAAATGAAATGTTTGCACCCGTAATAGTGGCACCACTAGAGTTTTAGACCGAGACCGCTCCGATTACGGTAGTGTCGGGCTTAAAATGTCAAAATGGTATTTATATTACAGATCCGAGGGAAAAGGAATCGAAAAACATGAAAATCGTCGGCACCTCTAAAAGTGTTTAGCACCGCCGAAGTAGCTCTGATAAACAATAATTTATTTATGTTGATTTTTAGTTATTTTATATATTAAATTTCTATTTAAAAAATAAAATGTTAATAAGAAAATCTAATTCGGTTTAAATTGAATTGAATCGAAATAATTTAATTCGGTTTGAACCGAACCGAAATATATTCGATTTGGTATTCGGTTCTAACATTTTCCTTGTTTGATTTTTAGTTCAGTTCGATTTTGAATCGAACCGATATTTGGTTTCTCCTAGCTGAATAGATGGTACCAGTGTTATAATATATGTGCATATTATTTATGCATTTCAAAATTCTAACTGCATCTTATTCTGCTAGATTGTTGAGCTTATCTCAACTGTTCTTGCATATAAGCTTAGCTTAATTGTATTAGTCTTCTAACGGTAATCATAATATACAAGAATTTACTTTATATATAACTTGCGCTATCTCTCCCATTTAAGTATTTGACTCATATTTGAAGACAAATACCTTCTACCTATTTTATATAATTATTTATAAACAACTGCTTTAATATTCTTAAAAAAATTCATTAGCTATTTAACAAATTAACCGGCAATAATAAACTGTAAAAATCTCCGTCTAATTTTATTTAGGCTTTATTTAAGCTTTATTTTAAAATTTACGGTATGACTTTACATTTTTATGGCGTTGTTACACCCCTAAACGATTTATTACCGTTTAGTCTGATTTTATCCACTTAGACGATGTTTGAATTTAATTTTTTAAGATATCAATATCTATAATAATTATAGTTTGATATTTTTAACCAATTAAAAATAGCTTAATTGGTAAAAAGAAAGTATATAAAAGTGTTTTCACAATAAAAGTCGCATTTTTAATTTTAAAACAGGTTTAAATTATATTTTTTAATATTTTATAATTTACTTTTTAATTAAAATTATAATTTTATGTATAAATAATAAAAAATTAAAAAAATATAAATTTGCCTAGGCCATCTCTAGATCCCGCCTAATCCTCTCTTAGACTCCACCTAAACTTTTTAAAACTCTGATCGCCTAACTAGCGCCTAACACTTTTTAAAATAATGGTAAAAAAATAACGAAATAACTGGGGAAAAAACTATCCACTCAAACATGGAGGGGTTAATGTTATGACTTAAGAGCTAAGATTTGTCCCAGTTGTCCAAATCAGTTTTAATTTTAAACTGAGGCCCAAACAAGTGTCTTTCCTCCGGTACGGCTCCGGCATTGGAAACAGCTAAAATCCCCTCCCTAAACCCTCTTTCAACTATAGCGCCTTTTCCCCTTCTCACCTAAACCCACTCGCTACTCTCAAATGGGTACTCAACGCCATTGTTGGATCTCCCTTTTTCTTCTTTCCATTCTAATTCTCGCATTCCCAATTTCCTGCTTGGATGCCTATTCCCATGAACGCTCCCTCGGTACTTCTGATTTCCCTTTTGATTTATTTTTTTCTTTCTATTCTCCGTTTACTTCTCTTTTTAAGGTTTCAATTTGATGCCCTGTCAATTATATTATTTATGAAGTACTGGTCTTTTTTCTGGTGGATGTGTTGTTTTTTTTTTGAAATAGTTTGCTTCCTGATGATTTGTGGCTTTTGTAGTGGTTGGCGAGTCTACAAAATTACTGCTTTCTCCTAGTTTGAATGTGGCTGAGTCGCCTGGTACTAAGCCTGGATCTTCGGTGCTTTGTGAAAGAGTTCATATCCGTGGATTATCTAGGTTTAAAAACTTGAATAAGTTTTCTCATTCATTGAAGTTGACGCTTAACCATTCAAGCTTGGGCCTTCGCAGGCCAAATGTCGACGTCTGTTTCCATAGGTTAGTTGTTCTGCAACAATTTTATCCTTAATTGCTTCTTGCTTCACTATTTTTTTCTGCTTATTCTGATTAGTAACTTGATGGATTTCGTATTGACGAACTAATGAGTTGATCAAGATATGTATCCTTTGCAGGAATGCTTCCCTTGCAGTTGGAATGTGCTCTCAAGGAAAGTGGGAGAAAGTTAACAAGAATTCATGGGTTCGAGCGATGTCACCTTTTGACCACAAGATATTGGATATCCGGACAGCTGTTTCATCATCAGAAGCCATTGAGTTGTCCATTGAAGAAGGTCATTCCTTTTTATTTGCTTATTTATGTACTATTTTTTAATTCATTTTGGTATAGGTAACTTATTCATTTGTTTATACCTTTGTTTTGTAGGCTTCTTCTTATATCGCGTGGTTTTCTTGGTTATGGGCATTGTTATGTTGAGCGTGGCATCTCCTTTGAGCAAGTCGTTGGCTTTTTACTACAGCAGTTCCATGGCAATTGGAATCATCCTTGTAATTCTGGTGGTCCTTTTTCAGGTGATGATGAACATATATTGTTGTTGGAACTTTGTGTGTGCTTTTATAGTTCTCACCAATTGGAACTTAAGTATTTATTGGTTTAAATGGTGGTTTATTTAGCAGCTTGAATCTGTCTTTAAGCTTATAATTTATATTTTATTCCAATCGGATTTCAATCTGACCTTGATTATTTACAGGGGATGAAGCTTCTGCCAACTGGTCGTAGCAACTCAATTGCAGTCTTTTTGTACTCATCTGTTGTGTGTACTACTCTCATCTTGTTTTCATTTATGGTTTCCTGTTACTAGAAAAGAAACTTATGCTCAGTTGTTCATCTAATTTTTTCCAGATTGGAATTGGATCGTTTCTTCTTCGCTATGTGCCAAGATTACTGCAGTCAGTGCTGGAGGAGATGGGGATTGGTGAAGACATGTATTATCCTGTATGTACGTTTAAGATATTGCGTATTTATGCTTTTTGAATTTGTTTTGAGGAAAAATGCAGCTTCTGTTATTTCTTATGAACAAACTGTCTTTGAATTTGAACCTAAAATCCATGCTGATAGAAAAACATTTGGTTTTGACTTGTGATTTGCAAGTGCTGATGTGTAATTTAGTCAACGATAAAACTTCAGCTATATGTTGAACAAATGTAGTTTATATATGTGCTCATCTTTGAGTTCCCTTAAGTAACTCGATAGATGTGCTAATTTATTAAAAAAACTACCCCTAGAAAACGGTGTCCCCTTCAACCAAACAATTAATCAGTGGCAGTGCAACAAACTATCAATAGTCTCTTATCCAAGAAGGCATGTGCATTGCATAAAAGCTGCAGCTATTCATTTCTTAGTTAATTCTTTGATAGAAGCAAATTTGATAACTTTGGTGCTTTTGAAAGGGTATGCTCTGAAGCAGGCCTTGTTTGCTTGTTTTGAAATGCCTATGTTTGGAGCTTCTTTTTATTTTATTATGTACATGGTCATTCTCTGAAAGCCTAAATGGGGAATTATACAAGAAATAATAATCTATGATGTCAAAACTATTGCTTCCGTAATTTTGTAGGCTAAAAAGATGTTTGTTTACTTGTCTTCATATCAAAATAGTCATCCACCTTTTGAATTAGGATTTGTTTTCATCAAATTGAATTATCTATGCAAATATCCTGATGTCCTTATTTGATAAACTGCAGTTAGGCACTTTTCTGATTGGTTTTGTCATCCTGGTTGGAGCGTGGATGGGTTTCTGGGCGGTCAGGAAACTTGTATTGACAGAAGATGGGTCAGTTGATACAAGTACATCTTATTTTGTTGCCTGGTCCATCCGGATTTTGGCTGCCGTTCTCATTCTTCAGGTAGTCTTCACT
This sequence comes from Euphorbia pulcherrima, assembly GCA_947683365.1. Lineage (NCBI taxonomy): Eukaryota > Viridiplantae > Streptophyta > Magnoliopsida > Malpighiales > Euphorbiaceae > Euphorbia > Euphorbia pulcherrima. The sequence continues at coordinate 85,507,025 of CANTUS010000014.1, forward strand.
CTCTATTGTTTGCAGATACTTGTACAAGTTGTAATTTATGTATGGATGGAAGATGATGAAATAACTGTCTATTGCTAATAAGATCATGAATATGCTGTTTTTAGAGTTCTTTGGATCCCCTGCTAGCAGCTGAAGCCTTAATACTTGGAATTGCGCTGTCTTCGCTTTTGAGGAAAATCTTTAAATTTAAAGTTTGGCGCCGCCTATTCAAGTAAGTCTTACTTTCCTACTGCTTCATATTGAGGAAAATCATTTTTCACTCCCGTCAAGACAAACCTCCTCCCATTTCATTAAATGCAAACTAAGTTTTATCTTTTCAGTTTCGTACTGTATAGCTGGCTGGTAAATTGTTGAATTACTAGTTAACTTGAGATTTTTCTCCTATCAACCCACTATGGACAAATTTGTAACTCGCATAGTCGTTAAAGGCGCGCCTCACGCAAGGCTCAGGGTTCTGCGCCTCGCCATATCTTAGGCAAGGTACCGTACCTTAGGCGCGCACCTCATAGACACTTTTATTTTAAAGGTTTTGTGTTGTCCATCTATTTTTAAGAGTTTGAACAATAATTCAAGACTAGATATTCCTAATTCAATTTCTATTAAGCCTAGATTAATTCAAGGCTAGATATTCCTAATGCAATATGTAAATTTTACATACATATATGTACATCTAACAATTGCCAAGCGTACCTTAGGCGCTCGCCTCGCCTTGAGCCGCGCGTTGACAACTATGGTGACTCCTTAATCCTTTAAAAATGGGCTTAAATACCTAGTTTTTGAGCTTATAAAGTGCTTATTATTAACTGCCATGTTTATTTTAATTTCCATTTGTATAATTGATTTTGTTGTCTTCAGATTGCGATTTTTATTTGATGAAAATACTTGCAGGAAACTGTTCAGGTCCATAAAAAACATCCAGATTGGATCTGATGTTCCCAATGGATCACTATTTGACAATTCTCAAGATGGATACATGCTCAGGACACCTGACAATTGGCGTCATTCATATAGTTCTCCGAGAGGTTTGCTCGACATCTAATCCTTCTGCACATGTCAATTAGGTTGCCATTTAATCTTCTAACTGTGTTTTTTTTTAAACTCAGATTCCGACATTTTCCCATCAGCCTTCCATGCTACCCCCGAAAGGAGAAAATACACAAAAGAGGCATGGGATAAATTTACAAGGGACTCCACAGAAAAAGCTGTCAAAGAACTCGTGACCTCCCCTGATTTCAGCAGATGGGTCGGTGCAAATGCAGAAAGAATCACTGTAACTCCTAAAACCACTAGTAGATCTGCTAAACCACGTCGCAAATGGTCCTTTGGTTTTAAGTAGCTAACACTCTAAATTTTTAGACATAGATTTCGGCGAGAACCCACGATTGGCTGCAATGTGTAGCTAGACCAACAAGTGGAGATCATATCAATTTTTTGTAAAATCATGTTGTAAATGACAAGCATAGGAATTGGTGTTAGAAAGAAGGCCTTATACATCTGGACCCCCTATAGTTGTCACTAAAAACCCCTCAGTCCCTTGAACTAACACTCTAAATTTTTAGACATAGATTTCGGCGAGAACCCACGATTGGCTGCAATGTGTAGCTAGACCAACAAGTGGAGATCATATCAATTTTTTGTAAAATCATGTTGTAAATGACAAGCATAGGAATTGGTGTTAGAAAGAAGGCCTTATACATCTGGACCCCCTATAGTTGTCACTAAAAACCCCTCAGTCCCTTGAACTTACAAAAGTTTCACATAACCCCCTGAACTTGTTAAAGTGAATCTCATAGCCCTTGAAGCTGATATGCCAAGTATTATTTTTCTATAGGTTGAATCTAAGATTGTTTCGTCAAAGATTGAATCGGAGATTGATTTACGGAATAAAATTGGGCATGTCAGCATCAAGGGGCTTTGAGGTTCACTTTTATCAAGTTGAAGGGGCTATAAGGTCCACGTTAACAAGTTCAGGAGGATATGTGGAACTTTTGTAAGTTCAGGGAACCGAGAGGTTACTAGGGACAACCATAGGGTGGTCAAGATGTATTAGGCCTAGAAAGAATGTAGAATTTGTATGGATAGGTTTGGATATGACTTGGGAAGCAAAGAGTGGTTAGATGAGAGTAGATCACAAAGGTTATTTTCTGCACTTATTTATTCATCTGGTTCAATCTCAGCGTTACATGGTGGAGTAGGGCTTTGCAGGAAATTAAAGTAATGGAGCTATGGCTTTTTGAATTTTCAGAATGACAACATTAGATGCCATGTTTTCTGTTCTTTCTCTTTAGTACTTTGATTCTTTTCTTATCAAGAAAAGGAAAAATGTTGATCACTTTTCCTTGGTCTGTAAATTTCTCACTTTAGAGACTTTAGGTTTAGTTTAGTTTATGTTCTATTCTATTCTTGTAATGGTAGATTTAGTGGGTGACCGTAATTTCTTCAACAACTATTTATATGTTTATGATGTTTAACAATAGTTTTAAGTGTTTTATTATAATTAGTCATAAATTGCTTTTAGCTATTTCGGATAGTTGACTGATAAAAGAAAAACTATTATCATCTGCAACAAAAAAAGAGTGTAACGAATATTACAAATCGGTCTTCATAACTAACTAATGCAAAGTTCATGCTTTGGGACTTCAATAATCCACCATAATCGAGTTGTTCTTTTCTTTACTTCAAGCAAATGATAATAGTATTGTATTTCAGTTTTGACACGTGTATAATTATCATTTATTTTTTCTTAATGCATCTCTAGCTACCTAAACTTGTCCAAAAAAAAATCTACGGTCTCCCTGAACTTTTAAAGCGATTCCATAGCTCCCTCAATTTTCAAAGAGTGCTCCACTTAGCTTCTTGAACACTACGTGTCAGCTTCTGATAGGTTTGACTTTTCGAAGATGTCATTTTTCTGATTTTTTTCTCTCCAATCAGAATCTGGCACATGGCATTCAGGGAGCTGAGTGGAACACTTTTTGAAGGTTGAGGGAGCTATGAGGTCACTTTAAAAGCTCGGGAGATAATAAATTTTTTAAAATAAATTTAGATAGCTAGATATGCATTATAACTTTATTTTTTATGCATGTAATTCAAATATTGAATATAATTTTACGTGCATATTAATATACCGCTATCGGAATCCTTCACCAATATCCGTTAAATTCTGTAAATGTTATATGCAAAATTATTGAAAATATACATGTTCCATTTAAATATTTAAAAAATTTACTATTAAGTTAAATTAATTAATTATATATATATATATATATATATATATAATTTTACAAATTAATAAAATAGGAAAAAATATTTACATGAATACGGTCTGGTATTTATTCGGTAAATATGTAGTATTCGTCTAGTAATTGTCTAGTAGTTATCTAGTAAATATTGTTATGAAATTGTCATATATTATATATTTGTTAGTGTTATTGAATCCATAAAAAACTGTCAAAATTAAGACATACTCTAGACGAATAATTAGATATCTAACAGTGATCTACTAGATAAATACTAGATGTAAATATTATTATGAACTTGTCATATATTATATATATGTTAGCTGTTATTAGATCCATAAAAAACTGTCAAAATTAAGACATACTCTACATGAATAACTAACTATCTAACAGTGATTTACTAGATAAATACTAGATGTAAATATTGTTATGAAATTGTCATATATTATATATATATGTTAAGTGTCATTAGATCCATAAAAAACTGACAAAATTAAGACATACTAGATATCTAACAGTGATCTACTTGATAAATACTAGATGTCATATGTTACGTATGCTTTAGAAATTTATTTGAAGTTATGATTTACTAGATAACTACTAGATAATTATTAGATATTTACCAGATAAATATTATACCGTATTTATGTAAATATTTTCTCCTATTTTTATAAACGACTAAATTATTTTATTTTTTTCTGAGATTTTTGTAATAAGCCCCTGTTATATTACAAGAATTAAAAGTTGGGCTTTTGGCACTCTTCATGTGAAGCTATGAAGTGATTTAGGCATATTTGGTATTGATTTTTAAATTATTGTTCTAATAAGTTACTCTCATAAATTTTTTATCATTCGTATTATTTAATTAAGAATTGTCTAATTTATTTTTTTAATTAAATCTGCATTTCTTATAAAAAAAAGCTTGACAATTAAATTTTTCAGAAAAGTGCTTGAAATATTAAAATGGCCCTGCAAAAGTCATTTTTCACTTTCGATTACCAAGTTGAAATATGAATGTAATACTTTATCGATCAGCAAAATGTAGAGATAGATTATAGATTACCATGTTGAATATTCAAGCAAGTTCACATAAAATAGGTTTAATAAAAAATTATATGATGTGGCTTTGGTAGCAGCTAGTGAGAGGCAATTATTTTTTTTTTATTGCAGGGCACGAGGTTAAGGCCATGTCTAACTCATTACTCTATATTTTTTTGTTTAAACTCCATTTTTATAATATTTTTTTACATATATTTACTATAGTAAATTCACTTCAATCTATTACTGTATATTTTTATTTTAAAAAAAGAATCTTCTTCTCCAATAATATTTTATTATTATTATTATATCAACTTTTAATACCTTTAATCAAATAATACATTGCAATTAAATAATAAAAATAAAAAGTAATATTAAAATAATTATATCCAAATGTAGAGTAAGGTACATTTTGCTTTATGTTTGGAGTACGGCTGAATTTCCACCTCCCTCTAAATATATCATTTAAACCAAATACAAAGTATCATTGGACTAGCCCTAAGTATGTTGGCAAATACCAAATAATTGATTGTGAAGCTCTAGCTACATCCATGGAATCGTCTGGAAAGATTCGAGAGCTCCGGTAAACTTGAGAGTAGTGAAGATGATACGTGGAAGATTTCAATAAAAGTTACAGCTCAGATTTTGCTGATCGGTCCACATGGCAACCAAGTTGCTAGTTTAATTAGCTAGTTCATTTTTATTAGTGTTCAATTAGTAGCTGCGTTTTACTCTTTTGTAATTGCCGTTTAAACCTTCTTCTACTGGCCTTTTGCTATATAAGGCCAGTAAAGCTTTGATTGTAAATGCGATATTGAATAACATAACATATTCTTTTTCTCTTTCTAGAATTCAGATCGTATCACTTGGTATCAAAGCGGTGGTCCTCGGATTGCTTTCTAAAATCTGCCAACGACGATCACAGATGAAGATTGGGAACTGTTTGATGCTGAATTTCACAAAGTGTTTCTAAAATATCAGCACCTCTTTCTAGATGATACGGAATCGGTAGCAATTGCTGTTGATTCGCCAAAATTCAACTATTCAAAGGTCAAAGGTTTCAAATCTGCTACAGCGGTTGAATGGACGGAGTTCAAGCCGGAATTGAAAGACTCCGGTGAAGGTTCTAAATCGTCATTCGGTTTGGTGACCTTATTTGGTCAGATGGAAGGTGAAGAAGCTATTCTTGAAAATCCAGATCCTGATCCTCACATTTTACTAAAGGCTGAAGATGTTATACTTGAAATTGATCCCGATCCCAGAGATTATAAAAGCTTTGAGGTAGGTCAAGCTAAAACAACTGGAAATTCTTATGAAGTCACTGATGATTCAGGTAGCTCTTATTGGATAATTGCTGATGGTCTAAGAATTGGAATTAGTGAGGAAGAATTGAATCCCGAACTCGGTTTTAATTTGATTGAATTTTTTGATTCAAATGAGAATAGTGTTGATGATCAGGATAGTTTGAATGAGCGTATTGATTTGAATTTTGATGTGAATAGAATGGGTGAATTGAATCGTGAGTTGAGTTTCAATCTGAATAGTTTGTTTGGTATGAATGTAAAGAATGTTGTTGATCAGAAAAGATGGAAGGAGTTTATTGATTTGAGTTTGGTTAGTGTGGTTTTGATGTGTATCTCAGTCGGTGCACTGAATGCAGGTTTAGCTCAGCATTTAGGAGGAATTTGGATTGATAATGTATGAAAGCCTCCATGGAAAGAGTACTTTTGGGACTCTCGTAAACCTACAAAGAAAGTTGATAGAGCTAGTAAAGAGTTTCAACTCTCTTTTGATTGGAAAAATAAAGTTGTTGTTTGTGATCCTTATGATTTTAGGCTTTTTGGTTACGGATAGGAGTAATGGTATTGTTGTTTTGGTGCTTGAAATCTGTACTCTTGAATTGATGAATCTTCGTAAGGCTCTATCTGTTGATGATGTTGGTATGAGCTTATTAGCCTTGTGTGCAAAGTATGAATTGGTACCTTGTATCATTGTTTGTGATTTCAATTCTACTAAGAGTCTATTACTTGAGGAAAATCCTGTTTTAGAGAGGTATAACTTGGGTGCCATGTGGCATCTCAATCAAGTTACACTTGTTCATGCTTGTGAGAAAGTTTGTTGTTGGTTAATTAGAGCAGGCCCATTCCAAGATGAAATAACCTATGGTTACAAATGCTATCCAACATGGAGTTAACCTTAAAGTCACTTACTCTAATTTCATTGTTGAAGTTCAAGTTAAGAGGAAAATGGTACCTAATGTCAATTTGGTGGTAGACTGGACTCATGTCTTTGTTGAATGGACTCGAGCAACTATTAGAAAATTGAATGACGAAACATCTATCAGTCATTCTATTTCAATAGTTCATGAGAAGAGGTCTATCAAACGAGGAGATTGTGTGCCTTTAAAGGGTAATGGGGACAAGGCTACAGAAACTAAACTCTTTGAATTAGTTAAATTTCAAAAGATATTGTCATTACTTGAAGCAAAAAATGTTGAGGTGCAAGTTTATGCTATGGAAATTGTAGATATGTATCCTGAATGGTCAACATATCTTAGAGATGCTTTCAATGAACTTGCTTGGTGGATGGCTGTTATGGATTCTATCAAAAGGCTTAGAAATGAGGGCTATAAGAAAGGAGACTATAAGATGGTTTTCAGGAAGTCGGGTGAAGCTCGGTGTTATTTGGACTTCTACTGTGAGAATAGAATGAATGTTATTGATACTTTTAAAATCTCTGTTCGGATAATGAGCCAGCTGCTATAAATTGAATGATATTATAAACAGGGTGTATTACCTTTCAGCACTAAAATATATTGAGATTATTCAAATTGCAGTTCAAGTTGATCCAACAAGTGGCCATATCTCTCTTGAATGGTTGTGTCAATTTCAATTGAGCAAAGAGCTTGAAATAGTTGTTGAAGGAAAAATTGAATTAATTAGTGTTGAGGGTAGGGCAATAATGTGTCTGATGAAGTTGCGAGAGCTGAGCAAAGGGAAAGCCATGACTATCTGTACTTGGATATACATGATCATGAAATTGCAAATGAAGTTAGAGCCAGCTCCGGACTAAGACCTTGAGGACAAGGTCTTTTAAGGGGGAAAGAATGATACGTGGAAGAACCTTCTTCTACTGGCCCTTTGCTATATAAGCCACTAAAGCTGTGATTGTAAACGCGATATTGAATAACATAACAGTTTCTTTTTCTTTTTCTCTTTCTGGAATTCAGATCGTATTAGAAGATTAATCAATTATATATTCAAAAGACTTGTTTATATGGTTGTAATATGTTGGTTGCAAAAAAAATAAGTTTGAATTGTAAAACTATAAATTAAAGAACATTTCAAAATATGCAACATGATATAGGTGCTAAAGACAGTAAAATATTTCTAATAAAGCGTATAAATATATTAATGGGCTTTGGGTCTTGTTATGATCCAAGAAGAACCCTAATAAAATATCAAAATTTCCCACGCATTCTCAAGTTTATTAAATCAAAATTTAGAATTCATCAAAACCGTTAAAATAGTATGTTAATGCCAACAAATAAAGATCAACGGGTGAGATGTTTTGATAGTACAAGTAGGGTTGAGAAACAAAATGGGATAATTCCTAGTTCCCACTTAAATAAACTATTTCTTGTCTATTCTCTTTTTCTTTTAGTTTATCTACTTGAAATCTCTGTATTTTAACTTCAATCTCAGCAGAATTGATGAGGATGGAAGATGAATGCACAATTATTTCCATTAATGGCATAAGTGGTGTCGGGAATTTGATTACTAGGTATGTATTTCTTGTAATTTTGGGTTAGCTCTTTGATAGCAAATTTGAAAATTTTGTTCTTTTAAAAAAGGTGATGCTTTAATTTTCTGAAGTAGGTCTTGTGTTAGGGAATAAGGACCTGCAGCGGAACAAAAATATTTACGTTGGGTGAATATGGCAATTGCAAAATAGGAGAAAGTATTGGCGAAAGGAGAAAAGAAATAATCCACTAATAATACAAAAGTGGTACAAAAGATATGGAGAAAATAAACACTCAAATCCTTAATTTAAATATATCCAAACTCACAAATATTCTTAAAGGAATATATCACACAAAAGCAAATGTCTTTGCTTATTATTCTACTGGAATTGGATTACCAAATGACCACTACAAACCTATATATATATAGAACAAAAAAGTAATGAGAAATGAAGCCTTTGAATGTCAATTACGTGTTGTGCTAAGACCAACTTAATTTGAACTCAATTGTGAATATAAAGATAAATAAAATAAATGTCTGCATGTGGATGCCGACAGTGTAAAGGCTCACAATGTCAATGACCAACCAATCATGTACAACTATAGCTTGAATGACCGGCAATTTTAATCACAAATTAATGTTCACAAATCTCCACCTTGATTTAAAATTGACAAAGGCAAGATTATTAGTCGCAAATACCAATCAAGTTTAAGCAATGCTTAAACTTATTGGTAGGAAGAGACTTCGTCATCATGTCGGCTGGATTATCCGTTGTACCAATTTTAGTAATACCAATATTTCCTTCGGAAATAATGTCTCGAATAAAATGGTATTTTACGCCAATGTGCTTCATTCTTTCATGAAACATTTGATCTTTAGTTAAGCAAATAGCACTTTGACTATCACAATGGACAACAATTTTCTACAAATTTGAACTGAGTTCGCCGACCAAACCTCTTAGCCAGATAGCTTCTTTTACAGCTTCGACTACTGCCATGTATTCTGCTTCGGAAGTGGATAATGCAACTAGGCTGTAAAGTAGCTTTCCAACTGATAGCACTACTGTCAAGGGTAAACACATAACGTGTGATCGATCTTTGCTTGTCAAGATTGTTGGATATGATGTATGCCCTTAAGGCAATTAGGGCGATATATCTTAATTATGTAATAGTACGAATAATTTGTTTAATCAATAAAGGCATTTGTTCTTTTGTTTATATCAATGTGTTTCTATACATATATATTATAGCTGGTTAAAATATATTCATTGATGTATGTATACAAAAGTCCTTGACATATCATAGCATGAAGTCAGAGAAATTATAGTTGGACTATATTTGGTGGAACCTACTTCATGTGCAATTATGATTATGTCTAAACTGTCCCTAGTCACAGTGTCATCAAGAAAGGATATTGATGAAACGGAAAGACTAGCATGTGGTCAACTTTCTTGGAAAGGGTCCAAGCAGTTAATCTCCTAAAGACTGAAGGTGGTGCCTTAAGCTTGACACATGGATATATCTGGGAGATATATTGGAGACCGCAGCAAGATAAACACTTGGTATAAATATCAATGTGTTAGTGTTTATCTTCATGCAATAAGCTTTGCGAATGTCCTCATACTTGAGATGCTAGTTGCCTTGTGTGGTACTATTGCTATACTTTGGGTCATTGCTATGCACTCATTAATTTAGGGTGCTACGGGTGATTACGGATATAGTGATGACAGCACGTTGGTAGGCTGAGTAGTCGGAAAGAATCCATCGCTCCGGATATATTAAGGAGTTGTACCTGGCCACTTGTTGAAGTGATGATTGCCATAAACCTCTGATCAGAGTATGTGTTTGATAGAAATGGTTTCTAGTCAAACACACTATGGTAAAAGGCAATATACTTCGGTAACAAGTAAATAACTGGGATAGCTTGGAGCAACCTTGCTATTAGTGGGTTAACACTTTAACCGAACCCAATAAACCAGATGGTACTAATATTAAAGAATGGAAGGAATTTATCGCACTGGATAATTATTGCATTAACCGGGATTAAGTCATAAGCATAAATGACGTTCCGAGTAATGGGGGATGGTAGACCCTTGCTAGAGGCGTACTACAGTCGTTTAAGGTAATCAAGTTCTATTCACGGTCTAGAACATCGAGCCAATGGTTTCATTAGAACACGGGTTGGTTAAGCCTTAACAGCTCAATACTTCGGGATCCTATAAGGTCACACACATTGGACCTTCATCGGACTAAGTAAAGAACTAATAGATTTATTCTATTACAAAATATATAACATGAATAATAATTGGATTATTGTTTAATTGGTTAAAATTGATTAGATCAATTTTGGATAGACCAAGGAATTTATTTTGATCGATAACTAATTAATTAGAGTCATAAATAAATTATAATTGATTTATTCAATTTTGGTTGGACCAAATTATTTATTTTGACTGATAACTAATTTATTAGAGTCAAAAATAAAAATTTATTTGAAAGGATTTATAAGGAATTTTGCATTGGTAAGTTAGAACCGAAAAGTATAAAATATTTTGTACAAAGTTCGGTTACCGAAAAATGCGCAGCCCTTATTCATGGGCTGCACAAAGGCAGCCCATGAAAAGTGGCGTGTGGGATTTGAATTAACATATACATATATGTATATGTTAATCCCACATCGACGAAAGGGGGAGCATTTTTGCTCCCCCTTTCCTATATATAGGTTATTTCCTTTCCTTTCAAATTGTACCAAGCTCAAAGCATAAATCCTAAGCGAGATAATTAATCTCTCGGGTACTTGAGCAAGTTATTTTTGTGGAGCCTGAATTTATTCGGGCACCGCTAGTTTATATTTTGGGTGAGGCTTCTAGAGTGGTCTAGCAACTACTCGAGGCTTCTTAGTTCTTCCTCCTAGGGAGGTTTTGGTTGGTGGGGTTCGTGTGGATACTGATAGAGGCTATCCTACGACTGGAGGCTTGTGCAAGAAGGTCCTGCAAAAGCACGCTTCAACTGGTAAGTTCTTTTTATTTCTCTTTTAATTATTAAGTCTTTTTATTTAAGTGTTTTTAGACTTAATAATTATGCTTAGGTTATTTTTGCATGCTTAGGTTATTTTATGCTTAGGTTATAACTTAGAGTTATAACATGCTTAGTATAAAATAAATATGCTAGGATATAATTTGAAATTATGGTATGCCTAGTCCTTTAGCATGCTAACCTAGGTAGAGAATTATTTAGTTAAGGCTTTATTTAATTTATATGCAACTAATAGGAGTTCCTGGGACAGGGACAAAATTTTGAATTTCCGTCATGCCTCTTATGCATGTTCAATTTGACTGTCAGTTCCCAACAGTGGTATCAGAGCCTGCCTATTTAGTGCATAATTAAGTTAGAAGCAAACTAAATATTATTTTCTAAATGAAATGATTTGTTTATTTAATTGTTTAGAACAATATATATAAACTTCTGTCTTTCATTTCAAGGTTAGAAATTAGTTATGAATAATTTTGAATAAGCTTGCTCAACTTACTCAAATTATACAAGTGTCAATAATTTATTTAAATTACATGGGTTATAGATGCTCCCAATTTACATGAATTGGAAGAACGAAATTTATTAGTTCAAGAGAATCCATTGGTCTTCAAGTTTGTGCCCGTATTTGTTCTGGCTAAGGATTGGACTTGGTGTCTACTCCTCATAGGGCACCTCTCCTACCTGGGAACCTATATCGGTGCAATTTGAATTGACCAATCGGGGGATTAATATGAACTAATTTATTTCTAGTATATAAGATGGTGCTTATATGTGTTTCTATAACAAAGTAAAAAATTAAAATTATTGAATAAAAGCTTAAAGGAAATGCAATATAAATATAACAAATTAAAGGGTTAATTATTTTGCATATAATCTAGGTTGATGGAATAATTATAATAAAGAGCTGAACCCACCTAAGGTTAGACCTTATAAATTAATTCTAAAATTCCCTGAATTAATACAAGTAATTATAATTTTGTCCATCTGATAAAATCCTAGATTGGGTGAGACGTTTAACACCAATAAAATCCCAAAGTAAATATATTAAGGCAAGTGATAGTCTTCCTTACTCAAATTTATAATACGGTCTTTTTGGGCTATCAAAGTGCTACGCAAAGCGTTCCTTCTAGTCCACATTGATTGGTTGTAAAGTTTGAGATAGGGTCTGCCTTAACAGAGCTGGGGTAGTCCACCATAAAATTGGGGGCTAGGCCCAGATCTGAGACATATTCAAGGAGATGCTAATATAAGAGCACACGTCCCTTGGGATTAGGGAACTTGAATGAATTAGCAATTGCATGCGATGCAAATGGAATTGGATTCCAACTTTGACTGACTATTATGACTTGACTCATAAAATTGGGGGTTGTAGTAGACTAGTTATAGATGCTACCTACTAGGAAATTTAGCTGGGCTAAAATTCACGAATTCAATAGAATGGGCTATTGTAAATTTCGAAGAAAATAGTAGGAAAATGTATTTAATTAAAAGTCCTCAAATTAAATACATGTACTTAAACTAATATCTAAACACTTTTCTTTTCTTATGTCTTAGGTTGAAAATGGCTTCCAATTTTAATCTCCGTATGTTACTTGACACCAAATTGAATGGCTCGAACTTTTCTGATTGGTTCCGAGCAGTGAGAATAGTTCTCAGATCTGAGGGAATTGCCTATGTCCTAAGTGAAATTTTCCCTGTAGAACCTGATGTTGAGGATCATGTGGAACATGATGCCTGGTTGAAGCACAGGAAAGATCGTGAGACTGCCATGTGTATTATGTTGGGGTCCATGAATTCTGAGCTTCAGAAACAACATGAGAACATGCCCTTGGAGGATATGGTTCTCCATCTTGAAGAACTCTTTTCGGAGAGGGAGAGGACAGAGAGGTATGAGACCTCTAAGCTCCTTTTCGGGACCAAGATGCAGGCTGGCACCTCTGCCTCTCAGCATGTACTGAAACTCTTGGGATACCTTGAGAAGCTGAATCGATTGGGATTCGAGATGAATCATGACTTGAGCATTGACCTTGTGTTGATGTCCTTGACAGATAGTTACTCAGGTTTCGTAACTAACTATTACATGAACAGGATTAATTCAACTATCCCTGAATTAATTAACATGCTGAAAACAGTAGAACCTCAGATCAAGAAAGATCAGAAACCTCTACTGTTGGTTGAAAAAGGCAAGGCTTCTAAGAAAAAGAAGCAGGCACTGGGTGCCAAGAAAAGAATCAGTAAGAAGAAGAATGAAAAGAAGGCATCTAAGTATGTCTGCTTCCAATGTGGGAAACCGGGACATTGGAAGAGGGATTGCAAAGCTCCTGCTTCTGAGCATTTGAAGAAGAAGCCTACAGAGGCATCTACTTCAGGTATATTTGTAATTGAAAACTTTGCTACTTTTCCGCAAGAATCCACTTGGGTATTAGATACTGGTTGTGGTTCTCATATCTGTACTTCTGTGCAGGGACTAAGGAACTGTAGAAAACTTGCAAAAGGGGAGATGGACCTACGTGTGGGAAATGGAGCCAGAGTTGCTGCATTAGCCGTAGGGAGCTTTAGTCTTGTTTTGCCAAGTGGACTTGTTTTAGTTTTGAATAATTGTTATTACATTCCAAGTGTTACTAAGAATATTGTATCTGTTGCGTGTTTAGCAACAGAGGGATTTGAAATTTTATTTTCGAATAATAATTGTCAGATTCGTTTGAATAATATTCTTTATGGTTATGGAATGTTGAAAGGTGGCATTTATATTCTTGATACTAAAACAGAAGTTTTCAATATAAATAATGTGAAGAAAGTTAAATTAGATAATGAGAATTCCTTTTACTTATGGCATTGCCGTTTAGGCCACATAAACAAAGATCGCTTAACCAAGTTGCATAAGCGTGGAGACTTGGGCTCAATAGACTTAGAGTCTTATGGTGATTGCGAACCTTGTTTAAAAGGAAAAATGACAAAGTTACCCTTTAAAGGGAAGGGTGAACGAGCCACGAGTACATTGGAACTTATACACACTGATGTGTGTGGTCCAATAAGTGTTCAGGCACTAGGAGGATACTCCTACTTCATAACCTTTATTGATGATTACTCACGATACGGTTATTTGTACTTGATGAAGCACAAGTCTGAAAGTTTTGAAAAATTCAAACTATTCAGAGCTGAAGTAGAGAAACAGCTTGAGAAAAGTATTAAAACACTTCGATCGGATCGAGGTGGAGAATACTTAAGTCAGGAGTTTCAGGATTATCTAAAGGAAAATGGGATAGTTCCCCAGTGGACCCCTCCTTATACACCCCAACATAATGGAGTGTCAGAAAGGAGGAATCGGACTTTATTAGATATGGTCAGGTCCATGATGAGCCATGCAGTTCTTAGTAAATCCTTTTGGGGATATGCACTTGAGAGCGCAGTTTATATCTTAAACAGAGTGCCCTCTAAATCAGTTGATTTTACACCTTATGAAAGATGGTGTGACAAAAAGCCATCTCTAAATCACTTAAGAGTATGGGGTTGTCCTGCTATGGTAAAGAGGATAACGTCAGATAAGCTAAATGCCAAGGCTGACAAATGTCTGTTCATTGGATATCCAAAGGAAACAATTGGGTATCTGTTTTACCAACCCGAAGCACAAAAGGTATTTGTGTCTCGGAATGCTCACTTTTTGGAAAAGGAACACTTACTTGAAAAGGTCAGTGGGAGCAATATTGAACTGGAAGTTCAAGAGGAAGAAACAGATGATCAACTGATTGACCCCGTTCTAGATACACAAGAGAGTGTGATCCAAGAACAAACTGTTGAAACACAATCATTGCGAAGATCAAGTCGTGTTCATAAGGGTCCCGATAGATATGGGTTTATCATCACTAATGATAAGGAACTATATCTTGTGGAGGATGATGAACCAAGGACATATGATGAGGCAATAAAAGGCTCAGATTCTGATAAATGGCAAAAGGCCATGAAATCAGAAATGGATTCCATGTACGAGAACCAAGTTTGGAATTTGGTTGATGCACCGCAAGAGGTTAGACCAATTGGGTGCAAATGGGTCTTCAAGAAGAAGACAGACATGGATGGTAATGTAATTACCTATAAAGCAAGGTTGGTTGCGAAAGGTTATAGTCAACGGGAAGGTATTGACTATGATGAAACCTTCTCACCAGTAGCCATGCTCAAATCCATAAGGATACTCCTCGCCATTGCTGCTCATTACGATTATGAGATCTGGCAGATGGATGTAAAAACAGCATTTCTCAATGGGGATTTAGACCGGGATGTGTATATGACACAACCTGAGGGTTTTACATCTCAGAATGGCTCGAAGGTATGCAAACTACAAAGATCCATTTATGGACTTAAGCAGGCATCAAGGAGTTGGAATATAAGGTTTGATCAGACAATCCGGGAACTGGATTTCTGCCCAAATGCAAATGAGCCTTGTGTTTACAAGAAGGTTAGTGGGAGTGCAGTCGTTTTTCTAGTATTGTATGTTGATGACATTCTGCTAATAGGAAATGACATTTCTCTTCTTCAAAATGTTAAAGTATGGTTGTCAAGAAAGTTCTCCATGAAAGACCTTGGTGAAGCAGCATTTATACTAGGTATAAAGATCTACAGGGATAGATCCAAGAGGCTGTTAGGTCTTTCTCAAAGTACATATATAGACAAGGTGTTAAATAGGTTCAACCTTGAGCATTCTAAGAAAGGTTATCTCCCAATGACAAAGGGGATTAACCTATCTAAAGCTGAGTGTCCGAAGACAGCTCAAGAGAGAATGCGCATGAAGGATATACCCTATGCATCCGCGATAGGATCCATCATGTATGCTATGATATGTACTAGGCCGGATATCTCTCAGGCTTTGAGCTTTACGAGCAGATATCAGTCAGATCCAGGTGAAAAACACTGGATGGCCGTCAAGGCAATCCTTAAGTACTTGAGAAGGACTAAGGATGAGTTCTTGATTTATGGAGAAGGTGATCTCACTATCAAAGGTTACACTGACGCAAGCTTTCAATCTGACAAGGATGACTTTAAGTCTCAGTCAGGTTTTGTGTATGTGTTAAATGGAGGGGCAGTATGCTGGAAGAGTTCCAAGCAAGAAACTACTGCTGATTCAACCACGGAATCTGAATACATTGCTGCATGCGAAGCAGCAAAAGAAGCTGTCTGGTTGAAGGGATTTATTGGTGATCTCGGTGTGGTGCCTGAGGCTATTAATCCAATTACTTTATATTGTGATAACAATGGTGCCATAGCTCAGGCAAAGGAACCACGGTCTCATCAGAAAAACAGACATGTATCCAGAAAGTATCATATAATCAGGGAGATTGTTGATGCTAAGATAATAAGATTAGAATATGTACCCACTGATCAGAACCTCGCGGATGGTCTGACAAAGCCATTGACTCAAGTCAAACATGACCAGCATGTTAAAGCATATGGATTAAAACATATGGCTAATTGGCCTTAGTGCAAGTGGGAGTTTGTTGGATATGATGTATGCCCTTAAGGCAATTAGGGCGATATATCTTAATTATGTAATAGTACGAATAATTTGTTTAATCAATAAAGGCATTTGTTCTTTTGTTTATATCAATGTGTTTCTATACATATATATTATAGCTGGTTAAAATATATTCATTGATGTATGTATACAAAAGTCCTTGACATATCATAGCATGAAGTCAGAGAAATTATAGTTGGACTATATTTGGTGGAACCTACTTCATGTGCAATTATGATTATGTCTAAACTGTCCCTAGTCACAGTGTCATCAAGAAAGGATATTGATGAAACGGAAAGACTAGCATGTGGTCAACTTTCTTGGAAAGGGTCCAAGCAGTTAATCTCCTAAAGACTGAAGGTGGTGCCTTAAGCTTGACACATGGATATATCTGGGAGATATATTGGAGACCGCAGCAAGATAAACACTTGGTATAAATATCAATGTGTTAGTGTTTATCTTCATGCAATAAGCTTTGCGAATGTCCTCATACTTGAGATGCTAGTTGCCTTGTGTGGTACTATTGCTATACTTTGGGTCATTGCTATGCACTCATTAATTTAGGGTGCTACGGGTGATTACGGATATAGTGATGACAGCACGTTGGTAGGCTGAGTAGTCGGAAAGAATCCATCGCTCCGGATATATTAAGGAGTTGTACCTGGCCACTTGTTGAAGTGATGATTGCCATAAACCTCTGATCAGAGTATGTGTTTGATAGAAATGGTTTCTAGTCAAACACACTATGGTAAAAGGCAATATACTTCGGTAACAAGTAAATAACTGGGATAGCTTGGAGCAACCTTGCTATTAGTGGGTTAACACTTTAACCGAACCCAATAAACCAGATGGTACTAATATTAAAGAATGGAAGGAATTTATCGCACTGGATAATTATTGCATTAACCGGGATTAAGTCATAAGCATAAATGACGTTCCGAGTAATGGGGGATGGTAGACCCTTGCTAGAGGCGTACTACAGTCGTTTAAGGTAATCAAGTTCTATTCACGGTCTAGAACATCGAGCCAATGGTTTCATTAGAACACGGGTTGGTTAAGCCTTAACAGCTCAATACTTCGGGATCCTATAAGGTCACACACATTGGACCTTCATCGGACTAAGTAAAGAACTAATAGATTTATTCTATTACAAAATATATAACATGAATAA
Organism: Euphorbia pulcherrima; assembly: GCA_947683365.1. NCBI lineage: Eukaryota > Viridiplantae > Streptophyta > Magnoliopsida > Malpighiales > Euphorbiaceae > Euphorbia > Euphorbia pulcherrima. The sequence continues at coordinate 85,524,754 of CANTUS010000014.1, forward strand.
TAATTGGATTATTGTTTAATTGGTTAAAATTGATTAGATCAATTTTGGATAGACCAAGGAATTTATTTTGATCGATAACTAATTAATTAGAGTCATAAATAAATTATAATTGATTTATTCAATTTTGGTTGGACCAAATTATTTATTTTGACTGATAACTAATTTATTAGAGTCAAAAATAAAAATTTATTTGAAAGGATTTATAAGGAATTTTGCATTGGTAAGTTAGAACCGAAAAGTATAAAATATTTTGTACAAAGTTCGGTTACCGAAAAATGCGCAGCCCTTATTCATGGGCTGCACAAAGGCAGCCCATGAAAAGTGGCGTGTGGGATTTGAATTAACATATACATATATGTATATGTTAATCCCACATCGACGAAAGGGGGAGCATTTTTGCTCCCCCTTTCCTATATATAGGTTATTTCCTTTCCTTTCAAATTGTACCAAGCTCAAAGCATAAATCCTAAGCGAGATAATTAATCTCTCGGGTACTTGAGCAAGTTATTTTTGTGGAGCCTGAATTTATTCGGGCACCGCTAGTTTATATTTTGGGTGAGGCTTCTAGAGTGGTCTAGCAACTACTCGAGGCTTCTTAGTTCTTCCTCCTAGGGAGGTTTTGGTTGGTGGGGTTCGTGTGGATACTGATAGAGGCTATCCTACGACTGGAGGCTTGTGCAAGAAGGTCCTGCAAAAGCACGCTTCAACTGGTAAGTTCTTTTTATTTCTCTTTTAATTATTAAGTCTTTTTATTTAAGTGTTTTTAGACTTAATAATTATGCTTAGGTTATTTTTGCATGCTTAGGTTATTTTATGCTTAGGTTATAACTTAGAGTTATAACATGCTTAGTATAAAATAAATATGCTAGGATATAATTTGAAATTATGGTATGCCTAGTCCTTTAGCATGCTAACCTAGGTAGAGAATTATTTAGTTAAGGCTTTATTTAATTTATATGCAACTAATAGGAGTTCCTGGGACAGGGACAAAATTTTGAATTTCCGTCATGCCTCTTATGCATGTTCAATTTGACTGTCAGTTCCCAACAAAGATCACCTGCATAGTCTGAATCAACATAGCCAACCACCAAGTTCTTACTTTTTCCAAATTCTAAACATGCGTTCGTAGTACCCCTTAAGTATCTCGAAATCCATTTCATAGCAAGCCAATGTTCTTTACCCGGATTTGCCATATATCTACTAACAACACTGACTATATGTAAAATATCAGGACGAGTACAAACCATAGCATACATGATACTACCAACAGCACTGGAGTAAAGAACATGTGACATATACTCAACATCCATTTCGGATTGAGGACATAGATCTACTAACAACACTGACTATATGTAAAATATCAGGACGAGTACAAACCATAGCATACATGATACTACCAACAGCACTGGAGTAAAGAACATGTGACATATACTCAACATCCATTTTGGATTGAGGACATAGAGCAGCAGAAAGTCGAAAATGAGCAGCAAGTTGAGTACCTACAGGTTTGGCATTTTTCATGCCAAAACGCTCCAACACTTTCTCAACAAAACTTCTCTAAGTCAAATAAAGCTTTCCTTTAGCTCTATCTCTTTGGATCTCCATGCCAAGAATCTTCTTAGCAGCTCCCAAATCTTTCATTTCAAATTCACTGCTAAGCTCTACTTTCAATCTATTGATATCAGACATATCCTTGGCAGCAATAAGCATATCATCAATATAAAGCAACAAATAAATGAATGAGCCACTTGCAAGTTTTCTGAAATACACACAGCTATCAGACTGGCTCATTAAATATCTATGTCCAACCATAAAGGAATCAAACCGCTTATACCACTGTCGAGGCGACTGCTTTAATCCATACAATGATTTTTGCAACAAGCAAACATGGTCTTCTTTGCCTTCAACTTCAAAACCATTTGGTTGTTTCATATAGATCTGCTCCTCCAGTTCTCCATGCAAGAAAGCAGTCTTCACATCAAGTTGCTCTAACTCTAAATCATGTATAACAACCAAGGCAAGCAAAACACGAATAGAGCTATGTTTAACAACAGGAGAAAACACATTGTTAAAATCAACTCCTTGTGCCTGACTATAGCCCTTAGTGACCAATCATGCTTTGTATCTAGCATCTTCAACTCTAGGAATGCCATCTTTCTTTTTGAAGACCCATTTGTAACCAACAATCTTCTTATCCTTAGGTGGTTTCACCAACTCCCACCTGCGGTTCTTATGTAGAGATTCTATCTCTTCTTGCATAGCAATAAGCCATTTCGCTGAATCATCACTAGAAATGGCCTCTGAATATGTGTAAGGTTCACCAACTCCTACTGTCTCTCGTGCAGCTATAAAGGCGTAAGTAACAAACTTTGCAGGCATTCTTCTTTCTCTATCTGGCCTGATTTCTTTAACAGGATGCTCTACCTATTCGATGGTAGTAGTTTCTTCTACTTTTATAGGCTCGGACAACTGTTCTGAAATTTGCTCCTCTGTGGCATCGGACGGAGCAAATGATTCCTCCACCTCGAACGGAACCTCCACTTGCTTGTCAGAATTCTATATGTTGGTGTCAGCTATAACTTAGGACTCTTTTCTTGGATTTAGTATAGCAGATTCATTGAACACAACATTTTTGCTAATAACAGACTTTGGTGACTTGGGATCAAGAAGCCAAACTTCGTATCCTTTTACACCATCTGGATAGCCAAGAAAAATGCCCTTTTTAGCTCTAGGCTCCAATATCGTTGACATGGATATAAGTAGGACACCCAAAAATCCTCAGATCAGAATAATTAGCAGGTTTCTCAGACTAAAACTCCTCAGGTGTCTTTCAGTTAATGGAAGCACAAGGAGAGCGATTCACCAAATGATCAGCAGTTGCAGCTGCTTCTGCCTAAAATGCTTTAGACAAACCAGAATTTGATAACATGCATCAAACTTTCTCTAATAGAGTTTTATTCATCCTCACATCTACACCATTCTGTTGTGGTGTACCCGGAACTATAAGATGCCTCGAGATACCCATATCTTTACAGAATGTGTCAAATTCTACATTACAAAACTCCAAACCATTATCTGTTCGGAGACGTTTGATCTTTCTTCCAGTCTGATTCTGCACCTAGGCTTTCCGCTACTTAAAAGTGGTAAAGACATAATTCTTGTGTTTCAATAAAAAAAGTCCAAACCTTCCATGAGTAGTCATCGATAAAGGTAAGCATCTAACGAGCGCCACCTTTTGAAGGAACATGAGCAGGGCCCCAAAGGTTTGAATGGATATAATCCAAAGTACCTTTTGTTCTGTGAACACCACCACTGAAGTTGGCTCTTTTATGCTTGCCGAAAATGCAGTGCTCACAAAATTCTAACTTAGAAGTACTTTGGCCGCATAGAAGACCCTTTTTACTGAGCATGGCCAAGCCTTTTTCACTCATATGGCCAAGCCTTATATGCCATAATTTTGTAACTTTGGATTCTGACATGGAAGACGAAACTGCAGCAACACCTATGGCAGTTGATCCTTGCAGGACGTATAGTCTCCCAACTTTTCTGGCTTTCATCACGATGAGGGCACCTTTCAAAACCTTCAAAACTCTACCTCCACCAGAAAATCTGCAATTGTTATCATCTAAAGCAGATAACGAGATCAAGTTCTTTTTCATATCTGGAACATGCCACACATCGGTCAGGGTTCTGATAATACCACCATGCATCTTGATTTTGACAGTACCGATTCCAATAACTCTACAAGGATGATCATTGCCCATCAACACGACTCCTCTATCTACTAGTTCATAAGAGGAGAACCAATCTCTGTAAAAACAAATATGGAATGAGCAAGCAGAATCTAAGATCCATCCTTGTCCAGATCTGGCACCATCGTCGGACACGGCATATACTTCAGCATCTACTTGATCTTCTACAACACTAGCTTCGGCAGAAATGTCATCTTTGTGACTCTTGTCTTTATTCTTCCATTGGAGCTTGAAACATTCAGCTTTAATGTGCCCTTTCTTCTTACAGTAATTGCATGTCAAATTACTATAACGAGATCTTGATTTAGATCTAGATCGGTTGTTGCTACTGCTGCTGGAATCTCTTGTACTAGATCTCCCTCGAACGACCAGACCTTCTCCAGGACTATTTCTATCACTAGAAAGCTCTTTATCAATAAGATCTTTAGAGAACAAACATTCTTTAACCTCCTCCATGGTTAAAGTGGTTTTACTATAGATAAGGGTCTCGCGGAAATTCTTAAACGACGGAGGAAGAGACCGTAACAACATAAGCTTTATCTTCTTCTTCATATTTTATATCCAAATTTTCTAGATCCAAAAGAATGGAACTGAAATCATCAAGGTGCGCCTTAAGGAATGTGCCTTCTGCCATATGGAGCATATGGAGACGATGCTTCACCACAAGCTTACTGGTGAGGTTTTTGGACATATAAAGAGATTGTAATTTCTCCCATAAATTTTTGGTAGTCTTCTCATGGATGACTTCTCGCAGAACCTCGTTTGATAAACATAACTGAATGGCAGCAAGAGCTTTATCCTCCAGGCCTTGTTTCTTCTCCTTTGTCATCGTTTCAGGTAACTCCATCATCGCCTTGTATAATCCATTTTGCGTCAAAATTGCTTTCATCTTAACTTGCCATAAGGCAACGCCCATATTGCGATCAAATTTCTCAATATCGAATTTTGTTGTCACCATAGTAAATTTTCAAAATCCCAAAATAAATATTGATTAGCTCTGGTACCAATTTGTTAGGGAGTAAGGACACGCAACGGAACAAAAATATTTACTTTAGGTGAATATGGCAACTGTAAAATAGGAGAAAGTATTGGCGAAAGGAGAAAAGAAATAATCCACTAATAATACAAAAGTGGTAGAAAAGAAATGGAGAAAATAAACACTCAAACCCTTAACCCAAATACACCCAAACTCACAAATATTCCTAAAGGAATATATCACACAAAAGCAAACGTCTTTGCTTATTATTCTACTGAAATTGGATTACCAAATGACCACTACAAATCTATATATATATGTGTACATATATATATATATAGAACAAAAAAGTAATGAGAAATGAAGCTTTTGAATGTCAATTACGTGTTGTGCTAAGACCAACTTAATTTAAACTCAATTATGAATATAAAGATAAATAAAATGAATGTAAAGGCACACAATGTCAATGACCAACCAATCTTGTCCAACTATAGCTTGAATAGCCGGCAATTTTAATCACAAATTATTGTTCACATCTTGGATGCTTGTTTTGAAATGCCTATGTTTGGAGCTTCTTATTTTATGCTTTACATTGTTGTTCTCTACAAGCCTAAACGGGGCATTATTCAAGATATAATAATCTAACCATCTATGATGTCAAAAGAATTCCTTATTTCCATTATTTTGTAGGCTAACAAGATGTTTGTTTACTTGTTTTCACATCAATTAGACATCCACCTTTTAAATTAAATTGAGTTAAGCTTGCAAATATTTACTTTATTAGCTGCAGTTAGGCATTTTCTGCTTGCATTTGTCATTCTGGTTGGAGCATCGATAGGTTTCTTGGTTGGTAACTCAGTTGATACAAGCATGTCTTATAATAGCCAAAATATCTGAATTTTGGCTAGCGTTCTCATTCTTTAGGTAGTCTTCACACTTTATCGTTTTCGGATACTTGGAATCACTCTGAAAGATATCAATATTGTTTTGGCTGGCATCTCATTCTTTAGGTAGTCTCACATTTTATCGTTTTGAGATACTTGGAATCACTCAGAAAGATATCAATATTGTTTTGCTGCTAATAAGATCATGAATGTGATGTTTTCAGAACTCTTTGGACCCCTGGCTGCATGCTTTAGTATTTGGAATTGTATCTTTTATATTGAGGAAAATCTTTAAATTTAAAGTTTGGCGCCAGCTAAGTATGAACTTACTAGTGCTTATATTGAGGAAAATCATTTTTCACTACCACCAAGATAAACCTCTTCCCACTTCGTTAAATGCAAACTGAGTTTTATTTGTTTAGTTTTGCACTTTATATAGCTGATGCACTATTGAATTATAAGATTCTCAAAAGAATCATGGGAAAATTCATAAGAGACTCCATCGAAAAAGGTGTCAAAGAACTTGTGACCTCCGCTAATTTTAGCGGATGTGTCAGTACAAATGTAGAAAGAATCACAATAACTCCTAAAACAACTATAAGCTCCACCGAACCATGTTGCAAATGACTCCTTTGTTTTAAAGTATTGAGCCATGCTAACTCTCTAAAACCACAATTCGGAGAGAACCAATGATCGACTGCAAAATGTTGGTAGACCACAAGTGGGGATTATATCAATTTTTTTGTAAAATCATGTTGTAAATGACAAGCATAGTATTGGGTCAAACGCATCTGTTGCCCCTAAATTTAGCATATTTTATCACATGTCACCTTTAACTTTCAAGTGAATCACTTTACCCCTTAAAGTAGGAAAAATTTATATAGTTTGTCCCTGAGTGCCACGTGTCATTTTCTAATTGGTTTGACTTTTTAAAGATATCATTTTTTAAATTTTTTTTCCCTAATTAAAAATTGACACGTGATATTAAAAAAACAAACTGTATCAATTTTATTAATTTTAAAGAGATAAAATAATTCATTTAAAAGTTAAAAATAATATCCCATAAAATGTGCTCAATTTTAGACCCAATGAATGCGTCAAGGCCGTAGTGTTGACGTTAGACAAACTAGAGAATCTATGGAGTTGTGGCTTTTTGACTTTTTAGAATGATAACATTAGATGCTATGTTCTCTATTCTCTCTCTTTAACCCTCTGATTCTTTTCTTTTCAATGAAGGGAAAAAAAGTTGATCACTTTTACTAGTGTGTAGTAATTTTTTATTTTAGAGGATTTTAATTTAGGAGAATTTTGATTTAGGCAGTTTGAAATTATTTTCGGCTTTTCTTATAATTATTAAATTTAATGTTGAAAAAATAAGTTAGACAGTTTTTAATTAATTAGTATAAACGTTTGAAATGTGTTGTTTAAAGTTAAAATATATTATTTTATTTAAAATTTATGAAAATAACTTATTTTAACAGCAGCTTAATAAGCAATATCAAACTCGCTCTTAGTATTCGTTTATATTCTATTACTTTCTTGGCATGGAAAATTTAGTGGGTGTCCATAATTTATTCAACCATCCGCACTTTTATAATATCAAATAATATAATTTTAGTGTTTGGTTATGAGTCTTATTATGACCTCACTAATTGTTTTTAGCTATTTTTCATAAAAAAAAATTTACCGAAAAGAGACAAACTAATAAATATGGCTTACTAACAAACTAATGCAAAATTAAGGGTTTTGGACTTCAAAAATTCCCATAATTTTGGGTTAGTTTTCTCAGCTAACTAATGCGATTCTATCCTTTTGTAATATACATCATCATCACCTGGTTCAGTATTTGTATTTCAGTTTTGACACGTTTTGAGTTTTCTCATACACACAACTTATCATTTGATGCATGTAAAAAACAATATAAATAGATAGCTTGATCATATACCTATCTTAATCAACATATGCAATATACCGCGCGGATTTGGATTCTCTAAAGTTATACATTCCACTCAATCTTAACCATCCATTGATTTTTTATTGTTCATAATTAGTTTTAGTGGTTTATGGGATCTGCAGTGTAATTAAATTTCAACCATTAAAATTTAATGGACGGTTAAGATTACATGAAATATATAACTTTAAAAGGTTTAAAATTTAAAGAATTTAAATTAATATACCGCTGACGAAATCCTTTACAAGTATAAGATAAATTTTGTAAATATTAAATTACATTAATTATATGTGCCGAAATTCGGTCTGCTAATCAAAAGTTGAGCTTCTGCCACTCAATGTCAAGCTATGAAGTGAATTAATTAATATGCAAAAGTCAATTTTGTACACTTAATTTTGAGCTTTTGATTAACAAAATGTAAAAACATCTTAAAGATGACCACGCTCAATGCTGAATATATTGAACAGCGAAATTTATACGATATCGTTAACAATGGACTGATTAATACTGTGACAAATATGTGCTTAATATTACGAGGTACCGAATAATCCATTATAAGTCATAACCGTACTATGTGAACATTAAAATAAGGGCAAATTTTAAAAAACTGCCATATAATTTCACTCACTTATAAAATGAGATCTGAGATTTTTTTATTTTATAAAATGAGGTATGCGGTTTTAAAAAATTAGCAAAAATGAGATAAAAAATACTTTTTGTACAAAATAGCGACGTTAAAGAGAATAGTTTAATCAGTTCAACGTTCTCTTCATTTAACCTTATTATTTAAAAATTAGGAGTAAGTTTTAGAGAATTTTTCCATTTTTTATGATTTTTAAAGTTTATTATCATATTTTAATTAAAAAAATATTTGCACTATTAAAAAATTCAAAAATTATTACGGATGTGAATTGCATTTTTATTAACCAATCCTCAAAAATTCGGATAAAAATAAATAAGATTACTCATTGTCGTGACATAGTTTCATATCGAGAATTCTTCTTTCGCTAATTTTCTGAAATCACAGACCTCATTTTACAAAAAAAAATCCTCAACCCTATTTTACAAATAAGTGAAATCTCATAGTACTTTTTTAAAGTCGGGTGTGTTTTTTTCAAACTTAGATTAGTATAGTTTAGTTTATCACAATTACAAATTTACATCAACAAGTGTGTAGGAATAGGATTCTTTTTTTGATAAAAAGGAATAAGATTCTTAATAGGGTGGAGAAACATGGAAATGAATGCCTATTTAATTAAGAAGAAAGAATGTCGCTTTTTTAGGCGTAAATTCAACCGCGTAAGAGTCATAATATTCTTAAAATTAGTGAAAGGGCAACTTCGAGTCCCTTTCTGTTTGATTGTTTCACCGCCTTATCACACTCTATATGAACACCAACAGCTCTTTTTAATCTCTAATTGTGCAATTCAACCAATACTATTATTGATGGATAATAATTATAATCACAATCAGCAGCCTCCTGTGGGTGTCCCTCCTCCTCCTCAAGGTTAGTCTTATTTTCTACATGATTATTATTATCATGATAAATTAGTACATGATTAGATTCACTAATACCATATGATCTGTTTGGTTAAAAGGATACCCAAAAGATGCATATCCACCGCCAGGATATCCAGTACAAGGCCATCCTTCTCCAGCATACGGTTACTGCGAGCCTCCTTGGAAGGGAACTCGTTTCCTTGAAGGATGGTATAATACTTTTCCCTTTACTCTTTATAAAACATACATACAGATATTTTATTCTGTTACTATAATAAGTAACTAGATTGTATGATGATATGTGCAGCTTAGCGGCGCTGTGCTGTTGTTGCCTTCTGGATGCTTGCTTCTGAGGAGGAGATCTCATCATCTGCACTTTTATTCTTTTTATTTTAATAATTTATACCTGCATTATATATCTATTCCACCTCTGTATTTATTAATTAATTAGTTATATTTATTTGGATTTTTAGGACATGTTTCTTTTTTTTATGAACTTTATTATCATATTATTAATATATAATTCCCATGGGCCCTTTTCATTTATTCCTTTACAAATTGGTTTCTTTTCATTCCTCCTTTTTTTTTTTTTTTGTCTTTTTGGTCATCTATATTTAACCAATGTGGAATGAAACCATAAAAAGTGAAGGAATTTTACAAAAAAATTCTTTGAAGATAAAACATATTCACAGATAAATCATAATATATATAAATATTTGAACTTTTGAATGTGTATATATACTAGTACAAAAAGCTCATTGCGGACGGTTGTTTTAGGCCTATTCGGATGGTTTCAAACCGTCCGCAAAGGTCGCAACGGGAATGATCGGGCTTATTGCGGATGGTTTTGAACCGTCCGTAATAAGGATCATTGCGGGCGGTTCTTCAATACACCGATAAAATACTGCCTGAATATTAACTATTTCGGATGGTTCTTGTAAACAACCGTCAGAAATAATATGAATTTTTTTTATAGTTTTTTTCAATGCTACCTATTTCGGACGGTTTTTGTAAACAACCGTCCAAAATAATATGAATTTTTTTAAAGTTTTTTTCAATGCTACATCACAATCAGTGAACTTGTAAAAAGCAGCAGTTCCAGTAAACCCAATATAATACAATCGATTTCCAGTAAATCCAAAACTCAAGAGCAGAACCCAATATAAAAAAACCAATACAATCGATTATATTCCAAACTCAACTTCATTTCTCCAAAACAATATCATCGATTTCTCCAAACAAAACACTTCAAACTACATGTACAATATGAAAAGCAAAATACTATCAATTTTCAAGCTAAAAAAGTTATCAACCAACTTATAAATTAAAAAGTGCTTAGAAGCTAGTTTAGTCATCTTATTAATAAGTTATACTAGTAACTACCTACTGTTAAATTACACAATACCAAATATGAATCTTCAAACAACTAACTAAAACAGTTAGTTATATCATCAAACAGCTAACTAGAACAATTTCCAGTTAACAACAACATGCCCCCAAGTTGAATTTAATCCCAAATTGAATTTAAAAATCACCAAGTTGAATTACATTATAAATTCAAAGAAATTGATTTTTTTTTTACTCAAAGCTTTATCACAGATTAGTCACAACCTATTTATGCGAGTTGAATTGTATAAAACAAATCTTGCTTAATCCAGAAAATATATAGCATCAGTTTATAATAGAACAAGTCCAGAAAATTCACCACTCCAAGCCTGGACTTGCCCTTCAAATCTTGCAACACAAATTGAGATGCTTACTATCCAACGCGCGACTATCAGACATGAACAGAAACAAATAGCTTCAACTTACAAATGATCTTGTACAATGTTTTAGTGAACAGTTAACAGCAGGGGATCATCAAAATGTTGTTTAAGAGTGCTTTTTCGCCTCAAAACATGAAACAACATGAGGCCACTTGACAAATCTAGTCAATTCCTTCTTTCGGTGGCAATTCTCAAACAAAGGGTTCACAATTTTTTCCTGTAATTACAAGAAACAAAAAACAATAAGAAAAGTTCCGGATCTGGAATATAAGAAAGGAAGTTTGAATCTGAAATACTAACCATAGATAAACGGATTTGAGGTGGGTTTGGGGGCGGCGAGACGGCAGCGAGAAGGAGAAACAGAGGTGGCGGGAGACGGCGACGGAGCAAAACGATGAGAGGTTTTGAGGCGCGGGGGTTTTGTGAGTTCGAGATGGACGGGGAAGGAGGGTGAGTGAGACGGCGGAATGAGGGTGAGTGAGACGGCGGCAAAGGAAAACGATGAGAGGTTTTAAGGCACAGGGGTTTTGTGATTTCAAGATGGACAGGGAATGAGGGTGAGTGAGACGGCGGCGGGAGACGGCTAAATGAGGGTGACTGAGACGGCGGCGGAGCAAAACAATGAGAGGTTTTGAGGCGCGGGGGTTTTGCGATTTCGAGATGGACAGGGAATGAGGGTGAGTGAGAAGGTTTTTGAGAAACTAGTAATTTTAAGGAAATTCGGACGGTTATTTCTTTTTAATCGTCAGAAATACGTATATTAGTAAAATTACTCTGGCACAATTCGAACGGTTAAAAGTTAATAACCGTCCATATTGTCCATTTTATTACCATTGCACAATACGAACGGTTATTGCTTTTTAACCGTCTGAATATTTCGGTAAAATATAATTAATCTTGCACAATTCAAACAGTTAAAAGTTAATAACCGTCCGTATTATACTATTTACAAATACCATCAGACAATACGGACTAGTATTAACTTTAACAATACGGACGGGTATTAACTTTTAATCATCCGGAATGCCTCCTCCGCGTTTTTTAAAACTCTTTTCCAAACGATTTTTTCATAAACCGATTGAAAATCTGCGACCCTAGAGTACTTTTTTTTTGTACTAGTGATATTAAGCTATTCATGTCTCTTGTGGCCATCATGGCAATTATGGATGGCCAAGAGACCCAAGAATTCATATACATGCTGACGGTTGTCAATAAGGTCAAAATGGTTGTCTTCGATATAAAACAAAAATAAGAAAAAAAAACTCAACTTGAAAGAATATGTATTATATATTTTGGAGACCCCATACCATAAATAAGTTGGTTTCAGGAGTGACGTAATTTACACTTACAAAAAAACCGATTGATGATTTATGCAACATATGTTCAACTCCTCTTACGTATTCATGTAGATTAAGATTTTAAATCCACAAAGTTTTCAATATTCACCCGCATTGTTAATTAGAAATATTTCAAATGTAAAAATTCCTCCTCGGAGACTCACTTACTATATCTAGATGCGTGACCCAGATCAAATCTGAATGTAACCAAAGCAAAGCTACCGTAGATCGAATGTGCAACAAAAAAAATAAGTAGAAATATTTCAGCCAATTACAAGTATATAATCAGTAGCTAAATTTGTAATTATTAACAAAGCATCAAAATAATATTCTAAGAATGATTCAAAATATAAAAAGAACAAAAAACATTATAACTATCTAGTATATGGTAATCGTAATAAAGGTGTACGTAGGTAAGTAGGGGCAAATGACAAAAAAGATGAGCAGTAGTAGAAAGAGGTACATTATTGGAAGAACAAGTGTGGTTCACTTCACACCCTTTCACTTCTCTAATTTCTCCATTATATTCACTAGAACTTCTCAATTTTCTTACAATAATCAATTCAATTCAACAATCTCAAAAAATTTGTTTTTTTCTTAATTTTGTGCTAGATATAATTTTACTCAGCCTTTTCAAAAAGATGAATTTGAGCTGCAGCATGAAACTTCGAACATGGATTAGAGTACAAACTGAAATGGAAACTAATGTTCGTGTGGGAGGAAGTATGCAGAAGGACAAAAATGGAAGGAAACAATCGATGGAGAATGGGAAAGCAATATGCAAATGCAGTACTGGAACAAAAAGAAACAACATTGATGACATTAATGGAGAAGAAGAAGAGAAGAGATTCATACAAGTAATGAGATCAGTTCAGCCAAGTCTATTGTCTCACAGAGGAAGTACATTTGTTTTGGTCTTGTCCTCTCATATTATTGATGCCCCTTTCTTCTTCCACAGCTTGCTCCAGGTACCTCTCTCTTTTTCATCGTCAACTAAAGGTATGATTAGAATTACTCTCAGACCTGCTGTCACGAAAAGTTTAATTTAAAAAATTTTTAATAGAATAATATATTTTGACATTGAATAAAAGATTAATTTTTAATACTAATTAATTAGAAATTATTTAATATTAATTTTCAGAACTTTTCGAGACGTCAACTTAAAAAATCTTAAAAATTAAGCTTTAAAAAACAAACCCAAACTGATGCTAGTATATTCTCCAATGTTCTTAGAAAATTAAATAGTAAACATAGAGAAAACAACTCTATCAACTTTATATTTACTTTCTTAATTGTTTACAAATCCATATTCAAGTTCACTCAAAATAATTTTTTAATATACGAGAAGTTTAATTAGATTAATTAATTTAATAAAGAGATAACGTTAAAGATGTCCCAGGTCAAGAGTACTACATCTGACCTCGTCCTCAACCTACTCGAAAAGGCAACAAACAAGGGTGTAATCGTAAATTCCTAATTTACCAATCATATTATTATGTTCATTTGAAAAAATTGAAAATAATTATGCTTGTCTTGTCCGAAAATTTTATCAAATTATACATATCATTCATCCGGTTGTAAATTTAAGCAAAAACTAAAAAACCCGTACTACGAATTTTTTTTTTAATTTTTAAAAATTTAATTTAATTAAAATTAATTATATTATATAAAATAAAATAAAATAAATTTATTTTAATATAAATTTATAACTAATATAATTAAATTAATATAATTTAAGACAACATGACTTTTTTATTAAAATGAAAAAAAAAAGTGCGACAAAGAAAAATAAAACAAGAAAGCGCTGTATTTGGGGAGGGTGTAACTCAATAGCGGGGGCGGGTAATTTCATTTTGTTATTTTCTTCACCGGATCCCGCCTCTCCGGTCAGACGCCGCGGCGGCCTCTTTTGACCTTCGCCACCGTTCGGTTCTTCAATTATATCTTTTCCTCCATTGTTGATTCCTTTCTTCATTCATATTCTCAATTAACTTTTCGCTGCTTACTGGCGTTTTCATTTCCCGGTCTTTTATGGCCGCTCCCTTCCCAAACCACTGCATTACTCCTGAAACTCGCCTAGAATCGTCTTCCACCATATTCTTACCTCGCCGCTCAATTAGAATCCAAACAAGTTGCGGGAAACTTCAATCTTATTGCCAATTGCAGCCGCCAAAACCCTTAATTGAGTTAAATAGCGAGAGGGGGAAGGGGAATTTGGTTAATTGCAGTTTGTATAATGGACCACTGAGCGGTAGTAGTGACGAAGAAGAGATAAACAATTCAGTCGAGGATGAGCAATTTGTTAGGTGGTTTCGCGAGGCCTGGCCGTACTTATGGGCTTTTAGGGGAAGTACTTTTGTGGTTATTATTTCCGGTGAAATTGTTGATAGCCCTTGTTTGGATACCATTTTGAAGGCAAGCAATTTCATTTCATATTTTGCTCGGAACTATACTTTCTTCTCAAGGGGATGTATCTTTGTTTGCAGGATATAGCATTTCTTCATCATCTTGGAATCAAGTTTGTTCTTGTGCCTGGTACTCATGTTCAAATTGATAACCTTTTGGAGGAGAGAGGTGTCGGAACTTTTATTTTCTATGTAGTTATTGTGTTTTTCAGAATTTTGCTTTATTGAATTGTTTCTCATAGATGGTAATTACATGTCATAGGAATTGTTTTGGTAGTAACTAGTGAGAGGCAATTCTTTTATTGCAGGGCATGAGCCTAAATATGTTGGAACATACCGAATAACTGACCCTGAAGCTCTAGCAGCATCCATGGAGGCGGCTGGAAAGATTCGAATGATGATAGAGGCCAAGCTCTCACCTGGGCCTTCCATATGTAATATTCGCCGACATGGAGAAAGTAGCCGTTGGCATGATGTTGGTGTGAGTGTTGCTAGTGGTAACTTTCTTGCAGCCAAGGTTGTGCCTTCTTGCTTATCAAATTCTGTATTTTGATAACCTCAACTTTGTTGTCATTGTGATCCTGTGTTTTAATGGTCATTTACAGAGAAGAGGAGTTGTTGAAGGTGTTGATTTTGGAGCAACCGGTGAAGTAAAGAAAGTAGATGTTACTAGGATGCGTGAAAGACTTGATGGTGGTTGTATAGTTATATTGAGCAACCTAGGTTACTCTAGCTCCGGAGAAGTTTTAAATTGCAAGTAAATTTGCTACCCCTCTTCGTTTTCTGCTCTCTTTGATAAATGCGAGTGAAAACTAGCTTTTGTGTCGATTGAAAGTTTGATAGTGTGAAAAATGGGCAAAATGACCTTTTTGGTCCTTGTGGTATAACTCATTTGCCCGTTTGGTCATTTGGTATTTATGTCACCCGTTTAGTCCCTGAGTTATGCAATTTGTTAATTTTTTGGGCCCTGCATTGTAGAATCTCTTTTGATGAACTATGCATAATATGTACAAAAAGGATAAAAAAAGATAATAGGTTGCATAGCACATGGACCAAAAATGTAACGTGTATACCAGGGGGACCCAATGGGTAAATGGGTTATACCACGGGGTCCAAAAAGGTGTTTTTGCCGCGAAAAATGTTAGCACAATCTTTAGTTATCAGTTATTATTTTCTTGTAGCAATTTAGTTCAATGTGCCTGAAGTTTGATTGGTTTCATATATTTCAGCACATACGAAGTTGCTACAGCGTGTGCATTGGCTATTGAGGCTGATAAGCTTATTTGCATAATAGATGGTCCGATTCTAGATGAGAGTGGTCACCTTATCCGTTTCTTGGCTATTGATGAAGCTGACATGCTGATTCGGAAACGAGCTAAGCAAAGTGAAATAGCTGCAAACTATGTGAAAGCTGTGGGCAAAGAAGATTTTAGTACTCTTGAACAAAATGATTCAGTTAGACTTGTTCAGCTACCACAAAATGGGAAGCCTTTAAATGGAAGGAATAATGCTACCTTTCTCAACGGTGTTGGCTTTGATAATGGAAACGGGTTATGGTCTGGGGAACAGGGCTTTGCTATTGGTGGTCAAGAACGGCAAAGTCGGTTGAATGGTTACCTTGCTGAATTGGCTGCTGCTGCTTTTGTTTGTAAAGTAAGTTTTATGATGAATAGAATACCATTAGTTGTCACTCATCTTCACCTTTTCTCAATTTTATGTGTTTTTAAGGCCAATGAGATTAATTTGCTTTAGAACCTGGTCTTCAGTTCTTTATCTTAGATGGGATCTCTGTCTTCTTGAAAATTGTTTCCATTCTTTTGCCCTGATTGGAGCGTTAATTGAACTTCATTTGGATATAAAATTGTAATTAGGCTTTATGAGAGAATGGGAGATGCCTGTTGATTGTAGTTTGAGTCTTTTTTAATTTATGGAGTCATTACATGAGGTTTACTGGTTTAGTTGCAGATGAATATTTAGTTTGAATTGCAAACTTTTCACATTGAATCATTTGGTATTGCCAATACTCTTCTAAGTGGTGTGCAATATTAAGCAATTGCAGAATTAGTGGCCTTCTTTTGAGAGCAAGCACCAATTTCTTTTGTTTATTGTATAATTTTATTATATTCTGTTTTGGGAATAAATTGGATACTCTCAAATAAAAGGTTATATCTAACCATTTATAAAGAAAAGCTTCTTATAAAGGTTCTATGTTTTCAGGGAGGAGTTCAACGAGTACATCTTCTAGATGGCACAATTGGTGGAGTTCTGTTGTTGGAACTTTTTAAAAGAGATGGAATGGGGACAATGGTGGCTAGGTATGTCATACTTTATTACAACTTACCAACAATTTCGGAATTTTCTGTTCTGATTTAGCTATTTGTGCTCAGTACTTTTATTTATCAGTAACACTTTTAAACTTTTTTCCTAGTGCACATTGAATATTCCAATTTTTAGGGCATCTCAGTTTGTCACTAAACTAGTAACGGAATTTAAAATTCACGTAGTTATTTGAGATGGTCTACCTTGACATCATGTGCTAATTAAAACTATTGATTTATGGGCGGATGTTTTTGTGGTCAGTGATTTATACGAGGGAACCAGGATGTCCAGGGAAATGGATCTTCATGGAATAAAACAACTCATACAACCTTTAGTAGATTCCGATGTATTGGTCCAGAGAACTGATGAAAAGGTTGGTTCTTTCTCTTTGCAGTTCTCAATTTCGCTTGATAATAGTAGTTGCTGAACTGAGTTTTTTGTTATTTGTGTTTTAAGCTGCTTGAAGAATTGGATTCATTTATTGTGGTGGAGAGAGAAGGGCAGATAATAGCCTGTGCTGCTCTTTTCCCCTTCTTTGAGGAGAAATGCGGAGAAGTTGCTGCATTTGCAGTTTCTCCTGAATGCCGTGGACAAGGACAGGGAGACAAATTACTAGGTACAATCAATTTTGAAATGCATCCAAGATTTTAACTTGTGTTTCTGGCGGATGTGGCATTAGCAGTTGTGTAATGATTGTGGATGAAATAATATTTGCAGATTTCATTGAGAAGAAGGCTTCCTCTCTTGGCTTGGAAAGGCTTTTTCTTCTTACTACCCGAACTGCAGATTGGTATAGTTTCTTTCGATTTTAAATCCCATAAAACTATTCTACAGTTGAGAGTCAAGTAGTGGAGTTGTAATGCTAGAAATCTGATTTTCAGGTTTAAGAGGCGTGGCTTTTCCGAATGTTCAATAGAAATGATACCAGCAAAAAGGAGCAAGAAGATCAATCTTAAAAGGAAATCTAAATACTATATCAAGAAATTGTTGCCTAATACAAGTGGTATTACGGTCAATAGATCATTTAGTTAAGATTCGTCCATCTCATTACCAACGATATAACTTAGCTGATTTTAAGATTTATTTCTCATATCAATATTTAATGTCTGATAGCCATTTATAAATGGCCAGCTCAAACAATTTTTTGATCCCTGTTTCATGTAGTTTGATGAAATAAAAGTACAAAGCATAACAAACAAATGTGATGCTTCTGCATAAATGAGAAATAGAACAATTACAAATTACAATATCCATTACTCCCAATTATTGTGAAATGAGTCTAGTAGGGACATGATTGAACAAAACCGCAGATCATTGTCGCACAGCTTGGAAAAAAATAGACGAGTAATACAATTATGTCTCAGCTTTTGGAAGACCCTTGAACTTGAAATTATCTGCATATGACTTTGACTGAAACCAGAACAAAATGCATTCCCAATGACAAAAGCTATGATACACATAAAATATCTATCACTCGGAGTTTGTTTCCCATCATTATTAGTAAAACCTTCAATGTTTAAGACATCCTATTTATATGTAATAGAGATCAAGCATAGGGGGTGCCTAACTAAACACAACCAATACTCATAACTAGTGGTACTGAAATTCCATCCAAGTCACCATTAAACAGCGGTAGTGTTGATCCTCCATTTTCAAGGACAATGAGATTGGCCAGCAAGGCATGGATAGAAAGGACTCACAACTAAGATCTTCCATGACTATCTTAGTTCAGAAAAGAAGACAGTAATAATGGTTTCAAGGAGATCAATCAACTATTGTAAGCTACAATTCGTAACCCATAATCTCTACTGTCCACATACCGTTTTTTAGATGATTGTTTATGCTTAATCTCAAAATATACATCCACTGAGCTACCTTTAGAATGTGTTTGGAAACCTGCTTTATGGGGGAATTCATTTCAAATCATTTTAAGTATAAATTTTTTGAATCTTGTATGTAAAATCATTTCAAATGAATTGAATTCCTTGAAAAAAAATGTTTCCAAACGGAGGGTTAAACTATCTACGGATCAAATGAAAATCTGTGATCACACATTCAGCAGCAAATAGCAAAGAGAGGAATTTCATACCTTTATTAGGGGTGTATTGCGCTTCCTAATCTGCAAACAAATTCATGACATACAATCAAAAGGACGTTTGAAAGAGGATAGAGCGTAGCAAATGAAAATGAATGCATGATGACAGCAATCATAACAAGACACAAAAATTGTTAGTCGATAGAGAACAGGCAAATAATGGGGGAAACTACATGATCAAAATTCATATGGGCCTAGATTATTAAAGGTTGACACCTGGAGAGCAAAAAAAGAGCAGAAGGGGGCATATTCAGACAGTGGGCGTCTGCAAATTAATTAGTTCTTACCTAGTAGTTAGTTGACAAGTGAATGAGTTCTTCTCAGATATAAAGGATAAAAGGAATGAGTTTTAGAGGGAGATGCCAGCAAGATTTTGGTATATTCATTATGTAGTTTTGTAGAACTCTCTTGAGGTTGGGGGGCTTATACCTGTTGTATCACTCCAACGACTCCATTTATATTACTATCTATTTCTTCTTTCATTTTCAATACTTATTATTATCAACTGTTAGTTTATTTCAATTCACATTTCAATCTAGTAATCACCCCAAGTATTCTCTTGGGGGCACTTTAAAAAGTCACAACCAATTACATAACTTAGAGATCTTTTTACAGAAAAAGAAAAATCAAGGGTCAAGAACAGCCATCTATAAAGTTCAAATACCTATTATGTTTTCTTTCTACTTAGGGAACTCAACTCACATCACAGAAGAACGTTTCAACAATGGGAAAATAAGAGTTAAGAGCGCATAGTACATCTCAAATTGTCTATCATACACCACCGTTATCCTAACTAGCAAACCTAAAACCTAATTGCTTGTATGGTACACTGAGGAAACTCAAACCATATTTACCAGGAGAAATATATCGAAATAATATTATTTACAGAACTGAAATTTGGGGGAGGCCTACAGAATTACTGTTGTCAAAATATCATAATTGAAAAAAAAACTGAGCAAACTGAGAAAAGAAAGAGAGACGCACTGTGTAGTCCCAGCCGTGTCGCTCAGCAAAAGACTTGGCAGATTCTTCGCTGTCAAAGTAAAGTGCAGAATCACCAACATTAGCATATGGGTCCCCTGTGGATGTCCAACCCATCAATGGATTTTCCCACCTACGTGAATATTAGGTAATCAGAGGTAACTTCGAATCACATATTTAGGAGGCCGTAGATTCCAATTTATATATAAGCACTGGAAAGATCTATTGGCTTTTTTACTTCTAATTTTTAATCTCCAAAATCACATGAATCAATCAAGCCTTCCCACGCTAAGTGGGGTTGGCCAAAATCACATGAATAGAAAATAAAATTAATAACAAAAAATATTCAAGGTAATGTCGGTTATTTGAGTCTGCATACAGATACGAAATACTCAGTTGATACTCAAAATTTACGAAGTACATGAAATAAACATGAAGAATATTAATAATAACATCTTGGATGCTCTGGTGGTGACTTTTTCAAAAATAAGCCCGCTAAGCATATTTATAGGAAAGGTAAGCTAATCTATTCAGGAGCAAGTTGTACGAAAGAAAATTCCTGAATGCGAAAAAATAAAGCAGAGAAAAGAACCTACTTTTGTGTTGATACGAAATTGATTTTCCATTTTCCAACTTTACCGGCCCCTTGTTGAGTTGCAGTTCTCGCAGGTGAGTAAATTACCACCTGTGACAAACACCAGATATTCAAATCATTATATGAAGCACAATGTAGATAGGAAATCATAGGTAACATGGAAATAATTGCTAATAATGAAGGAAAAGGAGCTCCAGGCCTCATTTTTCATTCTAAAGAATACATATTTCCGCGGAAGATGAAGGGGGCTGATAAATTTTTCTACAATCACTAAGAAATTAAAGAGCTACATTGAATTAACAAGCATTTCATTCCGGAAAATCAAATATCACCTCCAGAATTACAAGCACTACAGCAATATAACTGATGAAAACAAACAAATTTTCCTCTTAGCTACAAGTTTTAAAGTTTCTAACGGTGCGTCCCTCTTATAACCAATGTAAATTTTTGAAACCGTAGCCAATGAAATGTAACAATAAAATTGGTATCAGGAAGAAAACAGTTTGATCCCAAAGTTTCAAAACAACCCAAATTGCGAATATAAAAAGGAAAAGGAATCTACCCTCCTGCGTAGATGCTCATCGGGGATCCCAGAGACCATGCCAATCTCACCGGGCTTGATCTCCGCCTCCACCAATGCACCGGTTGGAGCAGAGAAAGGTCTAGAAAGCGAGCCCAGTTGCGTTCCCATGGCGCGACCATGAGTCAAAATCCGCTGCAGAAAATGCGCCATATCGGCTCAAAATGGAATTTCGAAGTGAGAAATGGGTGTGACCCTTTTCAGCTTCCTAGAAGGAAAACAATGAAAAATCGTATTTTTTTTCTTCTTTTGAAAATAAAATACAGTTCGTCTCATCTCTTCATAAATTGCAAATAGACCCTCGTAGTTTGCCAAAACATAATTTACTCCTGACTAGTATTTTATTTTTATTATATCCGATTTACAGAATAAATCATTCCAAATTTTTCATTTATAAATTTTTGAAATTGAACCTCAACGTCTGAGAGTTTTTTATATGGCTCCCCCTAAATACTGCCCTTTCATCCATTAATTAACATTTATAATTAATGTATGGTAAAAAAAATTTTATAAAAATTTAATTGAAGGAGAATTATAAGTGTCAATAAATAGATGGATAAGCACTAATCCAACCTTAATTATAGGGAGTCATATAAAAAAATTTCAGTGTAAAAAATGCACTTCATGGAGTGAGATGTGTTTCCAATAGGGGATTTATGCACAATATTTTATAGAAATAAGAGCAAAAAAAGTTTACGTGGATGGTTGGGAACTTCCTTTTTAGGTTAAAGCATAGCCCTTTCCTTAAGTTTATTAAGATATACATGTTGCCTCTTTCCTTCTCTTCATTGAGAGTAGGGCATGTTGCGGAAGTTATTAGCAAACTAAAACTACTGTTAAAATAAAATAAAGAGGAAACACTAAAATTACACTACCAACTTAATTTTATAACAAAATATTACAAAGAAAAGGAATAAGAAGAACAAATGCCTTAGAGATGAGAAAGGCTTTGTTGGTGTGATTTCAACTAAAGCCATAGGCCTTTTTTTATACTACAAAATCAGCCCCTATGCCTTACAATTGGCAATGTGGGACAATTCTCATTTTTCTTTCTTATTCACTTTGCCAATGTGGGACTTGATAATCCCACAAATCTCCACCTTGACAAGTTCCACATCTTTAATCTCTTATCTTGTGTAGTGTCTTCCAATGCAGTCTTCAAGTTTTAACAGTATTGATCAAATCCAAACAATATTGAAATTTGATTGGATTTACTGCCTTTGTCAACATATCAGCTGGATTTTCTGTGGTCTGAATCTTCTGGATTACAACTCCACCTTCTTCGAGAACCTCTCGTATGAAGTGGTAACGAACGTCGATATGCTTCGTCCTTGCGTGGTAAACTTGATTCTTTGCTAACATGATAGCACTCTGACTATCGCAGTGCACCTTTATGTGCTTTTGTTGAATACCCAATTCACCGAGCAACCCTTGAAGCCAAATTGCCTCCTTTACAGCCTCTGTACATGCCATATATTCTGCTTCCGTCGTAGACAAGGCAACTGTCGACTGTAATGTAGACCTCCAACATACTGGTGCTTTTGCCAAGGTGAACACATAACCAGTAGTTGATCGACGTTTATCCAGATCACCAGCATAGTTGGAATCACAATATCCAATTACATGTTGACCGCCTTTATCCTGCTGATATACCAATCCAACATCCACGGTGTTCAGAATATACCGTAGAATCCATTTCACAGCTTGCCAATGTTCCTTTCCAGGATTATGCATATACCTGCTCACGACCCCAACTGCATGTGAAATGTCGGGCCTTGTACACACCATAGCATACATTAAGCTACCAATAGCACTTGCATATGGTACTTTTGACATATATGCTTTCTCTGTTGCAGCTTTTGGAGATAATGCTGCACTGAGCTTGAAATGAGAAGCAAGTGGTGAACTAACAGGTTTTGACTGCTTATTTATGCCAAAACGCTTCAATACCCTTCCCAGATATTCCTTTTGAGTCAAAAAAAGTCTTCCCACATTCCTATCTCTGCTTATCTCCATGCCAAGAATCTTCTTTGCTTCACCAAGATCCTTCATTTCGAATTCCTCATTTAATTGAGATTTTAACTTCTCAATTTCCTCTTGGTTCTTGGAAGCTATCAGCATATCATCAACATAAAGAAGAAGATATATAAAAGATCCATCTTGCAGCTTGCGCAAATACACACAATGATCATATTTGCTTCTTGTGTACTTCTGCCTCAACATAAACTTGTCAAATCGCTTGTACCACTGCCTCGGAGATTGCTTTAATCCGTACAATGATTTTTCAAGTTTACAAACCATGTTCTCTTTTCCAGCAACTTTGAATCCTTCAGGCTGAACCATATAGATTTCCTCCTCCAAGTCTCCATGTAAAAACGCTGTTTTTACATCCATTTGAACCAGCTCCAGATCTAACTGTGCTACCAAAGCCAATAAAATACGGATGGAAGAGTGTTTCACCACTGGAGAAAACACTTCATTGTAATCAACTCCCTCCGTCTGAGCGTACCCTTTAGCTACCAACCTTGCTTTGTAGCGAACATTAGACTCGTTAGGAAATCCATCTTTCTTTGCATAGACCCATTTGCACCCAATTGCCTTCTTTCCCTTTGGAAGATCAACTAACTTCCATGTCTGATTCTTCTGAAGGGACTGCATTTCTTCAATCATGGCATTCCTCCACTTATCTTCTTCTGAACTTTTGACTGCTTCTTTGTAAGTGGTAGGGATGTCATCATTTGCAATTGGAGATGCAAAAGCCACCATATCAACATAGCGAACAGGCTTTCTTACTGTTCTTTTTGGCTTTCTCAAAGCAATTGGTTCAAGTTGCTGTGGAGGTTCTTGGGCTTGAACCTCTTCCTCATCAGACTCCTCATCTACCATTGGAGTTTCTACATCTTCATCATTTGCTGGACTAATTATCTGCCTTTCAAACTCCACCTGTTTCGGAGTACCATCTGTTTGTTCTGTTGTTACCTTTCTTAACATGGTAGATTCATCAAAGGTAACATCCCTGCTGATGATCGTCTTCTTGGTCTCTAGGCACCAAAGACGATACCCTTTTACTCCCGAAGCGATCCCCAAGAAAATTGCTTTCTTTGCACGAGGATCCAACTTTGATTCCTTCACATGATAATAAGTAGTGGAACCAAACACACGTAAGGAATCATAGTCAGTAGCAGGTTTCCCGGACCATTTTTCGAGTGGTGTTTTACCATCAATAGCACTAGATGGTAGGCGATTGATGAGATGGCTCGCATATGTAACAGCTTCAGCCCAAAACTGCTTGCCCAACCCAGCATTGGACAACATACATCGAACTTTCTCCAGTAAGGTTCGGTTCATGCGTTCAGCCACTCCATTTTGTTGTGGTGTATGCCTAACTGTGAAGTGCCTGACAATGCCGCTATCATCACAGGCTTTCTTGAATGGATCACTCGTGTACTCTCCACCATTATCTGTTCGGAGATGCTTGATCTTTCGACCCGTCTGAGTTTCCATCATATTTTTCCACTTAAGGAAAATTCCGAGCACTTCATCCTTAGTCTTCATAGTATACACCCAAATTCGCCGGGAAAAATCATCAACGAAGGTGGCATAGTAGTGCTTCCCTCCAAGTGATGCCATCTTGGAAGGCCCCCATACATCAGAGTGAACATAGTCCAGAATACCTTTAGTATCATGGATCGCAGTTCCAAATTTCACCCTTGTCTTTTTCCCTCTGACACAATGCTCACAAAAGTCCAATTTGCAAGCCTGGACATCTTTTAATAATCCTTGTTTTACTAGAAGATTCAAGGATTTTTCACCAGCATGCCCCAATCGCATATGCCACAATCTGCATGCTTCCAATTCTTTCTCATCATTAGAAGCCACTGCTGCAGTTCCAATAACAGTAGTACCTTGATAGTGGTACAACCTGTTATTCTTTCGAACTCCCTTCAACACCACCAATGCACCAGAAATGATCTTCATTACTCCATTTTCTGCTTGAACTTTGAAACCCTTCTCTTCTAGGGCTCCCACAGAAATGAGATTCTTTGATAAATCTGGCACGTAGCGAACTTCCTTTAATGTTTTGATTGATCCATCTTGGTTTTTCAACCGAATGGAACCAACCCCATGTGTGGTGATAGGGGAATTATTTGCTGTGTAGACAACACCATCTTCTAGTTCTTTAAAATCATAGAACCATTCTCGATTAGGACACATGTGATAACTGCATCCTGAATCAAGAAGCCAAACACTAGAAGAGTTGGTAGAAGCTGAAAGAGCAAGTGAACAATCTGAGTTATCATCATACTCAGCTACTGCAACAGTCTTTCCCTTGTCAGATTGGCCTTTCTTTTTCAGCTTAGGACAATCTTTCTTCCAATGACCCTTTTCACGACAAAAGGCGCATTCATCTTTCCCCAATTTGGATTTTGACTTTGATCGTTGCTTCATTCCTTTCGCCTGGTTCCCGTGGCGTCCTCTAACAATCAAAGCCTCGGTAGCTCCATTTGAGCTTTCCCTTTTCTCCTTCCTCCTTAATTCATAGCTGTACAAAGCTCCACAAACTTCATTGAGAGTTACAGCAGCCTTCCCGTGGAGTAGAGTTGTTTCGAGGAACTCAAACTCCTCCGGAAGAGATCCCAACAACATTAAGGTAAGATCCTCATCTTCAAAGGTCACATCTAGGGTCAACAAATCAGCAACTAGTTGATTGAAGCTGGTGATATGATCGTTGATTGTGGTACCAGGAATGTAACTGAATCGGAACAGCCTTTTCTTCATGTGAAGCTTGTTCTGACTGCTCTTTTTCAAGAACTTCTCCTCCAGTGCCGTCATCAGTTTTCTAGCAGAGGTTTCTTTGTAAAATGCATACCTCTGTTCTCTAGATAAACATGATCGAATTGTACCACAAGCCAGTCGATTGATGGTCTTCCATTCTCCTTCTCCCATTTCATTTGGTTTCTCTCCTTCAACGGCAATATCTAGACCTTGTTGAAATAATGCGTCTAGAACCTCACTTTGACACATGCCGAAATGACCACTTCCATCGAAAATTTCCACCACCAATCTGGAATTTACTCCAGCGGCCCTCTGAAGAATACTTGAAGAAGCATTTGAAGTGGATATCTTTCCGAATGGATTTTCTTCTTCCATTTCAGCTCAAACCGTAAAATCACAAATAATAATATTACTCAAGTGCTAGAAAAATTCCCAGGTAATTGGTCGAGTCATAAACGGTCTCAGTTAAATACCAATTTCCTTAGGCTCTTATCGCTTGGTGACAGAATTTTTCCAGTTACTCGAGACAGTATATTATTATTATTCTAGATTTTACCGAAAGATTATTTTAACAATAATTTTAAATTTGCTAAATGCCAACTAGACAACAGGCCCGAAAATTAGAAAAAACTTTCTGATGTGCCGACTGTAGTACACCTACAGCGCACAGAGCATACTAATTTTTCCTAAAACCAACGCTCTGATACCAATTGTTGCGGAAGCTATTAGCAAACTAAAACTACTGCTAAAATAAAATAAAGAGGAAACACTAAAATTACACTACCAACTTAATTTTATAACAAAATATTACAAAGAAAAGGAATAAGAAGAACAAATGCCTTAGAGATGAGAAAGGCTTTGTTGGTGTGATTTCAACTAAAGCCATAGGCCTTTTTTTATACTACAAAATCAGCCCCTATGCCTTACAATTGGCAATGTGGGACAATTCTCATTTTTCTTTCTTATTCACTTTGCCAATGTGGGACTTGATAATCCCACAGGGCATTCGATAAAAAATATAAGTAATTTTTAAAATTTTAAATTGTTGGGATTGGATGGGCTGATGCCCTGCTCGATCTCATTTCCACCGTCCTTAACACCATATAAATCAAGTCGAATTTAAGGTAAATGAGACTATTACACATCAGAAATATTGTACAATAGGAAATCCAAAACAAAAAAAGCATAAACTTGATATCTTGACATGTATACCGAGATTCACTAATCAATCACTTTATAATAGTTACTTGATAACAATAAGAATATATAAGGTCATCAAATACTAATATACTTTTCTTTAAGTTTTGAAATTGAGTACCCATATATCTCTTGAGCGATTTTCTCATTTCACCGTATGAATTTATTAATAATAAACTTTAATTTTCAATTTTATCCTAAAAGTATCAAACCTGATGTGAATTGGATCGTGCTCACAGCTACCCTAAAGTGAAGCCTAAAAAATGAAACAAACCGTAACATTTTTACAATCCAACTCCCTAACTAAACACTACCATCATCTTGGAAAAGTTCCACTACATCACATTATTTATTAGTTTTCGTAGGTTAAATTTTATATAATTGATTCAATGTTTTTTAAAATAAAAAGTTATCAACAAGAACAAACAACTATTGTAACAACTTACGGTATATGTAACACTTAGCAACAATGACTTCATTAAATGACCTCATAACATGAATTTCACGAGTGTTATATGACTTCTCACAACTTTATATCGCTTATGTAATTTAGGAAAAAATGAATATTTATATTTTAATTTATACATTAATAAAAATGGAAAGCATGATTTGGCCTAGTAGGTAAAACTAAATTTTTAAACTTTAAAATTATTATATTGAGGTCACATTCAAAAGTGAGTAGATAATTTTATGTAAATGTAATATTGCAAATTCTCTTAAAAAAAGTGAAAATATGATAATTATACAAACATTAGGCGCCGAAATGGAAAAACGTAAACACATAGAGGGTAATTACAGCAAAAACAGAAAAAAATCCATGGCCAAAAATGAAAGTCCAGAGAAAAAATAAACATAAATATGTTCATCTCAGAATCTGAAAAAACGTAACAAATAATTCTCAGCTCTCTCACAAGCCTTCAAAATCCAAATGATCCCCATATGACTATCGGAATCTCCTCTTCTTTCACTTTGCCCCCAACTTCTCGTTGGTTCCTTTGATCAGGTATAACTATGCGATGCACTCTCCTCAAAAACCCCTCTTTAATTCTTTTGTTTCTGTTAATCCCGAAAAGAATTGAACATCAGCATTGTATGTGTTTCTTTCCCTCAAAATTCTGTTTGATCTGCACTTAATTTTAACTGAATCAGGTCTGCGTGCCCAAATTGCAGTTTTTGGCTTACTGGGTTGGTTGTTATTTCTATGCGATGAGCTTTTTTCCTGGTATTTGTGTTTTTATATGTGATGGTGGCAGAGAAAAGTTCCTATTTCGCTTAATCTAACATGAATTTGGAAAATTTCGTATCATAACTATGTCAATTTTGAGCTCAAAAAATTTGGTTATTTACTTAATCGCAGCGGGATGAATCTCAATCTCTGTATTATTTAAATAAATAAGAAATTTTTTTATGGCACACTGTTGAAAATTCATCCAAATTCAGTGAATGGGAGGAATGTTGAACTACCTGTAGTTGCCCTTGTAGAGTATGGCTTGCCTTTTTTTTGTGATTGTGTGTTTTGTGCCTTTATGTGCTAAGCTGAGGTGTTTTACGGTGTATTTCGGGTACTTTAATACTTGCTTAAATGTGTGGAATTGAATATGCAGACATTTTTCTGAGGTTTTTTTAACCTCCATTGATGGGTGCTCCGAAGCAGAAGTGGACAGCAGAAGAAGAGGCAGCCCTTAAAGCCGGAGTTCATAAGCACGGGACAGGCAGATGGCGTACAATACTTACAGATCCTGAATTCAGCGCTGTTTTGCGATTAAGGTCAAATGTCGATTTGAAGGTAGTTATGATAATAAAGTAGCATGTTTGTTTTTGTGCTACAAAAGATCACCATATGTTCTCTCAATTAAAGCCTAAGAGCATTTTAGGGGTTTTGAACCACTTTGTTTCATTTTCTTCCATTGGAATTCCCTTTCTTGCCATTTGCAACTATAAAATTCTTTTCAGAAAAGAAGAGCAAATGAAGTGTTATACTGTAGTAATAATGTAATATACTTGTGTTCAGGATAAATGGAGAAATATAAATGTGACTGCAATATGGGGGTCGAGACAGAAGGCTAAGCTCGCGCTTAAAAAAATTCCACAGACCCCTAAAGTTGATGAAAATACCAAGGTTTTGAGCACAGATGTTCAGGGTGGTGAGCAAATTGCTGATGCTAAGCCTTTGGCAATATGCAGTGGGACATCGAAATATCTTGGATTCAAGGAACAGCTTGCTAGGTAATATTCCTTCATCATAGATCGACACTTAATTGTTGTAGATATCGTGTTTATATGTGCGTGTATCTTATAGTCTATAGTTTGTAGACAACATATTTAATAGTTTAGATGTGAAGTTTTAGTTGCAGCTTTACAGTAAGCAATATGGGTTAGCTTGTCTCAAGACTCAAAAAAAGAGTTGTATTAGGTGGCTCAAACTTGTCAAATAGGCTGCCTTAGATTCAAAACTCTTGGAATGAGAAGTGGCTTTGTCCAATATTATCTGCTTCCTCTGCCTTTTTCCGCCTGCTACTTTTTTTTACCTGTCACGTTTATGCCCTATTTATTTGTAAGACTAATTTTCATTGTTTTTTAATGGTCAAATTGGGTATTTTCAAATGACAATGAAGGCCTGTAGACCCTGTAAATTTGTTTAAATTTCACTGTAGGTAGTAGTCATATTCACGAGCAAGAATCTTAACAAAAGAATATGCAAACAATAGTATGCTTCATACATGGGGGTTTGTATAACCCTTGGCTGTATAATTGGTAAAAATGGAGAACATGGGTAGTTACAACTTACGATCTACAAATGGTTCGTGTATTTAGGAAACGAAGCTCCATTTTCATGTTTGTATAGTAAAGGCAGACGATATTGGTCGATGTCATTATATTTTTGTATACCGAACTGTCCTTGTTTTTTTTGTTTAATGTGATTCATGAATAACTATGTTGGGACTCTTATTGCAACTGCAGGTTGGATAATACGATATTAGAGGCTGTTGCTGCATTGAAGGAACCACGTGGTTCTGACAGAGCTTCGATTGCTTTGTATATACAGGTACTCTATCTTGTAAGCTTCTAGTTTGCTTATTATCTAGATGTTCTTTCAAAGCTGTTATTGCTTTTTTTCTCATTTTTCCATTAGTATGTTCTCTTTGTTCAAACTGGTTGTAACCTTTATAATCTTCGGAATCTGTAGGAGAAACACTGGGCGCCCTCTAATCTCAAGAAGCTATTGGCAGGAAAACTAAAGCTTCTGGTTGCAAATGGGAAATTGACCAAGGTTATTTTATATTGTAACTATACTTTAGCTTAAGAAAACTTATGGTCCAATGGCTTGTTCGGTTTTAGCATCTTACTTTCTAGTTACTTAATAATGTACAGCTCCATTACGCTTTTGTTTCTTCATTAGGCAGGATTACTTTCTCTATTTTCTCTTGAATTTTTGGTACTGAATAGGCTTAATGCATCTCCACCTACCTGAAATTGTCCCAAAAAACTTACTGCCCCCTGAACTTTCAAAGTAACCCCGTAGCTCCCTCAACTTTCAAAAAGTGCACCACTTTTCTCCCTAAATACCACGTGTCAGCTTTTGATAGGTTTGACTTTTCAAAGATGTCATTTTTCTGATTTTCTCTCTCCAATCATAAACTGACATGTGGGCATTTTGGGAGCAAAGTGGAGCACTTTTTGAAAGCTGAGGGAGCTACGGGGTCTCAGGGGGGCATTAGGTTTTTTGGGATAAGTTCTGGTAGCTGGAGATGCATTAGGCCTACTGTATAATATAGTGTGTAGTTTTAAACTGTATATTTCTGAAAGCACTTTATTTTCTGCACTTTAATGAAGATGGATACAATTCTATGTCTGTAAATTACAGATAAAGCACAAGTACGTGATACCTGGTTCGGCAGTTTCTGAAGGGAAAAAAAGAGTTGGCCTCTCAGTTGCAGAAGGAAAGCAGAAGGATTTGCCGAAATCTGAAAAGGGCAACACGAAAATGCTCACAAAGTCCCAGGTTGACCAAGACCTATTGAAGATTAGAGGCATGACTGCCATTGAGGCAGCTGCAGCTGCTGCAAAGGCAGTTGCAGCAGCTGAAGCTGCCATTGCTGAAGCTGAAGCGGCAGCAAGGGAAGCTGAGGCTGCCGAAGCTGAAGCTGAAGCTGCACAAGTTTTCGCCAAGGCTGCAATGAAGGCATTCAAGTTTCGCACACATACTCTGGTAATATTCTGCTCTCTTTATTTTGGGTTATTTAATTACAACAATTATATGTCAAGTATATAGCATAGAATAGGGCTTCGTTGTTGTTTCTATATAATGAATGCTCTAGACAACGAGTAGTTAGGCAATTCAGCAAATGTATATGACAGCTTACCTCAATTCTGATCCTATTTTTGAACAATTATGCTGTATTATAATTTTCTGGCTTTGTCATTATTTTTTCTTTTCCATTTTACTTATAATTTATCAAGGAAATTTTTCCATTCCACTCCTATCTAATTTTATCTCATGTCATCCATATCTAACCATTTCGCCGATGCTTTGCTTTGACACTTGAGATTGATAGAATTAGCAAGAACTTGATGTGCTTTCTTTTAGAAACCAATCCCTGCTTTTCCCCTTACAATTTATTTTGGTCAATACTTCCATGCTCTGTTATACCTATGCACACTGCATTCCAACTCACCTTTCATGTTGCATTTACATGCCCGCATGAATGACAAGTGTCCTAGAACTACTTCATGCTATTACTTTTTATTATTTTATTCATTTCTGGGGCACTTGTCATTCATACAGGGAGGAGGGACCAATGGACCGGGTCCATTGTAAAGCTTCCCCTATTCCTCCCTGAAAAGTGGAAACGAACTTCCTCTCTCATTTTTTTCCGCTCCAAATGAAAGTCGGCACCTTTCTAGCAATTGCCACTATGACAAGTTTTATCACTTCTCTAATATTATTTCTAAATGATACTAGTTATAATATGTTTTGTAAACTTGTGCAGATTACTTGAAAACGGATATTGGGCATGAAGATTCATTATGAACCACGGTATTTCGATGGAGCATTATGAAACTCTAATGGTGTTGTTTATAAGTGTAAATGATTAATCATGTAAATTTTGGAAATTACTGCACCGTGAAAACTGTTCCATTGGGTGGGGAACATAAATAGGGTTTTTCTACTTGGATACTTTATAATGTGATAAAAGGATAGATGAGATACAGAATTCTAGATTGGCTAAAGTCAAACAGCTTGCTTGTGTTTGCTCATATAGTCAATCTGGAGGAAGAGTGGCTATTAGTAAAATCTAAATGCCCTTAACATTTGTGTGTACATTTCATCATTTCATGCCTTGGTTCATGAGGAAAAGAGTTTTTTTCTTCTGAAAAAATATATGAAGATAGCATATTTTGTGGCATTTAAACTTACTTTGCCCCCTTATTTGTAGAGTTTTGATTCTTCAATCTGTCATATTTGAGAACGAAGTTCAAAATAATGTCAATAATTGTTTATGCTAATACAATGATTAATCAAATTAGTCATCAAGCAAAAATGCGATATATGTCTGGAAATTAAAGAAGAAATGAATACTAGACACCAAATTATTGACAGAATACTTTGGTGTGGCTTAACAAGGGTGTAATTGATGTTGCTTTTTTGTATATTTTTTTCAGTGTTCTCAATATTTAACCTAAAAACAGTTTTTTTTAAAAAATGTTATGGCAACACGCTGAAGGGTTGCAAAAGGCCTAAAGCGTTGTAAAAGATTCAAAAAGAGTTGCAAAAGCCCAGCTTTGCGAAAGACTAAAAAAGCGTCGCAAAATACCAGTATAATGCCTGGTAAAACCACTGATTATACCGGTAATACCATATACTAAAATCTTCACAGTGTGACATCCGGTACGGTTTTGATAAAATTGTATTTTTCCAAAAAGCATAATCCCATATTCTTTTGTTAATAAGTTGAAGAATGCAGAGACAGAAACTTTAACTTGCCCTAAATCATATGCCAAACCTTCCAGTTTCGTTACAAGATTACTTCCTTGTAACTATGTTGTACAAATAGGTTCCGCTAGTTAATACGAATGGTGAGACCGGATATATATTCGTTTATATATATGTTCCAAATCAATAGTGATTCAAAACTTGAAACCAATAGATGTCTTTATTCTAAGGCATTGTTCTTTTCAACTTATAATCCATTCAGTTCAGTTTAGTACTTATCAGTATTGCATATATATAAATTTACACTGTTACAAGTACTTATCAGTTCAATACTGCTACTTATAAGTTGAAAATAACAAGACCTAAAACACCTTACAATATTGACTTCTTTTCAATAATGATAGATAATGCATGAATACTCCTATACAGTAAACCTTTGAAAATATCCAAATAAAGAGGAAATAATCATTGTAGAAAGCGCACACACATTTGCAGGTAGGCAAACATCCATGGCCTCAATTTCAGATTAGTTCAACAGTAGAACAGAATATCAGCGGCATTAGCGGCACAATTACTTCCGACTTTACTTTTTTCTGTTGGTGTTTTATTATGTTCCGAGCAATATTCTAAGCACATTGTTTTCCATGATTCATTAAAGTGTGGTACCAAAGAAAACCACCAAAATGGTAGGAACCATGAAAAACATACCATGTAAATAACCATGAAACCAAACAAATGATTTTAATTCTGGCCTAATACAACTGGACCCCCTATAGTTGTCCCTAAAAACCTCCCAGCCCCTTGTCCCTAATACAACTGGGCTATGGGGTTCACTTTTACCAAGTTCAAGGGGCTATAAGGTCACCTTAATAAGTTCAAGGGGTTATAAAGTCACTTTAACAAGTTCGTTATGTGAAACTTTTATAACGAGGGATTTTAAGGACAACTATAGGGGTCCAAATGTATTAGGACTTTAATTTTTTATAACACCTAACCATGTGCCAAACAAGGGCTGAAGTTCACTCAGTATATAGGTATAAACTAAGTATCGTAATTCCACAAATCCACTTTCACAAATCAGCAAAACGATCAATTGCTACATTCACATTTCTGCTAGTTGTGACTCATATACTAATCTATCAAGTATCCAACTGTTGGAGACCATTGTGGAGAAATAGGCACTGCAATTTTGTATAAATGGCAGAAGGAAAAAAAGAAAATGTTGCAATTTCTCAGTAGCCAAAAGGCCTCCTTGTTTCAATTTACTAATCTTCCCAGCAGCTACAGATTTCCACTTATAACAAGCCCTTCTAAATTCAGTATTAGTGCATACATTGATTATTAATACTGTTATATACTACTGACTGCCATCCAACAATACAGAACATCCATGGTTGCAACCAGAAGTTCAACTATAGAGAAGAATCATTAAACTAATATTCTGCTAAAAAAAGGGGAAAAAAAAAAGATAATATAGAGCCAAGCTGAAGATGCTACATTAAGTTCAAAATGAGAGTAAGGCTCTATTCTCTTATACTATAATTCAATTCAGCTCAATTCGGACCACTTCACTTCAGTTCAGACCACTTCATATCAAACCAGACCAGTTAAGCTATCCGTAGTTATAAATTTTACAGCAAAATAGGTTTAGTTCAGCTCACTTCAGTTCATTTTAGCCCATTTCAGTTTAGTTCAACCAACTTCAATTCAGCTTTCAAAAGTTGAAAAAAACATGGCCTAAATAAAGCAAAAACACTGAATCCTAAATCTCAAGTAAACACTATAATTTGTGGATCCTCCTCCAAAAACTTCTAAATGATAACTTACAAAAATTCCAATGCACCCGAATAAACCCATAGCCCCTGACTACCATGCCAAATATGA
Organism: Euphorbia pulcherrima; assembly: GCA_947683365.1. Taxonomy (NCBI): domain Eukaryota; kingdom Viridiplantae; phylum Streptophyta; class Magnoliopsida; order Malpighiales; family Euphorbiaceae; genus Euphorbia; species Euphorbia pulcherrima. The sequence continues at coordinate 85,559,687 of CANTUS010000014.1, forward strand.
AGTTCATGATTATAACAGTTGGAGTTTAAAAAAGAATATCATCAACAGTGGACAACAGCCTCTTTCACTTATCATCAAATTTCTTCTATCAACAATGAGATGCTCAAGAGCTAAGATAATCACGGTTTCATAACATTGTAGCCTTAGCAACATAAATAAATCAGTAAGATACAGTAATTTGGCATCTTTTAGTGCTTCCAAAACTAGTTTCAATTTATGATTTATGCTAAAAATTATGTCTTTTCCCTACACCAGAAGAAAAAAAAATTACAAATAACTTGAAAAGAAGAAAGGAATTCATTCAAGTACCACAGTAGCTCCCAATTCCTTGAGCTTTTCAACAATGGGGTTGGCCTCGTCTTTGGTGAGCCCCTTCTTTAGAACCACAGGCGCTTTTTCCACCAAGTCCTTAGCTTCCTTTAAACCTAAATCAGTAAAAGACCTAACTTCTTTGATAATCTTGATCTTCGCCGCCGCATCGAACTTCTCCAGCTTTATATCGAACGCCGTCTTTTCAGCCGCCGCCGGCTTAGCATCCGATGACCCGGATCCTGGGCCAGCTGGTCCGGATAAAATTTGACCGGAGACAGCAGGGCCATATCTGTTTAGGCCCATTTTGTGGCGGAAGAGAACAGCATAGTCGTGCCTCTCGAGCTTGTTGAGGTCGAGGAGCTCGTCAGCGATGCGCTCGAGTTTCTGGGTACGGGTCTCAGTGCCGGTGGCGGTGGCGGTGGCGGTGGAGAGGGATCGATTGGCCGGATTTGCGGAGAAGGTTAAGAATCTGAGGAGGGATTTGCCGCGCATTTTGTGAATTTGGGGAAATGTAAAATTATGAAGGAGATCAACAATTAGGAGGACATGCTGGAACCAGCGAAATCAGGAGTTTTCTAGGGTTCTATACAGTGGAGAAGAAGAAAGAAAACGCGGGGACATGTTTGGTATTTCAAAATTTTATCTGTTCGTTGTTTTCAGGATAAATTTAAGTTTCACTTATTTAAAAAATATTTTTTATAAAAAAAGTTTGTAGTTTTAAAATATTTAAAAAAATAAATTTTTAATATTAAATTATATTTTGATAATAGGTAATTTTATTCTTTTTTATTTAAAATTTTGTGAATTGATTAATAAAAATATAATACACAGGAGTAATAATTTTTAAAATTTTTTTAATAAGTCAAATTTTTTTAAATTAAAATATGATGATAAATTTTAAAAAATCATAAAGAAATAAAAATATCTTTGAATTTACTCAATGATGTATAATTTTAAATAATAAGATTTAATTATAAAAATGTTAAATTGATTACAATATTTTATATAACATCATTATTCTGAATAAAAAATATTTTTTATTCTCTTTTGTCAATTTTTTAAATCACATACTATATTTTATAAAAAAAATCTCAAACCTTATTTTATACATGAGTAAAACCACAATATACTTTTAAAGTTTGCCATTATTTTTAACTCATTTATCAGGTGCACTTTACAATTAAGGCCCAAAACAATGCTCCCTCCATCTAATTTTTATTATCTTTTTAGCTCTTTTTTTAGTTATTAACTAATATTTTCAATGCATTTTTTATCAATTTTTCCCTAATGTGCTATTGTATTAATGATGAGAGAGATTGTATTTAAATGAAAATTATAAATTAATAATTATAAAGAAAGAAAATATTTATTTAAAGTGTAAGGGATAAATTAATTATTTTAATAATATAATAAATATTTTATTAATATTAATAATTCAATTAAATGAATAATAAAAAATAGATAAAGGAAATAATTTATTACAACTCCTTTAACTATTTCATAGTTAAACTATCCTTAAATTTAATTTAATAATCTTAAATACAACTCTCCTGTAACGCCCCCTATATAGGGAGCGCTACAGTAAGTATAAACACCCAATAAACAACTTCACTCCACTACATAGAGTTCAATACTTATAGATTTATAATATGTACAAATACCAATATAATGTTTAGACTCCAAATTATTCTCCAAATATTTCTCAATGCCACTTTACATTTCTCACACTATCTAGTACATGCCATTATTCTACAAACTATAATATTACATTAAAATATAAATCCACCTCGAATCTTTCCTTATTTGCTCTTTAAGCTGATCTACCTGTACCACTTTGGTCCAAGCTATCTACAAGTTCTCCACCTACGCATAGAAAATCAACTACACGCTAAGCAATTTGCTTAGTGGTGTCCATAAAAAAAATATAACTTTGAATATTTTTAAAATAGAAACAAAGTATATTTATAAGTCAAAAACAAATTAACCAACTTTATGGAACCAAATCACAAAACTTATATAGTAATCCTTTCAAAGTACAATTAAATTTATATCCAATTTTTTTTCCAAACACTTTAACCATATATTGCCCAAAGTAAACAAGTCCTCAATAACGGTAAAATGGATACGGGAGCGGACAAGCCCGAAGCCGAAGCTTCAAAATCAATATATCGGTCAAGCCCGAAGCCGAAGCTTCAAAATCAATATATATCGGTCAAGCCCGAAGCCGAAGCTTCAAAATCAACATATCGGTCAAGCCCGAAGCCGAAGCTTCAATATCAATATATATATATATATATATATATATATATATCATAATATCGGCCAAAGCCTGAAGCCAAAGCTTCAATTATTTGTACAGTACTGTACCCCCCTTTATTGGCCCCAATCTACCCTGACCCGTATTCTACTCGTTTAATAAGGGCAATAAATCAAAGTAATATCTTAAAAATTCTAGTATAAATCATCAAGCATAATTCAACATAACTTCAGAAATTAGGAATCCAAATCCCAAATTTTTAAGCATCAAACTTCAATTAAAACTCAATAAAATCAATATTCATACTTTCCAGAATTTTTCCAGGTTTCATAACCTGACTTCCCCTGCATTTTTCACTATTAAAAAATCATCCAATCGAAGAACTTTCTTCTAAACATAATTAGCCACATGTCTCAGCTTTCCAAAACCACCAGAATCATAGAAATCCAAATTGTATAACCAAAGTTATGATCAAAATACTAAACAGTATACAAAGCTGAGATTTTCCGAAAACAGATTTCATGACTCAACTTCAAACAAAAATTTCACATTGAAAACGAACGAAATTCAATAAGGTTTCTTGTGAACATATATTTCTTACTTTCTATAGATATCAATAAAATCAAGAATCGTTCAAATCGGATTTATATAACTAGAGAAAACATTAAAACAAAACAGGTATACGATCTGGAAAATTTTCCGAAAAATCGAGAAATCGAAATTCGAGACACAAACTTTTTTCTATGCTCTTTCTAGCTCTCTTCTACCCCTTTTGCCTTTGATTTACTTGTAATAGCTTCCTCTACAACAGCCATATATAATTCTATCAAGGTATTGCATAAATAAACTTTCTAATATCATAAATATGCCTAATCTACCATGAATTCTACTAATTTAGCTTTAATTTCACAAAAAATCACTCACCTCAAACTCGGGTTACTATTCATCTGAATCTTAATATCTGAAATCCTCCTCTTCTAGTCTTGATTGACTGAAATTGATGATAATAGAGGGCTTAAGGATCGATTTCTAACAAGAATTCGAAGTTGAATCGAAGAAATCGGAAGTTTTTTTGGATAATGAAAAATTTGATAAGGGAAAAGGGAAGAATGGATAAGAAAGGAAGATGAAGAATGAGAAGAGAAATACTGATATTATGTATGTATATTTTTATTTTATTTATTTTTTTTTAATTTCTAATATTGCCCTTGGACAAATAATTAAATGTCCAATTCATCCCTCTTACTTAATTAGCTCTTATTTCCTCATGCCTTATATCCAATAACAATAATAATAATAAAAAATAATTTCCAATATATTTTAATACTATGGTAATTTATTATAAGCAAATTTTAGAAATTTCGGTTCGTTACAATTCTCCCCCTCTTATGAATTTTCGTCCCGAAAATTCCCTGAAAACAGTTGCGGATATTGAGTTTTCATTATATCCTCGGGTTCCCAAGTTGCTTCTTCAACCTTATGATTCCTCCAAAGTACTTTAACCAAAGGAATAGACTTATTTCTCAATTGTTTAACCTCTCTTGCCAAGATTTGTACCGGTTCTTCTTCATACGTCAGGTCGGGTTCGATTTCTATGACATCAGGAGATAAGATATGTGATGGATCTGATCTGTATCTCCTTAACATTGACATATGGAACACATTATGAATTTTGTCGAGTATCGGGGGTAATGCCAACCGATAAGCTACCGGTCCAACCTTCTCTATAACCTCATATGGGCCAATGAATCTCGGACTGAGCTTGCCTTTCTTGCCAAATCGCAGGACTTTCTTCCAAGGAGATACTTTGAGAAATACTTTATCCCCCACTTCATAAGTAATGTCTTTTCTTTTTAGATCAGCATAAGATTTTTGTCTATCCGATGCAGCCTTCAATCTCTCTTGAATAAGTTTTACCTTCTCCTTTGTCTCCTGAATCAAATCCATTCCCACAATCTTGTTTTCACTAAGTTCGGTCCAATATGATGGAGTTCGACATTTTCTTCCATACAATGCTTCATATGGCTCCATTTGTATGCTTGATTGATAGCTGTTATTATAGGCAAACTCCATGAGGGACAAATACTTATCCCAACTTCCTTCAAATTCAATGATACAACTTCTCATCATGTCTTCCAACACCTGAATTACTCTTTCAGATTGACCATCTGTTTGAGGATGAAATGAAGTACTAAAATGAAGCTTACTACCTAAGGCTTCTTGCAACTTCTTCCAAAATCTCGAAGTAAATCTTGGATCTCGGTCAGAAATGATTGAAATAGGCACTCCGTGTAGCCTTACTATCTCATCTACATTTAACTGAGCCAACCTATCAAGTGAATAATCCATCCTAACTGGAAGAAAATGGGCAGACTTTGTCAATCTATCTACAACAACCCACACTGCATCATGTTTCTTCTGTGTAAGTGGTAAAGATGTCACGAAGTCCATTGTGATTCTTTCCCATTTCCATTCTAGAATTGTTATAGGTTGCAACAATCCAGAAGGAACTTGATGTTCTGGTTTCACCTGTTGACAAGTTAGACATTGAGCAACGTAGTTAGTAATGTCTTTCTTCATTCCATTCCACCAATAATGGCTCTTCAAATTTTGGTACATCTTGTTTGCTCCTGGATGCATCGCATAAGGACTACTATGCGCCTCATGTAAAATATTCTTCTTTAATTCTTCATTGTTTGGCACACACAGTCTATCTTTAAAATATAGACATCCATCTTCTCGAACCATATAGTTGTCTACGATACCCAGTTGTGTCCTTGCTCGAATGATCTTTAAGTCACCATCTTCATTTTGTGCTTGCTTAACCTGTAGTAGTAGTACAGGTTGAATTTTTAATTCTGCAATTAAGGCTCCACTACTAGTAAGAGCTAACCCCGTATTCATAGCCCTTAGTGCCATCATTGTCTTTCAGCTGAGAGCATCTGCCACTACATTAGCCTTTCCTGGATGGTAATCAATAAGACAATCGTAATCTTTAATGAATTCCATCCACCTTCTTTGCCTTAAATTCAACTCTTTCTGTGTTGGTAAATATTTCAAGCTTTTGTGATCTGTGTAAATATAACATTTTTCTCCATAAAGGTAATATCGCCAAATTTTCAAGGCAAAGACTATTGCAGCCATTTCCAAATCATGAGTAGGATAGTTCCTTTCATGATTCTTCAATTGCCTCGAAGCATAGGCAATCACTTTTCCTTCTTGCATCAAAACACACCCAAGACCACTATGAGAAGCATCACTATAGATTACAAAATCTTTTCTAGGCTCTGGTTGGGTAAGGATGGGTGCTTCAGTTAACATTGCTTTCAACTTCTCAAAACTTTCTTGACACTTGTGATTCCACTCAAATTTTGCATTCTTTTGAAGTAGTTTCGTTAGTGGGGCAGCAATGACTGAAAATCCTTTCACAAATCTTCTATAATACCCTGCTAAGCCAAGGAAACTCCTGACTTCCGTAGGGTTCTTTGGTAGTTTCCATTCTACAACTGCTTCTATCTTTTTAGGATCCACTTTAATTCCTTCTGCAGAAAAACATGGCCTAAGAAAGAAACTTCTTCAAGCCAAAACTCACATTTGCTAAGTTTGGCATACAATTTATTTTCCCTCAACGTTTGGAAGACTATCCGCAAATGTTGATCATGCTCTTCCCGTGACTTAGAATACACCAAAATATCATCAATGAAAACCACAACAAACCTGTCTAAATATAAGTAAAAGACACGATTCATAAGGTCTATAAATGTTGTTGGTGCATTAGTTACACCAAATGGCATCACCAAAAATTCATAGTGCCCATATCTGGTTCGGAAAGTCGTCTTTGCAATATCATCATCTTTCACTCTCATTTGATAGTAGCCCGATCTCAAATCAATCTTGGAGAAGTATTTGGCACCCATGAGTTGATCAAATAAGTCTTCAATCCTCGGTAATGGATACTTGTTCTTCACTGTCAATTTATTCAACTCCCGGTAATCAATACATAATCGGAGTGACCCATCTTTCTTCTTAACAAACAACACTAGTGCACCCCACGGGGATATACTCGGGCGTATGAATCCTTTGTCTAACAATTCTTGCAACTGAATCTTTAACTCTTTCAGTTCAGCAGGCGCCATTCTATGTGGTGCTTTGGATATTGGTGCGGTACCCAGCAATACATCAATTGCAAATTCTACCTCTCTTTTTGGTGGCAACCCCGGTAGTTCTTCTGGAAATACATCGGAAAAATCACATACCGTAGGAATATTCTGCAATTCTAACTCACCTTCCTTCAATTCTAGAGTGAAGATTAGGTAGGCCTGACATCCCTTCCTAACTAATCTTTTAGTCTTCATAAAAGAAATTATGTTACATAGGTAATCTGATCTTTCCCCCACGATAACTATTTCTTCTCCATCAGAAACTTGAAGTGACATTCTTTTGTTTTTGCAATCCACCACAGCTCGATGTTCCGATAACCAATCCATTCCCAAGATAACATCATAATCTCGGAAAGGTAACTCAATTAAATTTGCAAGGAAAAGTTGATGTTGAATCATAATAGGGCAATTCATATATACTTTGTTTACTATCATACTGTGTCCTAAAGGATTAGTCACTTCAATATTTTCTCCTAATTCTTCTACATGCAACCCTTTCTCTTGTGCTAATGCAGTACATATATATGAATGAGATGAACCAGGATCTATCAAAGCATAAACATCATGATTAAAGAACGAAAATTTACCGACAATAACTTCGGTAGATTCTCTAGTCTCAGGCCCTCGGATTGCATAACTTAGCGCCATTCCTCCCGGTCTACCACTCTATGGTGCTTGTTGAGCCACATTATGTCCACTTGAACCACTAGCATTTCCTCTTCCCCTTCCTCTTCCACCTTGCATTGTAGGAGTATGAACTACTGTAGGTGCAGATGTACTTATCTGTCTTTGAGGACAATTTGCAATCAAATGTTCCCTTGAGCCACATTTAAAGCAGACTCTACCTTTTCCCCAACATTTCCCTGTATGCATCCTTCCACAATTAGAACATTGTGGAATATTTCCTCTGCCTCTACCTGAAGGTACGCTAGCTGCTGATCCCGTACTTATGGTTTGTCTCGGTGAAAACCCTCTGAAATAAGATTGTGTTTGTTCTGATGTTCCCTTCTGTCTCTTACTTAGAGATTCTGAACTAGCTGGACCCTGCGATCCCTTTTGAAATCCAGACCTTTTAGCCATTCTTTGTTGTCTATCTGAATTAATCTTCTCAATGCCCGTAGCAGCATCAACCAAGTCATTGAACACCCTAATCCTTTGTGCAAGTAAATGCACTCTAATTTCATCATTCAGCCCATCCTCGAATCTCTTACATCGCCTTACTTCACTATCAACGATATCACGAGCATACCTCTCGAGTTTGAGGAATTAAACTTCATATTCTGATACAGTCATTCGTCCCTGTCTCAAAGACAAGAACAATTTCCTCTGCTCATCTTTGAATCTTTCACTAACATACTTCTTCTCAAATTGTTCCAAGAAAAGACCCCAGCGGATTTCTCTGGGTCGCCTTTCTCTCACAATATCATCCCACCACCTCCTAGCTTGTTCTTTGAGTAGACCTTGCACACAGTCTAATCTCTCTTTATCTGTAAAATGAAGCCTAGTCATACACCACTTAGTATGATCAAGCCAATCTTCTGCAATTGCAGGATTCACTGTGTCCCCTTTGAAATCATCAGCCGGAAGCTTCTTGATTCTTTCAAGAGGAGTTCTCTCCTCTCTTCTTTCGATGTGAGGTACAACGGGAACTTGAGGGATTTGTATGTTTCGTAGTACTTGTGTGATTACTTCAGTAGTCATACGCTGAAGTAAAGCAGCTTGAGCTGGAGTAGGTTGTTCAGGAAAGTCATGAATTGGTGGTGGTTCATGTCTTTGTTTATCCCCTTGTCTAATACGGACCGTACTCTCAGCATCCTTTTCCTCACTCTGGTTGTGACTACTACTAGCCATTCTTATTCCTGAAAATTAGACCCAAGTGGATCAATCAACTAATATAACATATTTATATCCTAAATGGCATGTACATACTAGTCCTAGAATCGCCTAAACCTCAGCTCTGATACCAACAAATGTAACGCCCCCCTTATATAGGGAGCGCCACAGTAACTATAAACACCCAATAAACAACTTCACTCCACTATATAGAGTTCAATACTTATAGATTTACAATATGTACAAATACCAATATAATGTTTAGACTCCAAATTATTCTCCAAATATTTCTCAATGCCACTTTACATTTCTCACACTATCTAGTAAATGCCATTATTCTACAAACCATAATATTACATTAAAATATAAATCCACCTCGAATCTTTCCTTATTTGCTCTTTAAGCTGATCTACCTGTACCACTTTGGTCCAAGCTATCTACAAGTTCTCCACCTACGCGTAGAAAATTAACTACACGCTAAGCAATTTGCTTAGTGGAGTCCATAAAAAAAATATAACTTTGAATATTTTTAAAATAGAAACAAAGTATATTTATAAGTCAAAAATAAATTAACCACTTTTATGGAACCAAATCACAAAACTTATATAGTAATCCTTTCAAAGTACAATCAAATTTATATCCAATTTTTTTTCCAAACACTTTAACCATATATTGCCCAAAGTAAACAAGTCCTGAATAACGGTAAAATGGATACGGGAGCGGACAAGCCCGAAGCCGAAGCTTCAAAATCAATATATCGGTCAAGCCCGAAGTCGAAGCTTCAAAATCAATATATATCGGTCAAGCCCGAAGCCGAAGCTTCAAAATCAACATATCGGTCAAGCCTGAAGCCGAAGCTTCAATATCAATATATATATATCATAATATCGGCCAAAGCCCGAAGCCAAAGCTTCAATTGTTTGTACAGTACTGTACCCCCCTTTATTGGCCCCAATCTACCCTGACCCGTATTCTACTCGTTTAATAAGGGCAATAAATCAAAGTAATATCTTAAAAATTCCAGTATAAATCATCAAGCATAATTCAACATAACTTCAGAAATTAGGAATCCAAATCCCAAATTTTTAAGCATCAAACTTCAATTAAAACTCAATAAAATCAATATTCATACTTTCCAGAATTTTTCCAGGTTTCATAACCTGACTTCCCCTGCATTTTTCACTATTAAAACATCATCCAATCGAAGAACTTTCTTCTAAACATAATTATCCACATGTCTCAGCTTTCCAAAACCACCAGAATCACAGAAATCCAAATTGTATAACCAAAGTTATGATCAAAATACTAAACAGTGTACAAAGCTGAGATTTTCCGAAAACAGATTTCATGACTCAACTTCAAACGAAAATTTCACATTGAAAACGAATGAAATTCAATAAGGTTTCTTCTGAACATATATTGCTTACTTTCTGTAGATATCAATAGAATCAAGAATCATTCAAATCGGATTTATATAACGAGAGAAAACATTAAAACAAAACAGGTATACAATCTGGAAAATTTTCCGAAAAATTGAGAAATCGAAATTCGAGACACAAATCTTTTTCTATGCTCTTTCTAGCTCTCTTCTACCCCTTTTGCCTTTGATTTACTTGTAATAGCTTCCTCTACAACAGCCATATATAATTCTATCAAGGTATTGCATAAATAAACTTCCTAATACTATAAATATGCTTAATCTACCATGAATTCTACTAATTTAGCTTTAATTTCACCAAAAATCACTCACCTCAAACTCGGATTACTATTCATCCGAATCTTAATATCTGAAATCCTCCTCTTCTAGTCTTGATTGACTGAAATTGATGATAATAGAGGGCTTAAGGATCGATTTCTAACAAGAATTCGAAGTTGAATCGAAGAAATCGAAAGTTTTTTTGGATAATGGAAAATTTAATAAGGGAGAAGGGAAGAATGGATAAGAAATGAAGATGAAGAATGAGAAGAGAGATGCTGATATTATGTATGTATATTTTTATTTTATTTTTATTTTTATTTTTTTTAATTTTTAATATTGTCCTTAGATAAATAATTAAATGTTCAATTCATCTCTCTTACTTAATTAGCTCTTATTTCCTCATACCTTATATCTAATAACAATAATAATAATAAAAAATAATTTTCATGATATTTTAATACCATACTAATTTATTATAAACAAAGGGTTCATTGTTTACGCCGTAAAACATGATAACGTGGACAAGGCGAATTTTAAAAGTTCACCGATTTCGGGTTTGCTCAGGTGGAAGAAGAGCATCAGCGAAAATGGGTATTGTAATATTTATTTGAGGTCGTTCTTGTAGCCTTGCTCAGACTTCTTCTTCAATTGGACAATGAAATTGTTGTAGTTAGTGAAAGTGGCCGAGTTGGGCAGGGAAGTGAGTAACGCGTTGAGATTTGACGGAACATTCAACCAAGATGAAGGATTGAAGAGAGGAAGACGATGGGTTTGTTAAAAAGGAGAAACTGATAAAATAAATGAAAGCAGCAGTTTAGACCCTTAGCCCATCTTAATTAGCGTCAAGGACATCCTCTTGTAATTTTCTTTCTTTTCTTATCCTTTCCTTTTGGGTTAGTATTTCTTCTTTCTGGTTCAAAGTCTCTTTAATGGCGTCATATACCAATTACCAGCCTTCAGATTGTACAACGAGGGAAAATAGAATAACGGTACTAATTTTGCCTCAAATTTCTCATAAATTAGATATCAGTGTTCAGATTTCTCATTATTCCATAATTTGCTTTTGATTTTTCTTGGTTAGATTGAAGAAAAACAACTAATTGTTTTGGTATTTGGTAATAATCTGTAGTTGGGATGAACGGCTCATGAATGATTTGATTTTTTTATTTTTTATTTTCCTTTCATATTGAAAATATTAGGTTTTTCCAAAATTGCCCCTGTTCATCTCATTAACGGTGTTAACGAAAAATCCTTATTTTGATAACGGTTATAAACATCAGACCTCTTTTTGATAAAAAATTTTCATAAACTCCCTTTTGAAAATGAGTGAAACCACGTGTTATGTTATTGAAATTAACCCTAAATTATTTACTAAATTCGTTGAAAAATATAAACTTGGAAACAAACTGCAAAGTTCAGATAATAAAATGTACTCAAATAACAAACTGTATACATTACATTTTATTTAAAGACAAGTTTACTACTATATTGTCTGATAAATTCCCAAATATCCTATTATTCCTGCTTTCTTTCCAGGAACACAATATTTCATTGGCTGAAGGCAAACTTGAATCATCAACCTCATTCAATCCCATTCCATTACCCATCTCATATCCATCTAAACTACAATCACCCGACTCAATAATACCGCAATTCCCAACCATTCCCTCCCTGTCATTGCTTTTCGAGGTAGACACCTCATCAGTGCCGTCACAATCTGTGTCTTCTTCAATGTCTGAACCAATGGGGCCACATAGACAACGAAGCGTTCTCGACAAGTTCACAATTGTTGGCTCTGATGATACACCACAATTACCAAGTGCATCTAACAGCATCTTTAAACTGTCACTACTTATTTTAACCCGATTCTTCAGGAAAAGATCCGTCCATTGCTCTTCGCTGATCTGAAACGGGGCATAACACATAGTATTGACAAGATTTACCGCTCTCTTGTAATTCTGTTGAGCTGTGGCTTGAAATACCATTTCGGTAAACAACAAATGATGAGGAATTTCCCCAGCTTCTAATGCCGCCTCAAATGCATGCTCCAATAAATGACCCTACAACCAAACAAGCATAAAAATTCGATCTTTATTAACTTACAGTAATAAAAAAATACGTAAATAAATGTTTAATTACCTTTCCAGCTCGAGATGCTTCAACGAGTAAAGATCCATGCTTTTTCTGAACTAGTTGATACCCAGATAAAACCATCTCTCTATAAACAAGTTCAAAGTATTCCCACTGAAGAGCGCTAGCCGATGCCTCTAGCATTGCACTGTAAGTGAACTCATTCGGTTTTAGAGAAATCATGTCGTTGGCTTCTTTGATTTCCTCGAACAACTGCTTGGCTTTCGAAAACATATCGTTCTTGCTGTAAATTTTGAGCATAGTGTTTATTGTTCCAATGTTAGGGGCACAATGGGCTTTCATGTATTCAAAAATAGCAAAGCAATCACTGACATGTCCTCCGTCCAGGGCAGACATTATCATGCCAGTGAAAGTAACTTCCAAGGGCTTACTATAGCGAAGCCTTTTCACTTTGTTAACCTAAAAAAGACACAGATCAGAAATTCCGTGTGAAAGCAACAAAGAGAGCAGTTTACGAATGAATTGTAACCTCAAGTATAGCATCTCGCCACCTCCCGTGGTTGCATAGGCAGCAAGCTAATTCATAATAAACACTGGCAGTTCCAACTACTCCTCTCTGTTCCATATCCCTCACTGCTTTCACCGATTCGTCGACTTGGCCCTCTTGCCAAAAGGCTCGTACAAGAACTGGAATGTTGTAGCACATAATTAGAGATCAAACATGCAGCAAAGTTGTTAGAGGCACAAGACGCACCGAAGCGCAGAGGGGTCAGGCGCAACCGAGGTTTTCTCGGCACAAAAAATTTGCATAAAAATATTTGCTTGAAAAGTGAAGCTAAATGCAATAACAATACCAGAAAAAAAAAAAAAGAGAATTGTTAGATGTACATATGTACGTAAAATTTACATATTGCATTAAGGATATCTAGCCTTCAGTTAATCTAGCTTTAATAGGAATTGAATTAGGAATATCTAGCCTTGAGTTATTATTAAAACTCTTAAATATAGATGGAAAACACATATTAATAAAAGTTAAAACCCTGAAAATAGAAGTGTCCCAAGGCGCGCCTGAGGCGTAAACATATTAATATCATAGTAGTTAATGCGCTAGGCGCACCCAAGGCGACAGGGGTCCTGTCACCTAGGCGCGAGGCGGAGGCGGAGGCGCACAAAAAGGCGCATGAACTTAAAAAAATATAAAATAAAAAATTTTTCACTTCACTTCAAGGAAATTCAAGAATTCAAAGTTTATAACCATAAAACTAATAAAGAATACACAGATTGTTCAAACTTCAAAGGCTGAAACAGGATTGCCAATAATACAGAAAAACAAGACACCAAATGCAAATGAAAAGATTTCGACAATAGCTAAAAAATATAAGAAAGAGTAAAGAGTAAACCGATAGTCAAATCAATATTGAAATTGATAGAAGTAAACTTAGAAATAATCAAATAGAGAAGTAATTTGTAGACTTAGGCCCTGTTCTTTTCAACTTATTTTCTGTTCAGTTCAGTTCAGTACTAATCAGTTCAGTTCAGTACCATTCAGTTCATTTCAGTTCAGTTTCAGTATTCAGTATTCAGTATTCAGTATTCAGTATTCAGTATCCAACATTCAGTATTCAGAATTCAACATTAAGTTTCAGTTTATGCATTATATCAATATTATTTATGTATATTATTATTCATAAATATTAAAAAGCAATGCATATTAATGATAATATCATTTCAATTTCAATTTTAGTTCATTTCTAGTTATACATTATATAAATATTATTAATTAATATCAGTAATCACAAATAACAAAAAAAAAAGAAATCAATAATAATATTTTTAAAATTATTAATTATTATTTCTACCATAAATAATTTTGTAAGAAAAATAAATAAATAAATATAAGTAATAATGTTTTATAAATATTAATAATAATTAAAATAATAAGGTAATATTCATAACAATAATTACAATAAATAATAATAATAATAATCATAATTTATAATGGTATATTTAATTATTATTATTATACGTAACAATTAATAAATTTTATTAGAATGTATAGTATTATTTAAAGTGTTATTAATTATTATGTATTTTAAAATTTTTAAAATATTATTTATATTATTAATTATAATTCAGTTTCAGTATTGTTCAGTTTCAGTATTTTCAGTTTCAGTATTGTTTAGTTTCAGTACCATTCAGTTCAGTTCAGTACACCTACTTATCAGTTGAAAAGAACAGGGCCTTAGCATGATAGAATAGGTTCATAGAAGAAGTAAACTGATAGTCAAATCAATTTCGAAATTGATAAAAGTAAAAAGAAGTAATCTGTTAGAAGTAAACATAGCATGATAGAATTAAACTAATAGAAGTAAAATATATGAAAGCAGAGCATAACTTTTTAAAAAATGAATGATCTGTAGAAGAGAGAAAGTGGAAGCAGCTTCAAACGAGAAGGATTGGTGATCGGTCAGATTTTCAAATGCAAATAAAATAGAGGAGATAACAGATATTATAGAGTAGAAGAGAGACAAAGGACGATTAGTAATTTATATTAATTAGGAATAAGTTAATTACGAATGAATAAATGAGAATTTGATAGATTTTAATTACTAAATAGCCAAACAGGAAAACTAAAAGTAGTTGGCACTTGGCGGGCTTTAGAGTTTTAATAGGTGTCAATCACTATTAACCTAATTTTTAAAAAAAACCCTAAGAATTCAGTTATTTGCGCCCTTTGCACCTCGCCTTGCGCCGAGCGCCTTGCACACCTAGGGGCACACCTTTGCCACATACACCGCCTAAGAAGCTGAGGCGCCTAGTTAATCGCCTAGAGCGCCTAGCGCTTTAAGCGCGCTTTTGACTACAATGATTAATATAAGTTAAAACCTCAAAATAAAAGTGTCCCTGAGTCACGCCTGAGGCGTGCACATATCAATACAAATTAAAATCCTGAAAATATAAGTGTCCCTAAGGTGCGCCTGAGGCGTGCACATATTAATACAAGTTAAAACCCCGAAAATATAAGTGTCCCTAAGGCGCGTCTAAGGCGTGCACATATTAATACAAGTTAAAACCCTGGAAATAAAAGTGTCCCTGAGGCGCGCCAAGGTGCATGCCTCAGGGACACCACCTCGCCTGTAGTATGAATGTATGATGAAGCGCTAAGGGGGTTGTGCCCTTCGTGGGGCGCACCAGGTGTGCCTTTGATATGTAGAAATGAAGATACTGACTAAATTACCTTTATATGTCAGTGCTTTCGGAGATTCTCCACGTCTATTCATTTTCATAAATAACTCGTGGACAAGTTCGTACTTGCCAGAATGCAGCATTACCTTAAAAAAAATAGCTTCTAATGAGACTAGAATACAACAATAAAATGCACATAATCAGAGGATAAGAACCATAAGTGAGCCCTAAAACAAATAACCAAACAAACATATAAACAAGTGAGCCCTAAAACAAATAACCAAACAAACATATAAACGAATAAAAGCTAAAATCAGAATTTACCTCCATTGCTAATCCATATGTAGCTCCATTGGGCTTCAGACCGCTCCTTCTCAACTGCTCAAACACCCATGATACTCCCTTCCACTGCTTGTTTGGAATACAAGCATTCAAAACCTGCCAAACAAGTTTAAAAACTCCATGTATGAAAGTCACTCGATTTTAGAGTACCACAGCCAATTCAAGTGCGTGCTTACAGCGTTATACACAACCACATCTGGTTCAAGGACAGGGTCCCAATTCTTGTTGAACTGATTATAAATCCTTTTTGAAGGTTTCTGTCTCATGCATTCAATAACTTTAAGCAACTCTTTCAGCATACCAGCTTGACCAAGAGCAACAGCAATGATGTGATATGCAGCCATGTCTGGATATATGATGCAGTCTTCCTGAATTACATCAAAGGAAATAATCAATTCAGAAACCCCAAACAAAAAGAATGTCAAACAAATGAACTAATAAGAATTCGAAATGAGAGATTATTACACGCATTAAATTAAAAATGTGAAGAGCTTCCCCAGGCCTCATTTCTTTCCTAAGTGCTGATAAGAGTTTTGTGTAAACAAACCTGCATAAAGAATTCACATAAAACTTAAGAACCCTAAGTACCTTCATATGGCACAGTATTTGTTTATCTGTTTTTTAAGAAGAAAACTTCATTAATCAAAGCAAAAATACCAGGATTACCTGCTCCTAAAATCTCTTTTTTCCTTATCATTGTAAACCCATTCCACAACCGCCATAGCTTGTTCCCATTTTCCATTGTCCCCCAGCCCCTCCACAATCTTCATCAACTGCCCTTCACTGAAGGGCAATCCTGATTGCTTCATTATTTTTGCTAATTTCCAATCTTTTACTGTCACTTTCCTGCAACTAAGTCTGGAAACCCCCAAAAGGAGCAAAAAAATTCATCCATAGTGATCTAAAATCATTCTGAAAACAAAAAGGTGAAGACTTTACGGCAATCAGTCACAAACCTATCAACAAGAAATTGAATTGCCTGTTTATCACTGCATCTCCGCTTACTGGGATCCCATGGCCGTTGATTTTCGCTCCTGAACCAATCATCACCTTCTTCAATTTCAATATCGTTATCCAAAACCCATTTCAAACCATCCTCAAAAGTCTCCTTCAATTCCCGCAAACTCTCCATCTTCAAATTCTCTCCATTGAATTCCTTACTTCCACAAGCGATTTCTTTCAATTTCACTTTCTCTATCATCTCCCACGGCCTTCCCACTAACAAACCGCTACTCGCAGGCCGTGCTTCTGCCTTTACTGCTTTGGAGAAGTCTCTGTACTCGCGTTTTAGGGTTTGGAAGTGGGATTCCTCGGCAAGGGCGCGCTTTTGGGAGAGGGTGAGAGGTGGAGTTCGCAGGGATTGGGACATTTTGGTGAGTTTCCGCCTGTGTTTGAGGATTTCTTTCTTACGGAGAGCGCGGAGAATTTTGGGAGTAGGGTAGACGCCATGCTTGATAAGCCTACGCTTAATGGCTTCAATGTCGGGTTCGAATTGGTGTGTAGATGAGAGAGCCGGTGAAACTTCCATGCACTGGAGAACGTGTGAACAAATGTGAAGGATGAACCGTATATTTTCGGTGATGTTGAAGACCTGTTTCCACCGGTGCAGTCCCAATTTATTTCGTGTTTAATTTAATTATAATAGTTATAAATTTATATTAAAATTAATTTAATTTAATTAATTTAATTAATTTTAATATAGTTTAACTTTTAAAAATAAAAAAATAAAGCCTTACAATATTAATAAAAAGATATTTTTACCCATTTATAAAATTTATATAAAATAAAAGGAATTTGAGGAAATGCTTGTGTCATTGTAGAGGCGCTTTCACTAAATGCCTCTGCATTACATAAATAAAGGCTCCAATAAAAACGTCAGAACATTAATACCGATTTTTCGATAAATGCCGTCGTATATTAAAAGGCATTTCTTGAAAACGCTTGTCAATAAACTCCAGCACCAAATCAATTTTTTTTATTAATTTATACACATAATAGTGAAAAACATATATCTATGATTTTTACAGCGAATTTATCATTTGATTTTAGATGGTTACGGATATTTTCAGGATTTATGAATATTTTAAGAATTTTTCTAAAAAAAAGGTTTAAGTTGTCTCTTACATCAGCTAAAATAAGTAATTTTTAATTGTTTTTGCATCCAATATATTTTTTGCTAAATATATGCCGAATTTTGTAATGAGTGAAAAAGATAGGGAGTAAATACTAACTAATACCCAATCCCCCATTTTACTTGATACTACCGTTATAAAACCCTGGGTTTTTTGCGATCAGCGCGGCAGCCTTCTCGAGCTTCTTGTGTTAGTGTTCAACATTGGCAAATTCACTTTGTTAGAGCATTGATTTTCTTTTTCTTTGCGGAGATGACGAAATTCAGAAAGCTGGGTCGGCCCACTGGCCACCGTATGTCTATGCTTAGGTTGTTCCTTTACCCCTCTCTTTTATTCCGCTTTTAATCTTCCAATGGATTTGATTTAGCGTAATTAATCTGTCATTGTGTAATTGTAGAACAATGGTCTCCCAATTAGTGAAGCATGAACGAATTGAAACCACTGTTGCCAAGGTATTTCATTGGCTTTTTGTTCCTTTTCTATAGCTTGAGGGTTTTTCTAGGGTTTATGGAAATGAATTTTGAATTCGACATTATTTGCCCTTTTCTTTATATCAGTTACATTGTGCAAGTACAAAAAAGAGTAACCATGCTACATATATTGATCAAATCTACATGAACAAAGGAGATTGACGGGCATTCACAGAGTTGAAGAAAGCAATATTAGAAGCCTAGATAGTATTATTTTTCACCATTAAATGTTGACATCTAACGTAAAGCTTTTGGGTTATTTTGGCCTGAGATTCAGGAACAAAATGTTTCTATGGGTCACAAGTGTGCTCTTTCTGTTTTATTTGGAAACACCTATTTAAGTGTTTCTATGTACTAAATATTATCTATAACTCAAATGGCGGCTAAACAATGTTGTCCTGTTTTATCATATTCAGGCCAAAGAGATTCGGCGACTTGCTGACAATATGGTACAGCTTGGAAAAGAGGTGTGCTTAAGAATTATATGTTCAATTCATGGCTTGCTATAGTTCCTTTATGTCATTCAAATGATAAAGGTGTAAGAAAATGCATGCTAACTTGGCTCATCATAAGGATTCTGATTTTTTATGTTCTTAATTTTTTTTCTCAATACCTTGAAAATTAAGCGGCTATCTTTCTCTAATTCTTGCATTAGAAAGGGATATTGACTCTTCACCATATAGACAAGCATAAGAGCACAGTATAGCATTTGGCTGAAAGGTTATGGATCAAAATCTCTGACTTAGTCACTTTATAAAGTTTACCAAGATGGTTATCTAATTGTCTAGCCCTTTGATAAAAAACATAAATGAATGGATTTTCAACAATTAATTTTATTTCTTCATACAACAAGCTAAGTTGATATAACTGTAAATCATATGAGAATTTATTTCAATTCATCTCTTCCAAGTAATTTTGTTCCAGATGGTGAATAAAGATTGGAAACTGGTCAGGAGCTCTTATGCATCAAAAGTACGAGGACTAGTAATACATTGAAATATTGATCATTAGCTCCAAGGATAACTAAATTCCCAATGTGTGTAACTATTATGGCTGAGAGCATAATCTTCTCATGATCAGTTGAAAGTAAATATTTATATAGTCTGGAAAAATAATTGCAGGGATCCCTTTGTGCTGCAAGGCATGCAGCTGGTTTTGTAAGAGGCGATGATGTCCTTCATAAGCTATTCACTGAACTGGCTCATCGTTACAAGTAACTATCTTTCCAATTTCTTATTTCTCTTCCCTCTCTTTTCATTTTAATCTGTATAATGCAATGTTTAAGTTTTTGGGTTTGTAATCTGTATTAAAGGGATAGAGCCGGTGGTTATACAAGGCTACTAAGAACACGCATAAGAGTCGGTGATGCTGCACCAATGGCCTACATCGAGTAAGATCTTTGTGAACTAAATTGTTTATCCCAATAAAAAATCATTTTTTTAATCCTGAGAGAGATGCTATATTGAATTCTGATTGCGAGAATTGTTTTTGTTATTGGTTAAATCTTTGTGAATGGTCTGTATTACTGTAAGTAGTGATTTTGAAAATTGTTCTTATATTTTTTAGAAGCATCATTTTGTTTGATTAAAGGATTTTCCGATTTGACAGGTTTATTGACAGAGAGAATGAGCTTAGGCAGTCAAAACCTCCAGTTCCTCAACTGCCGCAAAGAGAACCTCTCGATCCCTGGACGAAATCAAGGCTAAGCAAACAGTTTGCACCTCCTAAAGAAGAAAAAAGTTCTGATCCTGAGATTTGATGAAATTCAGTAAGTCTTTTTTGCCAAGTACTATTACATTTGTACTATTTTCATAGCTTTCTTGCAATTAAGGTTATTGGAGTCTGCGGATTATGCGAAAATGCAGCAATTCCATGAATAATTAGTACTTGTGTTTTTATTTCTCATAGCATATGTTCAATTTTCTTTAATCATGAATGATAATATTCATAATTTATAATTTGAATGATAAAATTTAGCATAAAAAATCTTTACACAAAAGATCAAGTGCAAACACCAGTCTTTATGGGTCTAATTTATTTTTAAAAAATCATTTATATTCTTCTGCCTTAATTTGTTTTTTCATATAAAGTACAATTTTTTTTTATTGTCAACTTGATTGTCTTTTTATATCTGTTTTTGTTTTTTTTCATAAAATACAATTTATTATGTAACGACTTTGGCTTTTGGTGAATATAGGAAAGCGATCATTAAACTATACAAACAACACTACATGTTTGGCCTTTTTTTAATATCTAATTATGTGAGTTTTGAAAAAAAAAGTGGCATACAAGTTAATTAAGCTGTTATTTTGAATGTTTCTTTTTAAATTTGCAGTGGACTATGTATATCTCGTGGATCTTTGGTTTAGTCTTAACGAACTACTCTCATCGAAGCCGGTCTTTAACAACGGGTTGCGAGCCGACATGTTTGAGTCGATTCGGGTTAGCATATGTAGCTGTGAAACAAGCTCTGTTTGAGTTGATTTTATATTTTACGTGGGAGAAATGAAGGAGTTGATTATGGTCTTTTATTGGTTAAATATTTACTTCTACAAATGTCTGTGTAATATATTTGTGTTTCATATATTGAATTGAAATGTATTCATAAGTTTTCGTTTTTCACTCTAGCAATAACAATTTTATGGATGAAAATGAACTATTTATCATAGGTAAAATTAATTAGGATTTCGTTTCCAACTCTTGAGTCTCTATAAAGCTGAATATTCACATGTTTTAAGCATGCGGAAAGTGTGGCGAATAAGGTGTGGTTGAGACTGAATATGCAATATTAGAGGTAACATGTTCAGCTAACGTATAGTGAAATATGGTTATTTTTTTATATCTAATGTAAGTACAATTTTATAAAAAATCATGTGGAGAATAGAAGGATAACTGCAAACTTGGCATCACAAAAAATAATTTTTTCTCCTAAAGAACATCTAGGAACTAGGAAGTAATGAATAAAGAGTTCTAATGTTAACTAGTTGAATAGTATGTGTATTATTAATTACAAGTTTACGAAAAAAACACTAGGACTTATGTTTTTCAAATTCAAAATATTATATTTCGTTTTAAAAATATGTTTTATATTTTTTTTGTATAATGTTGATAATAATGGGTATATAAACTAAAAGAAATTAATATTTAGATAATTCGTTAACTGTGTATTTATTACACCTATTCGTATTTTATCATACATTAGACACATATGAGAGAAATATAATAATTAGAAAAAGAAAACTGAAAATAAAAAATAAATTGAGAAAAAATAATACTTCATAAAATATGAACAAGAGATGACAAACAAGTGGAGTAAATTTTTTTTATATATGTGAGTACTCATAGAAAAACTAATTTTTATATTTGTTAGAATGCATTTTATTTATCCTAACTTATATTTGATTTACTCTTTAATTTTAAGAAATTGGTTAAGTTACTCATATTTTGTGATATTTAGTAGGATAATTTCAAAGTAAAAATAATGCTTTGGAAAATGAGATTATTGTTGGGTTTGAACAAGTCTTAAGGCTCTCAAACAAACAATTTTGACCCGGCAATTAATCAAGCTTCATGGCTGCGTGGACGTTGAGGCACTTAATTAGTGGATGATTGCAAGCATTCCATTAGTGGATGAATCAATGAAAGTGGCATTTAATCAGTTATGAACGTGGTCGGCATTTGACAGAATATGGAGATGCTTGCATAATTAATTAGCTTTTTATTTTGCCTTCTGTTTTGAGAGACTTAGCTACACAAATGTGACTGTATTTATCTTAATTTCAATTTCAGTTTGGAACTTAATCATGCTAATTTTATTTGTCTAATTAAAGGTTAATTTTACTTTTATTTATTTTTATTTGTGAAGCCTAAATATTTTTTTTATTTTTTTTATCGATTTTTATTATTTATTTATTTCAGTTCATAACGTTTATTTTGGCTCTTTTAATTGTTATAAAAAGCGCGCTTTGTTTCAATAGAAAGAATTCAATGTTGGCATACAAATCGGTTTGATCCGTAATTGTCCTATCAATTTGTAAAGTGTCAAATTAAGATATCTCAACCTTAAGAAATAAACAATCTTACTTAAACGAGTCAAGCGTCTTGACAAATTAGTTTGAATCGGGTTCTCCTATTTCTTAAAGCAATTACCAAGTTAAAACTGAGGAACGTTTCCAAAGTACTATGGTTTAGTTAGGATCAATCATAGAGCGTCTCGTGATTGATTTAAAATTAAGGGAAAATTAGTTGCTAGGGGCGTCTCTCGATAACTATAACCGGTTTAGTAAAATAAGATTTGAAACTGTCTTTGAGCCAGTAATCAAATAAAATAATAAGAGTATGAATTACTTATTTAGTTGGATGCTTTTATTCAATTGCTTTTTTACAACATTTTAATTTATTATTTTTATTATCTATTTACAAACTATCAACTTTCAAACCCCCTATATTTACCTTTTTAGATTTCATTCAATAAAATAAATTTTACGAAATTAATTCACTTCCCGTAGGATTGACCCTACTTCCACTAACATAAATCTAAATAGATTAATTTAATTTAATGAACTCAACCCTCACCGTATTATTACATTAAATAGTATCACAGTAATCTTTAATTTAATTACAAAGAACTTATTTAGTTGTTTAAAAAAAAACAAAAGTTATCATTAACAAAAAATTATCAACAACAAAAGTTATCCACGTCTAAACCAAACACTTTTCTAATCACTTTAAAACTCATTTATATCTTAGAGAGTTATTTTCTTCCTTTCAAAAAGATATTTTCTAGATGAAAAATCAATTTCCTTTTAAATTCATCTCAATTGTTCGTAATTACCTTATTTTTTATTAAATAAATATTACGCTGTCTTGTTACAACAGAATTAAAATATTATCCACTTATTTAATAATAGTGAAGATTAGGTCATATTTTTTTAGACTATAATTTAATTTAGTTAAATTTAATTTAGATTATTTCAGTTTAGTTCAGTTGAATTCAGTTTAGTTCAGCTATGCATAGTTATAAATTTATACGAAAATAAGTTCAGTTCAGGTCAACTCACTTCAATTCAGCTCGTTCAAGCCAACTTCAGTTTAATTCAGCCCATAAAATTGCAGTCTAAAAGAACATGGCCTAAGTGTTATTTTAAGTAACCATAAAATACCCCTGTATCCAATTAAAAATAAAACAATTGTGTTTTTAAAAAAAAAAGAGATATATTGAAATAATTTTAAAATTATACCATAAAAATGTTATCATTAGAAAAAAAAATCAAATTTCCTTTAAAATATGTATTTTATAATAAAAAAATTTTAAAAAATATATGTTTCAACCACACAAATATATAGAAAATCAAGAGTTAATATCAATTCTATGATACAAAAGTTAACCATTACGATAAAAGAATTAATTTTAGAACCATGTCAACTCACGAAATCTCAATCCGGTGCAATGAATCATTAAATACAGTTAACTGTATATAGCAGCAATTAAAATCTTATCATATCCGAATTGATACTCTTTCCTAAGTTTTTTTTTTGTCCTAAAATATAACAAAAAAAAGGACTGAATAATGTAATAACAGGATATACAATTAATTAGTTTATCATTATAACATAATCATATTTATAATAATTGTTGAATACTGAAAAATAAAGAAGAGGCAACTCAACTTACAAGGTGACATCACTCTGTATCTATCTTCTTCAAAATCCAATTCAAGCTTCTTTTTTTTCTCCTTCGTAATTTAAAAATCTAACAACGGGAATCGTCTGATATATTTAATATCCTGAGATTTTCAACTTGTTTTGGTCTCAAGTCGTAATCAATCAGCAGCCTTCTCAGATCCAATTTCAAGCTCAAAATCAATTCAACCACCCTTTCTCATTCTTTGTTTTCTTCTTCTTTTTCACTCGATTGCTGTCAGATGATTGATTTATCTGTTTAACGATACGGTAAAGAGGACAGTGGATTCATTGGCTTAATTAAGTTGGCTTCTTGCTTCAATGTCTCATGATTCAGCTCAATTCATGGGGCTCAAATGCTCAGGTTAGATTTTAATCTTGTTCTTTTTAATCGTTTTTCCAATGTTTTTTTTGTTCCTGGTTCAGAATTTATTAGAATTTTTGGCCGTAGAACCGATTATAATGCTGATCTGCCTTGTCGGACTGTGAATTTAACTGCTCTTTGCTAATTTTGATTTCAACATTTGGGAATGCTGTATGATAAATAGGTTAATATCTTCAATTTTAAGCCCAGTGGAGCAAATTAAACATGAAATTACTGTCATTAATCTTTTGTTTTGGAGTTCATTTTGAAATTTGTTTCCGCTTGTTTGGTCAATTTGATAGGATCTCCATGTATTGCATTTTGTTAAATGCAGAATTTTGTTGGAGATAAATAAAAGAAGAGGAAAATGGGGATAAGGAACAGATGCAAAAAATCAACTACTTTCCCTTGCAATGCAGGGAGCAGATGTTCTTTGTCTACTGTGGTTTGGAGTTTAGTAGGGCTCTTAATTTTCTTCAATTTATACACCTTTCTTTGTAACAATGGTAGAAAAGTCGGTGAAATCCAGTTTCAGGGTAATTATAATGCTCTAGTTCGCGAGCTTGAAGAGGTGGAGGTTGAGAATTTTCAGATACCCCCACCGAGAAAACGATCCCCTCGTGCTGCTAAACGAAGGCCTAAGAGGCCAACCACAATTGTTGACGAATTTCTTGATGAGAATTCGTTACTTAGGCAAATGTTCTTTCCTAGTATGAAGTATGCTGTGGATCCTATGAATGCTGGGAATGATAGTTTTTACTTTTATCCGGGGAGAATTTGGTTAGATACTGAAGGAAATCCCATCCAAGCTCATGGAGGAGGTATACTATATGACGAAAGATCGAGGACCTATTATTGGTATGGAGAGTATAAAGATGGACCCACATATCATGCTCACAAGAGAGGACCAGCCCGGGTGAGTCTTTAATTTACGTTTTACCGACTTCATTTTTAGTTACATTTTATGCAGCATGACTTTTCCTTTGTTGAATTGATTGTTCTAGTTTGAATTTCTGATTCTAGTATGTAGCTAATGGTAATTGGTAATGTTCTTGGTACTATACTCCTTTTATGCTGACCTTGGAAGAGTCTATCAATAGGACCACTACAAATAAAGATTGGAGACTTAGTTTCAGCTTATGTCAATTGATTCCTACTAAAATTAGTTTCAGCTTCATTAGATTGTAGAGAGACCCTTGCTAAAATTTTATGTAAAGCTGGTTTACTTACCATTTTTAAGTTTGATATAGATTAAATTACTCCAATAAATTGTAATTGATTGGTCAAATGCATCAACACCCCCTGAACTTGGCAACTTTCGCCAGATGCCACCATGAACTTTCGTTTGATCCAACTACCTCCTTAAAATTGGCAAAAGTGCAGTAGTTTTCCCCCTCAATGCCACGTGACAACTTCTGGTTGGAGAGAGAAAAAACAGAAAAATGACATCTTTGGAAAAATAAAACCAACCAGAAGTTGACACGTGGCATTGAGGGGGGCAAACTAGTGCACTTTTGCCAAGTTTAAGGGGATAATTGGAACTTTTAAAAGTTCAGGGTAGCATCCAGTGAAAGCTGCCAAGCTGAGGGGGTTCCAGATGCATTTGGCCTAATTGATCTGATTCTTCTTCATGTGTCTTTACAAAAGGAGTATTGATGGTAGGCCTTACAATCTACTCTGATGTAGATGGCAAATATTAGGACTCAAATACAGTTTTAAGCTTGTAACTGCTAATAATGTCCACATGATTCAACCTCAATTTTTCAAGCCATTATCTAGTCCATTATCTTATTGCTGAGCCCTTTTTGGATAACAGTCGGGCATTGCCAGAAAAAATCATTGGCCCTTCTCGTTGCTTTTAAGCATACTTAATTCTAGAGATAATCTAGCAACACTCTCTTCAATAGACAATGTACCTGAAGTTCATCTAGTTAAACAGGTGATATCTTTTTGCTGTTCGAAAGACATGCTTTCAGTGTGATGCTGATCGGTTAGGTTGATGAAGACCAGCCTATCTAGGCAGGAAATCAATGTGAAGAGACTTTGATCTCAACTGATGCTTGCAATATGTTCAAGAGTGTATATTCTGTGTGAAGCTTTTGAATGGTACAATTGCAATCAATTTCATAGTTAGTCAGTTATCTAACATAGAGCCAAGCGCACCAGCTATTCCTCTACTTATCTAAAACAATTGGAATGAATGAAAGGAGAGCTTGAGAGAACTAGAGACTTGTGTAGCTCTGATACCACTGAGGTGTTCAAGGGAAATAACCGTTTTTCGTCTCATTCCATCGGAGATTATTTTACTGTTGCATATAGATATTTGTAGGAGAAGCAAATTATAACATGTAAAATGACTTATTTCATTATGTCTTTGAAAGAGAGAAGTAAACTAGCCTATCCTTAAGAGCATCCTACTAAAATGAAAATTGTGAAATTCCTCCTATATGAGAAGGATTCTTGTTTTGTTTATGATATATTGGATAGTCAATTTCAAATTTTCAGTGGTTAATTTGACTTTACTGTTTTGAGGATCTAATTCATACCATTTCGTGGAACTGGTAGTCATGAGCGTTTCTATTGTGAAATGTTTAGAATTATTGGAGGACTTCATTGATATTTAGTTATAAGGATAAAAAAGATATTTTCATGAATTCATCTCTAAAAGCTCCCATCTTTGGTTCATTTCATGAGTTTTTTTAGTATAGGCTTGCGCTTTCAAGTTTAATATGAAATTGTCTTGAAGCCGATAGTATATTTTTTTTTAAAAATTTTGTCGCATTGGGCGTACAAATTAGAAAAAGAAAAACCTCATCTCAACCCACCCATATGTGGACTCGAACCTGTGAGCTCTAGGACTACAACTTCAAGGCTCATTTACATTATTTTACTTGCAACAAATTCATTTTTAGATTAAAATTGTGAAGTTAAAATATAATTTGAATTCCTGTACATATGTTATGTTATTATTTTATCTACAAAGACTTGCTCATGAAAGCCAATTCATTTTATATGCATAAATCTGAAAAAATCATGACTTACATGAGAAACAATTCTCAGATTCAGCATTGTCCATATTATTCTGCTTTGAAGCTCAATAACGCCTCTCATCGAACTTGTATCAGGTCGACATCATAGGAGTTGGCTGCTATTCCTCGAAAGACCTCTGGACATGGAAAAACGAGGGCATCGTATTACCTGCCGAAGAGACAGATGACACGCACGACCTCCACAAATCCAACGTACTCGAGAGGCCAAAAGTCATCTACAACGACATGACTCAAAAATACGTAATGTGGATGCACATCGACAATGTCAACTACACGAAAGCTTCTGCGGGTGTAGCCATCAGCGATTACCCAACGGGCCCTTTCCGATACCTCCACAGTAAAAACCCCCACGGCTTCGAAAGTCGAGACATGACACTATTTAAAGACGACGATGGCATTGCCTATCTTATATATTCCTCTTTCGACAATAGCGAGCTTCACATTGGACCGCTCACCGAAGACTATCTCGATGTAACAAATGTTGTAAGAAGGATTCTGATTGGTCAAAGGCGGGAAGCCCCGGCGTTGTTCAAGTATCAGGGGATTTATTACATGGTCACCTCGGGATGTACGGGGTGGGCCCCGAACGAGGCCCTGGCCCATGCGGCTGAGTCGATCATGGGCCCATGGGAAACTATGGGGAACCCGTGTATTGGAGGGAATAAAATGTTTCGAGTTACGACATTTTTTTCGCAAAGTACGTATGTGGTTCCTTTGGCAGGGATTCCCGGGGGGTTTGTTTTTATGGCGGATCGGTGGAATCCTGCTGATTTGAGGGATTCGAGGTACGTGTGGTTGCCATTGATAGTTGGAGGGCCGGCTGATAGGCCGCTCCAGTTTAGCTTTGGATTCCCGGTATGGCCTAGAGTGTCGATATACTGGCATACGAAATGGAGGCTTCCTATAGGATGGAATGCTTTGAAATAATTAACAGGTTTTGATCATAGAATGTTGTGATATTTGAATGCATTTTGCACATTCTTTCATTGTACTGAGTGTACCATTTATACATGAAATCAGCCTCTTAGGTGATGTTAATACTAGTTATTGAAAATGGTTGGAAAGAGATTTTAATTTGCTTGGAATCCTTGTGGTATTAACTTAGAGCATAGGGCGAGTTTGAGATTGTTGTCCCCTGCTTTTTCAGACACAAGTTGGTTTGAAAAGCAATGTTGACCTTAAATTAGATGGGGTATATGCGTTGACCAGTTTTTTTACACCAATTCACATCACCTAATTTCTGTAATTCATAAGATTTGTGTGTTGTACAAATCGCGAGTGTCCCATTTTATAAATTCTATAACATTCATGGAATTTCAATTGCAGATAGCTAATTCAAAAATCAATTTGGCAACTTTATGTAAATATAGAAAGCAATATCGGAGTTGACCTGAGAATTTCTTTGGCCATATGTTTCTGATAGAGACAATATAATATGTAGTACATAACGAAGAAAAATCTGAGAAGTAGAGCTGTTCTCCACAGAAACACTATAGGATAGTGGATTTCTCCACTAAGAAAATTACTGATTTGTGACCTGTAAGGTACGGATTTCATATCAACAACACAATCCGAGAATAGGTATGAACTCCTACTCTAAATTTAAATCATTTACTAAAAAATCAACAACAGTTGGCAATGTAAATTAAGTAAGTTGAAGGAGAATAAGGTTTGAATTCCACTAAATACACTTGTTGAGAGGGGTGATGAACATGTGACTAGACCCGGGCAGGGCCGGGCTCAATCGGGCCTAGCTAAAAAATAAGTAGCCCAAGCCCGGCCCAACCCATAAAAAGTAAAAGTTGTGCTCGGGCCTGGTCGGGCCTTTATAAAAATAATCAAATTCCAAGGCCGGCCCGTGGACTTACCAATTAATATATATAATTAAAATATTAAAATATTTTTTTATAAAAAATTTACTATAATCCAATAATTGTAACTAAAATTCTAATATAAGTCACAAAATTGAGTTTTGAAGCTAAATTTTACAAGAAATTTCAAAAATTTCAATAATTATTACTAATATAAATAATAAATATATATTTATTTAGTAGTTTGGGCCGGGCTTGGGTTTTAGGACTAAAATCAAGCCCATCCCATACTTTCTTCGGCCGGTTCGGCCCTAACCTCCAATTAATTTATCCAAACCCGGCCCATGAAAGACGGGGTATGGACGGGCCGGTGGGTTAATACCCAAATCTAACTGTGACTGAGCCCTGAATAAAATTATTTCAATGAAAATACCTTTAAATATTAAAAAAAAAATCATCTACTAGAAAAACACAAAAGTGAACCGTATGATGTTATATCATTTTTAGGATATAAATACCATAGGTAAGATATACAATGTTAAAGTAGACGAGATAATATTATCTCAAGGATCTAGTATTTTATGATAGCACATATTGCATATTTTAATTTCCAAATTTATACGATTTTCTTTTTTTTTGAAAAACTATATACGATTTTCTGAACTGCTAATTTGATAACGCTGCCTATTTGATGCGGCTATATTTCCATGTCAATCTCAGGGGGTCTCAGGCGATAGTAGTGATAATTTTTTTTAAGTAATATGAATTTTTTAGTTTTTTTAGAAATATAAAACTCAAACTTAGAACCTCACCTCCTTACTTCAAGTTGAGAGAAAGGTGTGACCACATAAGTAATAATTTAATGTGGTCATATGTGTAGGACTTGACACCGTCGCAGTATAATCTAAGAATGGGTAAAGTTAGATAATAAATGTTAGATTATGATAATTGGATAAGAGTTATGCATTCCATTGCAAAATTCAATGCAAACGTGCCAAGCTAAAAAAAACTTTAGAAATTTAATATGTAAGCCACAAAGTTAAAATCTCATCTTCTTCAAAAAAGTTAAAATCTCATCCTTAGTAATGAATCCACATTATTATATTTTCAATACTCTGTATACTTTTATTCTATTAAATTAGCAATTTAATCTCTTATATGACAATTTGCAATTTAATCCTTGATGGCAAAAAATGTTATAATTTTTAAGTTCGTAATTCAACTTTTTAACCCGAAACAATTTTTTTTTGGTTTTGGTCAAATTAAAAATAAGTTACTACCTATTTAACATATTACATACCCAATAAATTTATATTTGTTCGTGTTGGAGAGCAGTGTACGCGATATTCCCTGGAAGTCATCAACTTCAAATTATGAACCGAGTAATATTTTTTATTTTTTTTAATTTGTTAACATAGGGAAAATCTGACTTGAAAGAATTTAAAATGATGCAATACTGTCTCTTATATGTGTACTCTTCTCAACTTGACTCAATATTTAACTCGAATATAAATGGCAAAAAAGAGAAAAGATATATTGTCACATTCATACAGTTTGATGAAATAAAATCATTAAATTACTGAAGCCCGGTCCCAACATTTTGAGTGCTTAGACAAAATAAAAAATAAGGGCTTCTTTGATTGAAAAATAAATCATATTAAATTGGAATATTTTCAATTTAAAGCACGATTTTAAAATTTTTTTATTAACTCATTCACATTGAATAAAGTTATAGGATATTTTGAAATTTTTATACACATATACACATAGTTATAAATTTTGATGCCCCTTTCGACCATGGGCCCTAGGCCATTGCATTCTTGGTCTATATTGAGGGTCGGTCCTATACTTAAGTCATAAATGTAAAATGGACAGATTGTAGTTTCTATTCTAATCCTACATGAAGCATAACACTCTGAAACCTGGAGTGTCCCGTGTCGGATACGTATTGCTCTTCGGACACTTCAAATTTCAAACGGATACTCCACATAGGATGGACACTTATCGGACACTCTGTGAATACACCTCACACACTTTAAGTAGAAGTTAATGAATCCCCTTTTTATGAAAATATGTGACTAAAATAGAAAAACGAAGTGCGGGTGGGGTAATGCGTCATTGAAATGCAACAATGTAGGAAAAGAAAGTAAGGGTCATACACTAGAGTTAAAGCACATTTGTTGCACATAGCTAGTAAAGGTATCGGCATGTGGAATAAAGTCACAAGACATGACATAATAATGATTTTTGGATTTTTTTTTGTTTTTTATTGATTAAATAACTATGAATGATATGGATTTTATTATATATGAACATTTATGTTTGACAATCTATTTTAGTTATCATGTACCAACCGTGTCTATATGCATATTTGTTCCAAATTGTCGTGTCCGCACGTCCGTGTCTGTATCGTGTTGGACACTCGGAACGTGCCCCGGCAACCTAGCTGAGTCTACAGGAGTACAAACAAGGGCGGTGCTACGGCAGCCTCCACCTCCAGTCCACCACCAAGTGAAAACAATGGAACTGATTAATATCAAAGAGAGAGCAGCAGCTTTAATCAACACAAGTGGAACATAATGATAATGATGTCCATCAATTAAAGGTAAGAAACTTGGTCATTTGGACCCATTTAAAAAAAAAAAAAAACAACTCTGATAGCAGAGAAAGATAGTCTTGGTCAATTTGTATTTAGAAAAAGAAGATATTAAAGGCTTTAAGAAATCCAATGGGGTCGACATTTTCCCCTTTTTCTATTCTTTTAGAAAGATGAATTGAAAAGAAACTGCAACCATACATATATGTAAAGAAGATTTAAATATCTAATTAAAATGTAAAAAACATAAAGATGACAGAAGGAGGCAAGTCTCATCATAAACCCTAAAAAGAAGTTCCCCATTTTATCATTTTTATTTGTTTCTTTTTACTATGGTGGCCAAAATTTATCCATTCTTCGAAGTGTTAATGTTCTCTAAAAAGAAACAAATAAAACTTTAAACTCGCCACTAAAAATGGGCAATAATGTGAATTAAACTTCGAGTACAACATATTGCTCTTTAAGAGCCCAAAAGAGCAAAAAAAAAGTTAGAATTTCTTCAAGGCTAAGCAACAACAAACTTAGGAAACAATATTTTCATAATAAGGATTTGGATTTTCTAAAATTAATTTTTTGTAAGGTTATGTATTTCAGTCAATTTCAGTCATTTATTGAGTTTTAACATAGAGCAACCACGTAACAAGGTTTGAATATACTAATATGAAACCCAAGAAGAAGAGTGTTTGAATTCTATCCATTCTATAAGTATATTGATTGTCTTTGTAATATGATTAACACAAACCATCCAATTACGTTAAAGCATATCCCATAATGTCCTAAATGTGCCAGAGACAATTATTAACGTTACACATTACTCATTTAATTCAAATGTAATGTAATTTCTTACTATTTTATGTTTGTGCTACACAATTATTATTATTTTAGTAATTGGGTAATACAATTTGAAATAAAATCTGTTGTCCTTATCTCCTTCTATGTCCTCCCATTCAAAGTTTGTCATATATCTAATTTTTTCCTTTATTTCATTTACTTAAAATGTGAATTAATTTTTATATTAACACATGTATAATTAATGGATACATGATAAATTTTCAGTATGTGACATGGAATGGAATACAGAAATAGAGACATTAAATTTGAATCCAGGCAATTTATTACTATTTTTTAACTTTTTTCAAGAGATTTCATTAACGATCAATATTGCACACAATTCACAATAAAAGGACCAAAAAATAGTAAATTACACAATATATAGACCCAGGGGCGAGTCCAGGTAGTGGGATGTGGTAGCCCATGCCCCCTTAGTTTTGATATATTAATATTATATGTGTAAAATGTTTAATTGTTTTTTGTGGATCAACCAGCTCGTGTGCCCGCTTAAGTGTGTAGGTTTGAAACCTTGCACCAGCGTTTTTTATAAGACATTAATTCGTCCAATCCCAAAAACATATTAAAAAATACAAAATGACAATACAGAGGTTCGAACCTTGATGCTAAGCTCAAGAAACCAACTTGAATACTTATCCACTGAATTACCATCGCACAAACAACTCTTTAACTATTTTGTTTTTAATATGTTTATTTTATTGTCTTGACCTTTGAAATAATTAAATATAGTAATATACATATACTAATTTTATTTAATGATAAAAATATATATTACTTTATGTTTTAAAACTTATGAAAATTCAATTATGATTAGAACTAATCACATAGTATCTATATATATATATATATATATAAAATAATCATACATCAATATTTAAAAAAAATATTGTTTAGTTGTCATTTTAAAATTGATCAATTGAAATTAATTTTTATTATTGTATTTTATTTACAAGTTTGGAGATTTTTCTTTCGATTTAGTGTAAGTGCAATTACACAAAATTGATAAAAAAGAGTTTATAAGATATATGTATATAATTTTTTCAAAATTTCGACATGTTATTTTTTGGCCCCCCTCATCTCATATGTAATCCTGTGTTCGCCGCTGTAAAGACTAAATGGATAACGCGTATATTTTTTTTGGAATTATTTACAAGTATCTTCATTGAAACAATCTTGTTTGGAGCTTGGTAATAGTTAAGGTTTCTCACCCCTTCCAACAAGTGTATTTAGTGGGATTTGAACCATGTTCTCCTCTAACTTGCTTAGCCTGTCCAACCAATTGAGCTGACAGATAACATACGAGCCAAACCAGCTTTACCACAAAGTAAAAGAAACAAGTGGTTTAGAGAGACACAACACAAATAAACATAAAATGAGAAAGAAAGAGCAAATAAAGAAGGGCACTCAAACCACCTTTTGATGCCCATTCTTCACCAAACGCCTTTATATCTGATTCGCCATTAACATCCATCCTAACCCATTGGCCGTCCTAAGATTCTATTGGCTTGGCCCCATTTTCTTCATTAATATGCAATTCGTGATGCTAATTCTATCTATTTTTAATTCCAAAAGCCCTTTTTGTATCTTTAAGCTGATATCACTTATTGTGGAATCAATACCAAACCCATTCATTCATTCATTCATTCTTTTTTTATTATTTGGGTTTATATATATTCCAGTAATTAATGGAATAAAATGCTTTATACCATATACCTGTCCTTTGTCTTAATTGTACTCTTAAGGACGGCCATCTTCTTTAGTAACACTCGACATTAGTTATTTTAATACCGAACTATAAGGTTTGGTCTCCACGATTCTTAATTCTAATTTAGGTTTTTTTCTTATGCAATTATACATATTCTATAGATTGGACTTTTAATTTAGGCCATACTCTCTTATAGTACAATTCAATCAGTTCAATCAATTCAAACCACTGTTCAGTTCAGTCCATTACAGTTTAATTCAGTCTAGTTCAACTATACGTAATTATAAATTTATAGTAAAATAAGTTCAATTTAATCAATTCATTTCAATTCAGTCCAGCATTCAAAAGTTGAAATCAAACGTGACCTTAGTTTCACACACTTATAATGAATATGAACAATTCTTCATTAGCTGCAAATATCCTCTTACATTGTCTGTTATTTGTTCCCATATATATTTATCACGGAATGAAATTACTAGTTTAGAATGTACTAATAAATTAATAATGCATTAATTTACTTCATTAATTTGGGATATATCATAAAATATCACGTAAATTTTATATTTTGATTCGGTATGCAAGCGCGTTATTTTTATATATTTGCGGGTATTAGTTTTTAGTTAATTGCTTACAAGTTTTATTCATATGTATATAGGCAAATTATATGGTTAATTCAGAATTTGTGACGTAACTAATATAATGCAATCAAATTAACTAACTAATATTAACTATATATTAAAAATTAGTATAGGCAAAGTACTACATCAATATTAAATAATATTGCAAGCAAAAAAGATTAATGTAAATTAATTAATTTACTTGATGATCAGTCCTAGTAGCTATTCAAATCAAAAGCAAATCTCTACTTCAATTCCCCCTCCTTGCAAACCCATCCATGCACGTGCCAAAAAAACACACAACACGTGCCATCAAACATCGATTCACAGTAATTCAGAAAAATAAAAGATCAAAAAATCAAATTAAAAACCCATTAATTATCAACCAAAATATCCAAATAATCAAGGCCTCCATGCACAAGACCAAACCACCGGCTGTTCTTTCCAGCAAAGGAATATTCCGGCGGACGCGCCGGCGGAGGAATCAGCGCACTGTGTCATTGACCAACCTTCCTTATACCTCCTCAACAAGGCGCGCACATCATCACACACTTCATCACTGAACAAAACAGGACTAAATCCACATGCATGCAATCGCGACGACCACCGCACCGCCGTCTCCCTCCGTTCAATCGACTCCGACGGTGGACACGCCACCAGATCAACAACCGCACGTCCGGCGGCTCTCTCTAGCATCAACCGCTCATTACTCGTCTTCGCAAAGCTTTCTTCTAACGATTCGAAGTAAACCCTAAACCACCGCAAACACTCCTGAAATCCTCTCACGAAATCCAATCCATCAAATTCAAAATCGAGATCGGCTTCTTCTTCAACAATCGTGATGATTCTCGGCTGCAATCGCCGGAAATTCGATATGATATAGTCTCTACGGCTCGAAATCGGAGATACCGAATGGAGAGATCCTACGCAATTGATCGCTAAAGCTTCATCGTCTCTGATTCCCAATTCGGCTAGGTTTAAATCGCACAAATCACCGGCGTGATGAATAACGCTGAATTTAAAAGGTACGCCCATAAGCCTAGCGAATTTCTCCATGCGATTCCCAATTTCTTTCATTACTCTCTGTACGGCAGCTAAACCTCCATTTCCATTTCCGGTGGTTTTAGTAGCTACGACGGTGGTTAACCGGAGATGCGGAGTCTCATCAGTACGGGTTGCCAAAGCTTCAAGCAATGTCGGCCATTGAGTACAGTAAGTATTACTAATATCCACAATATGCAATCTACTTTCCCCTTCAAACGCTTCCATGATTGCACCATTACACGAAACGTGGCCAAAAGTAGTCCAGGGACTCACCTCCTGAAACTTAAGCACCATTTTCCTTGTCGATTCGAAGGAGCAAGTCTTCTCGGTCGCAGAGGCCAGAGTCCGGTAGCACCTCTCGCCGGAATCAGTCATCCGGCTAAACAAAGCCTGGAGAAAATAGGAAGAAAGCCTTTGATCGGTGTCTCCGTACGGAGACCCGAGCTCATTAAGCATCCACATCAATTGCTGAACTCTAGATCCGCTCTTATCAGCAATAGCCCGGGCTGTTTCGATGAGAACGTCGGTGGCCCACTTGCCGGAAAACTCAAAATTAAGATCATAATTAGGTGAAAAAGATATATCTGTGTTAGGAGTAGGGGTAGGGGTAGGAGTTGGGGTGTTTTGCTGTTGGTGATGGTGATAATTGGGGTCAGGAAAGTAATTTTTAGAAGAAGACGAAGAAAAGTCTTCTTCATCCATGAAAAAGTTGAAGCATTCTTCGTCTTCTTGCTGGTAATGGTTGTGGTTGTTGTTGTTGTTATTCAGTCTAGAGGATCTTGAACTACTTGAAGTTCTGCTTGTTGAGTTATTGAGAGATGATTGATTATCTGATTGTTGTTGTTGTTGTTGTTGGAGAGTAACAAGCCTAAACAAAGTATCCATCTAAACCATTAATCAAAGAGTCCCACCCTTTGATTTGGATTTGTTGTTTTTTTTAAAGATGGGATCTTGGAGTTGGATGGATTCTAGTTTTTATGTCTAGTTGATGATGGGATAATTAGAGAGAGAATGGGAGAACAAGAATGGAAGAGAAGGGAATCTAATGGGGGGAGTGAAAAATGGGGTGTCTTTTGTAGGAATCGATGATAATGGAGTAGGGCTTTTGGTTTCTTTTTCTTTAGGTTACAGTTTTTATTTGTTTCTTTAAAAAAAAAAGATACAGCATGCACCGGTTTAAATGATTATATAATTTTAACATATATAAGCAGTTGCTTTTGAATTCTAAGGAAGCCTGGTATATGTGACGATGATAGATTAAAGTTGAAAATGATATTTAGATAGTATTTAAATAGATTTTGTTCTTTCATGTCCGAGCCTTAAATAATAGTAGTGCGGTAAACGGGATTTTATACCGTGTTTCCTACTCTTCTGTATGAGTGATAAGTGTCTTAAAAATTATTTTGTACTATTATTTTTTTATTATATTATTCGTTTTTGGAATATTTATCACTCATTCAGGGGAGCAGGGAGCATGGTATAAAATCATGTGGTAAACAAGTTGTATTCTCGAGTCTTTTGAATAACGGGATTAATTAACTAATGATTTAAATTATATAAAAGTGTTAGAGATAACTTTATGCCAAAAAATATATAGAAATACTGTAACTTTTGGAATATTTATTTTTTAAAAAATCATAACACTACGCAATTAAATACTCAATATACCATTAAAATGATTAAAATAATCTTCATAAAATTATATTTTCTTTTTAATTATTAATTTATAATTTCATTAATACATGCTCTCTTTTTAAATTAATACAAGGGTAAATTAGAGAAAAAAATTGTGAAAGTTCCATTATTATTCTAAAATAACAAGTAAAATGAATCATGAAAAAAAAAAAAGTCTAAAACTAAGTATTATAATCAAAAGTGGAGGCCTACTTAGTTGACAAGGCAAGACATACGAGCTAGGCTAACACCCTTTATTTTTCAAGCCAAATAAGAATGGCTCATAGTATTATTATAGTTTACTCATATTGAAAAATAGGTATATCAATAAGTAGCTAAATTGGCTAAGCAGGTTGAGCAAGTTGGAGGAGAATAAGGTTCAAATCCCACTAAATACACTTGTTAGGAGGGGTGAGGAGCCTTACCTGTTACTAAGCCCCGAACAAGATCATCTCAATAAAATACTTGTAAATATTAAAAAAATATTGAAAAATAAATATTCTATAATGAACCTTGAGTTAAATAAATGAAAGTAACAATCAATTTGTATCCTATACATTCTATATCCCTCTCGCAACATTAGGGACAAGAAAGAGGTATTTCTATCAAAAGAAAATTGTATGCTTTTGAGAGGATGAGACGTGAAAGAGAACACGGTTAAAGATAACAGAATTTCTATCTGTTATGAGAATAGTTATACAAATGAGGTAAAAAAAACGAGAGAAGCATATAGTAGTGGGATTAGCTTTTGAGAAAATAAGAAGAGAGAGAAAGAGTGGGAGCAGGCGTGGGTTAAGGAGAGAGAGAGATGGTATAAATAAAGCTGCAGCGTGCATCATCATCATCACATTCCTTGCCTCCTAATCCCATTCCAAACACTGCCACCTCTTTTTCCCCTTTTTCTAAACTAAAAATTACTAATACTAATCCCACTCTTCTAATGCCAATATATATTCTTCTCCATTTCCTAGGGCATGCTTCCTCTTTGATTCCCCCCACATCATCATCACGCTAACCCACTCATTCCCTTCCTATATTTGGCCATTTCTCACTGTGGCCCAACTATTTCTATACCCACCTACCCCTTTTATAACTTACGGAATTCCGTGCACGAAACATCTCTCACTCACACAGCTTGGAGACACTCTCTTCTGACGTACATGTCACTAGTTGATTTTACATCTCAAACTCGTGACCTATTTATCGATCATGTTCTCTAGGACTGTAATTCAATCCATTGTAGTTCAGTCCACTGTAGTTCAACTCAGTTCAGTTCACTACAGTTCAACTCAGTTCAGCTATGAATAGTTATAAATTTACACTAAAATAAGTTCATTTCAGCTAACCTTAATTGAGTTCAACTTTTAAAAGTTGAAAAGAAACAAGGCGTTATCATGGAAAGACCATTCTACTATTTCTCTCGCAGCTCCCAATTCTATATATCCACTTATTTTTATTTGTTTCTTTCAACTCCTGTTTTCGAGTTATACATATATGGTATATATCTATCTTTCATTCCCAATTGATAGTCCTTTCATTTAGTTATGAGTCATGACTACAACCCCCCAACTCCACAACTTGCCTCTTCTATTGTCTCTACCTTCTTGTCCTTAACTTCTACCTTAATTCTCTCTATTTTTATATTTTTATTACTTGTTTATCATGCATATTTCTGATCAAATTTTCTTTGGATTTGATTTGATTGTTCAGATTATGATTAGTACTTGTGTTTTCCTGTCTCATATTTGAAGCCTTTTGTTTTGGGTGTGCTCAAATTTGGACCTATAGCCTATTGCTGTAATTATTGTTCCTATGTGTTCTTCTCTTTTTTTATTGCATCAAGGTGCGTGCCTATGGTTTCGTTATGTTTTCAATTCTTATACTACTACTAATCATTAGTGAATTCCCATTTTCTGGATTTGCTATTTGTCTTTTGCTTCCACAAAATTATTTTGTTGAAACTTATCATTAATTAATTTGTGGCAGAAACTTTGGGAAAAGTCTAATATTTCCAAATAATTTGTATATCTATTGAAGAGAATATAGTATCTATATTTTTTTTGTAATAACGTGTATTACTATAAAAAAAACGATTTACATAAAAAAAAAAAGACTAAGACTATGCTAAATAAGTTTTATAAATGGGACCCTAATTATTATTGGCAATTAGAATTTCTAATTTATGGATTAGTACATAGAATATTACTTAGTATATTTGAAATGTCACTGCCTCAAGTATATAGAAATATTTCGATTCTATGCGGGACCTATACCTTTTTATTGCCATATAGTTATATAGTTTTCTTCTTTTTTTTTTTTGATAAAAGTTATATAGTTTTCAGAACTGTTGACTTTTGTGATGAATAAGCATTTCACTAATAATTGTGTTAGTAGATATGCGTACTTTTCATCAAAATTTATTATCTTAATCCATGTAAAACTTACAAGCTAAAACAGTAATTCTAAAAGCATGCATAGTACGTATTATATTTGACAATTGATACTCCCTGCATTTTTAAAAATTTATCATTAATTATCAAACTCAATAAATATTTATTATCTTATTAAAATAATTAATTTATTCTTTATATTTTATATAAAAATTCTTTTTCTTCTTAATTACTACTCATAATTAATACAAGGATAAATTAGAAAAAAATATGATAAAAAATGTATTGATATTTCAAATCGTCAAAAGCTTTTGGAAATTGAGAGAGTAATTGATAATATATCTCTAAGAAAGTTGTCCCATTGTAATCTCAATATATTGAATTGGTGGATAATTTTTTATTTATTTACAGTAAGAGGAAGAGATTCGGCATTTGTATTTAGCTTAATTGGTAGCTAAATCTCTTAATGTGGAGATATATAGGATATTGTCTTCTTAATATCCATCTTATTTAGATTTTTCTTTTCTTTTTTTATAATTAACTGATTCCTTTGTGGTAAGGGTCTTAGCCTAATGGTTGAGCACTGAAGTTGTGATTCTAGAGGTCACAGATTGAGTCCAGGTTCGGGTGGGGCGAGGTTTTTCTTTCTTATTATTGTAAGTCCAATGAGGAAAAAAATTAACAAAAAATTGGTTGATTCCTTAAAGAAAAAGTGTATTCAACCTACAATCTCACACCTTATGAAATGGAGAATTAGCCATTCTTTTTAATATGTAAGAGATTTAATATAAATACATCAATCCTATAATGAGAATCGAGCATGAATTGAGTTCAAGCTGGCTCACTACTAAACCAATTTGCTTATGAAATGAACATAAAACCATTAATTACGATATTATGATGAATACCAAAGAAAAGTTGACAAGTACTATTATTCTTTTTCTTTGACAGTCGTGTTTAACCATATTTATCAGATTATAGAAAAGGGTTGCATTTAGAAGTGAAAAGACAATCAATGGTTTTATCATCTAATCCACTTGATTTAATTGTTTAATTACATCTAATCTCTTGATGATGTTGGCAATGACTGCTTCTGAAGTCAATTAGGAGCTGTTAACCAAAACCACTTGTTTAAAATAATGGTTAGTCCAACTGGTAAGCAACTTGGTATTGCTTCAGCGAGATATCGAGTTCGAATCCTAGTGAATGTAAAAAATCCTTATTAAGAAACTCACCCACCATAATTAGGTACGCGACTCGAGTCGAATCTGAACGTAGTCAGAGTAAAACTCTAATGAATCAGATGTTGAAAAAAAAAAAAAAAGTTGTTACATTATTGAAGACGTCCGGAAAAAACTTGTATTAATGTATTATTAAAGAAAGTTACGTGTGAAGCATGAAGCTAAAATTAAATTAAATACCCAACAGCTCCTAACAAAATAATACAATCAATTTTGCTTTTAGGAACTTTTTTATTAAATTAAATAATTTCTTCATGGGTTGGTGACCAAAATTTTGTGGCATTATTATGTCATTGTTACGTTAGCTGCGGTATGAAATAAAGAAATGAAATTAAAAAAAATATATAAAAGGGATAAAAAGAGACAAAAATTGGGGTGGCGGGCAAAGTTACAAAGGCTTAAATGTGCACAATATTTCACCTTTTTTTGCCATATATATACAGTGTTGGGGTCCACCTCTGACACATTTTACTGTACATACAATTTAGGTCAATTTTTTTCAACTTAAAAGTAGCAATATTAAACTAAGCTGAATTAAACTGAAATTATTTCAATGTAAATTTATATATATGAAATACTGAACTGAATATAAATTAAAAAGAAGAGCAAGTGTAGGATTCTGTTCTGTTTATGTCTATATTCTTCTTCTGCTCTTGTGAAATCATGGCTTTCATTGTAGAAAAAAGATGGCCATTGCCAAACCCAGTATAATCCAACTTCAGGAATCTTAATCATTCTATTCATGCCAACATTCATCAAGCGGAATCTTCTTTTCAACTTATAAATAATAGTACTGAATTAAATTGATAAATACTTATTTCAGTATAAATTTGTATATATATAGTACTAATAAGTACTGAATAATACCGAATTAAATAAATTACAAGTTAAAAAGGACCGAGCCTTAATACAGTAGTAAAAGGACACCTTTTTTTACCCTCATATTATTAATATCAACCTTATCAACTCTAGTTTATTACATTTAGTGCTTGTACTTTTAGAAAGTAAAATTTTTGGACATGGCAGCTGTGTTAATCGCGAGAGTTAAATTCACCACCAAATTGAAATGAAAAGGATAAACGTAAAAATTCAGACAACACAGATCTAAGAATATTTTTTACCCCATGATTATACTCGTATCGTAATTTTGTTGTCAATGGTTCATAATGCTACATATATTGGTCCAAGTTTTATGACTAACAATTTCGGGCCCATCTATTACATCATTGGATTGGTCTAATAATTATTTTCAACTTATATTCAGTTCATTTCAATACTGCATACATATAAATTTACACTGAAATAAATTCAATTCAGTTCAGTACTACTACTTATAAGTTGAAAAGAACAGGGCCTAAGTTCATCAATTAGAGAAAGGATTTTCTCTTGCACTCAGTGACCAATACTTAATAATTGCAGAGAGTTGCAACAAAAAGACTTATTGCAATTGCAATCCAATGCAGCTATTAACATGAGACCAAAAAGAAATTATCACTGCCTCAGAAGAAAGTAAAAACAATGCAACAAAATTAGGGGAAGTCCCCACATACCCTGAAGATGCCCCCCAGAAATCCATCATGAGATTCGGACAATTCACTATCAAATTAATGATATCAAAATGTATAAGGCTGCACTAGAAAAGGGAGTTAAAATCGGGATTTCACCTTTTAAACATTCTCACTCTCACTCTCTCTACATTGTTTTTTGTGTTGTGTGTGTGAGAGAGTGAGAAAACTCTTTGGACTGGACAAAACCGGGTATTAGGAGTCAAAGACTGAACTATACTGACCAATGAAATGC
Organism: Euphorbia pulcherrima; assembly: GCA_947683365.1. Taxonomy (NCBI): domain Eukaryota; kingdom Viridiplantae; phylum Streptophyta; class Magnoliopsida; order Malpighiales; family Euphorbiaceae; genus Euphorbia; species Euphorbia pulcherrima. Next base: position 85,602,992 of record CANTUS010000014.1, read on the forward strand.
ATCTTATTTTACATGCCACCTGTAATACAAAGTCAGTGTACTAAAATGCTTTCTCAACAGTATTCAATTGGTTTTTCACCCTCAAAAGAATATGTTATAATGCTCATTGCAAACATATAATACAGTACAAATACTCACCAGGCAGAGAAGTCTTTAAACTCTGCTTTTGAAATACCCACTTTCCTTTTCTTAGCCACGATATTTGTCGATAAATCAACATCTACGGCAGCAGTTTCCGATCCAGATTGAGAGTTTCTCGCTTTCAAGTATTTTGCAACACCGCCACCAACCGCAGTTTTAGATTCTGTAGCTCCCGTGCCAGGGTTGCTATACCATGATCCTACCTTATCCTAATATATAGACACAACACAACAGTGGTTTTATAAGAAAAAAACAGTATAAATGGTATACACGGAAAACAAATCGAGAGGGTGCAGATACGAACATTTTCTCCATTGTCGGCATCCTCCTCTTTCGCCTTCTCTTGCTCTTCTTCTTCGTCTGGTTCTGTGTAAGGATTGACGAATATTGTTACACTGTTTATCTTGATCTCCTCCTGCATAAGTGAGGAAGGAATAGACCCACATATAAGGTAATTGAACACAAGAAACTTCCACCAAGTTTAAGTATCAATGCAAGTATGGGCCAAATACATCCATAGAACTTGGCAACTTTCCCTGGATGCCACCCTGAACTTTCAAAAGTTTCAATTAACCACTTGAAGTCTGCCTTGAATGCCACGTGTCATCTTCTGTTGGTTTGACTTTTCAAATGTGTCATTTTTCTGATTTTTTTTTCTCCCCAATCAGAAGCTGACACATGGTGTTGAGGAGAGAAACTAGTGCACTTTTGCCAAGTTTAAGGGGTTAATGGAAACTTTTCTAAGTTAAGGGTGGCATCCGACAAAAGTTGTCAAGTTAAGGGGGTCTAGATGCATTTGGCATCAAGTATGCAAATAACAATTCAAAAGATCATTGTGATTAAATTCTGAAAATAATGTCCAACAAACTAACCAGAGGCCGGTCATCGTCATCTACAGGAACCTTTTCCATGGCTGCCAATGTGGTCAAGCCGCCAACAACACCGCCAAAAACTGTATGCTTATAGTTCAAATGATTGGCCGACTTGTAGAGGATGAAAAACTGAGAACCGTTGGTGTGGGGCCCACTGTTTGCCATACTAACCACACCTCTTCCAGAATGGAGCAATTTTGAGTTTGGTTCATCTTTGAAAGGTTTTCCCCATATAGATTGCCCTCCTTTCCCAGTACCAGTCGGATCCCCGCCTTGAATCATAAAATTCCTGAACAAAGACAAATAAAATAAAACAATATCAATACTGATGGCTTCCTCAACCAAACAAAGATAAAATTCACACTGATCAATATCACAGCGGGAGTTAACAAATATACCGGATGCTTCTATGGAAAGCGACTCCATTGTAGTAGCCTTGTTCGCAGAGAGTAAGAAAGTTCTCACATGTTCTTGGGGTCATATCACAATGCAGTTCAATGTTCAAATCACCATGTGTTGTGTGCAGCTGGACATAGCCTTTCTTCTTTGGATTCTTCTCGACTTTGATATATTCGTACTCATTTTGAGTGACAGGGTCAAAAGAGGTAGAAGTGAAAGATCGTGAAGCAGCACCTGTTGTATAACGGCTTTTTACCTGAAAAAAAAGTCATATTAAACCAAGCACAGCTATCAAATCATATCAAGAGAAAATGAGATAGCGAATAACATCGGGAATATCTGAAAAGTAAGTTAGAAGTGAAATATAAGTTTTTCTCGAACAAAAGTCGAGATTTTAACCAGCAAGTTCAAAGCATCCACCACCACTTGTACACAGAAAAAATCAGAAGCAATGATAGTAGATCACTCAGCTATATGACGAAATAAAAGAACAGCAGGTCAACTGAAAAAGAGCGAGAAGAAAAAAGATGAAAATTAAGCAAGTTTTTTTGGTGTTGGTATGGCAATATATATCCCTAAGCTCCTATAATTTATCACAATAATTCTACTAACACTCCCCATAAATTTTTATTTTCTTATTTTTTCAATTATCATCACCCTTTAGTAGATATTTAGGCCTTTTTATAGCATAATAGAACAATATTATGTCAAAAAAGTCAAATAAATCTATTGCATTCTCAGAAGTACTCAATGTTGGTCAAATTTAACAATCACAAGCCTTATAAAATAAAATGAAAAATTCTGGACATAAAAATATTAGCTTTTTAGTTTCTAATGCACTGTTTCGTATCTAAAAGAAGCTCAACTTAGGGAGGAACTGAACTGACCATCTTAGCATTCACAGGCGCCCTCTCACCAGCCATGTGCAGGGCTATACGTGCAGCAGTTTTATCACTAGACGCAGCTTTAGCCGCAGCACCACTTCTTCCATGAACTGCAGCTGATGCAGCATCTACAATACTAAGACCTTGTTGGGGTTTAGACTCTGCATTAGAGTCCTCTTTAATGCGCGACCTTGCAGCTAAAATTGCAGCAAGTGCAGCAGCCCTTTCATTTTGAGCCTTACTGCCACCTCCACCATGAAGTGCAGTTTCCTTTGCCTTCTCAGTTCCAAGCTCTTTCAGCATTCGCTTCATATCTTCAGATACATTCATATTATAGGTTGGATCTGAATTCTTTAGCTCTGGAAGACAAAAATCAAAGCAGGTCATAATCATATCAAATATCAAAAAGGAAAAATTGTAAAAGCTATAGATGTAATTTGTAAATTTGTAAACCAATATAGCTCACCTTCATCATCAACTTTCAAACCTTTCTTCACATGATCAAACTCCAGAGTCACCCTCGTGTCAAGCGCATAAGGATTCTGTAAAGCATAAGCTCAGTGATGACAATGGGTTTATTTTCATTCTCAACACACTGACATAGTCAAATTAAATGCATGAAAATGTCGTTAGTACCTGAATTGTAATCAAGTCATCTCTAGTAAATGGCTCATCTGTAAGGAGCTCCTTCCAGTTCTTGGTCTTGATGTTTAATTCTTTAACTGCCTACGAAACAAAAGGCAAACAATCAAAAAATAACATCAAAGGAATAACTAGTGGTTCTATCAATCAGGTACTCAAAACAAACCTCGTAGCAGAACACATTCCCGGTAGTCTTGAGAGCTACAATGTGTGTAAATTCAGTAAAAACCTTATTTAGCACAGGGCAGTGATACTCTCCTGCATATGGTACAGAGAAAAAATTAATGGCTAATAAAGTGAATATACTATAACTGAAAACCAAACAGACATCTCTATTCAAGGGCACAAAACTACAGTAAAATTGCAACAAGAACCCCATGCGGTTACAAGGAGAGCCATCAAAGTCCCATTCGGACACTGTTTTTACATAGATGAACCGGTAAAAATAGAATAACAGCTATAACAGAAGTATTTAATTAACAAGATGACATTCAATTGTACCATGCAATTACTGCTATGTTTAATCAAATGCAACCATGATTCAGTTTATTTCAAAAATACTGATTGCATCCTCTGCACCACAGAAATTAATAGTACAAAACACAAACTAGCAATCTGCTGAATTGTGTATGAGAACTAAGGATTAACCTTCAGAATTCTTGTGAAAAGTGAGTGGAATAAGATCCTCCTGCTGGAGGGGAGCTCCAGTAACTGGATGCTTGCCATACTTCCTTAAATACGGCGTAATGCTCCTGCACACAAATTATAAAACAAAATTAACACGTCAAAATCATGGTTGAAAGCTAAAAAATGAGGAAGACGAAGCAAATATAGCAGAGATACTAACATTAATTCAAAGACGCTTCCATCCGCAGTGCACACTGGATACTCAAATGGCGTAAACGTTAGACTGCAAATACAATTGCAACACACAAATTAAGGAAATGTACAAACACAAAGGATTACAGCTAAAAACGACATTAAATGAAGGCAGGCAACTCACGCGCAACAATAGAAGGGGAGACGCTTGAAAGGGGTGTGGATTTCTTTGGATTTCGCCCCGCCCCATTCAGTAGCCCACTCTGTCTTCGTTATAAACATTCGATCTTTGCTGTGCTGTTTCTTCCCCATCGTTCAATTGATTTGTGAAGCTAACAACTGGATATGATTTTTCACAAGTTAGGTTTTTCTTCTATGTATCAATATCTATGAAATTTCGGAGAATTGGTTAAGCTTAAGCTGAGCCTTCAACTGTCAGCTTCTGCGGCTAGAGAGGGAGGGAACAGGCGATTGGATTTGAGATTATTTTGCCCCGACTGGGACTGTTGAGACGTAGAGGGTCGGCGATGCGATTTCGTATTGGCTGGAAGAATTTGGACTCCGATTGGATCTATGGCGGCTCGGTAATTGGGCCCATTTGCTATACCCATGACATGTCAATTAGCCCAAAAGCCCAATTTAAATGAGAAAACGGTCACTGCTCAATTAATTAAATTTTTTATAATATTTAGGAATATATTCATTGAAGTAATTTTATTTGGGGCTTAGTAAGAGTATTTTTAGTAGATAGTTCATTTTAACCATAGTTTTATTATATTGGCAAGAATAGACAATAAACTAGAAAAATGTTCTACACTAGCTTGCCTATTTTCTTTTTCTTATATAATGTGGCACAATTAATGTTGGACATTGTCTATTTAATCTTAGACAATCAAATGGACTACCAATTTATTAAATTAATTAATATTTTAATCTTTAATATTGAAATAAGCTTGTAATTAAATATTTTTTATTATTTAATTACACAATTATAGATGAAATAAATAATCTAGTGTAATTCTTTTTTATAGACATCATCTATTCTCAAAATGATTGACATATCATCAATGCGAACTTCTATTTTACATGTCACATAATCATGAAATCCACTATCTACTAAAGATGCTCTAATAATTAAGGCTTCTCATGCCTTCCAACAAGTGTACGTAAAAACCTTCTGCTCAATTAATTAATGCTATTGCTCACGAATTGCATGCTTTTTAAACCTATTTTTTTTAATATTGAAACAAGCTTGTAATTAAATATTTTTTATTATTTAATTATATAATTATAGATGAAATAAATAATCTAGTGTAATTCTTTTTTATAGACATCATCTATTCTCAAAATGATTGACATATCATCAATGCGAACTTCTATTTTACATGCCACATAACCATGAAATCCACTATCTACTAAAGATGCTCTAATAATTAAGACTTCTCATGCCTTCCAACAAGTGTACGTAAAAACCTTCTGCTCAATTAATTAATGCTATTGCTCACGAATTGCATGCTTTTTAAACCTAATTTTTTTTAAAAAAAAACCCGATTGCGCTAAATTAAAATTCAAACTAAAATCTCCACTCCAATGGCGAGTAATAAATTTGGTCTTAAAATGAAGATTATGTTTGTTAATATTAGACAAAATTTAATGGTCCGTTCAAAAATAAACTTTATCTAAGCACCAGTCCCTTTGATATGGAACACGGAACCTTAATACGCATATGAGTCCAAAATATTATAAATTTGAACCCCACATATACATATACTAAAATGTATGTTGATGATCCTTTTTACGCATCAAATCACTCGTCCTTTCTATAATTTCCTGAAAAAGAAATTTGTTCTTCTCCTATAATACAGTTTTCCGGAGATAGTAAAGATACTTATTATTTTTAATTGATGTAGAAAAGAACAATAAATTGCTATTATATAAATAACCAAAATGTATTACAAGTTTACAGGTTGCAGAGCCAATTTTATTAATAAGCATACACGCAAGCTCTAGAAAGCTTCTACTCTAATATGAACATCGAATATTACAAAGCATAAGATGTACACCAAACCACAATTTCAGGAAATGACATAACAGCTACAATCAAACAATTGAAATTTCAAAATACACACACAAAGAAAAAGCACTTGGGATATTTCTTGCTGCATGGGGTAGTGTTGTTTTATTTGACGGCAATAAAAGCTTATTCAACCAGGAATTGAAGGCTTCAAGACGTTATTATTTATTTAGCCCGCAGATATCCTTTTTCTTCCAAATAATTGATAATTGTTTCAGCCATATCACATGGGTCTTCCTTCTGTTTCAATACTATCTGAAAATAAAACAACCATGAAGGGCCTGTTTGGGATTGTTGTCAAAGCTACTGTCACGAAAATTTCCATTTATAAACTTCTAACATATTGCTGTTATTTTAACATTGGACAAAAGATTTTGACTCTTGATACTAATTAATTAAGAACTGTTTGCTATCGATTTCCAAAACATTTCAGGACAACAGCTTGAAAAAGCTTGAAATGAAGCTTTTTGGAAAAGCAACATGGGAAAGCAATCCCCAAACTGGCCCTAAGTTTATTTCGAGTTTAGTGCAAAGAAATGGATAACCAAGAAAGAATCTAGTTAACAATTCATCTCATATGATATATATTAGTATTACTCTTATATTAGTATTAAGATGATGGAATACACACCTCACAATTGAGCGGTGGTTCATATGGATCATCAATGCCAGTAAAACCTGAAAAAAAGCCAATTATACGCACCCCATTATGTAACTCAACTTGAGAATTATTTAACATCTAGCACACTATACAGAACATAATAAAGCCACTGCGAGAAAAAAAAAAATAGAAGATCTATAGTGATACCTTTGATCTTTCCAGCTCGAGCTAGTTTGTACAGGCCCTTTGGGTCCCTTGCCTCACACACTTGGAGCGGAATATCCATAAACACCTGACAAGGACAGCAATCAGGATATTCATTCACAGATTTCATTCAATTTGCCACCATGTACACACCTCGATGAAATCTCCTTCAGGAAGTAATGCACGGCAACGATCTCGGTCCTTTCGGTAGGGAGATATTAAACAAGCAAGGCAAATGACACCAGCATCTGCAAAAAGCTTTGCCACCTCCCCTGAAAATTAATACAATGCCATGTTGTCAATCATTAAAAGAGAAACAGGCTAGGAAGAACAAGGAAACAAAAATAGTAATAAACGATAGGAAAAATGAACAGATATAAACATTTACCAACTCTCCGAATGTTTTCAGCACGATCCTCAGCTTTGAAACTAAGGTCACTGTTTAGACCATGTCGAACATTGTCTCCATCAAGAACATATGTCAACTTTCCTCTAGAATGAAGATGTTGACTAAGAGCACATGCCACAGTGCTTTTCCCTGAAGTCCCCAATTTAATACAAAAAAACCATAAGCTCTATAATCTATATCTGAAGTGAATTCAAGTCCATGAAATTTTCACCCCTTGCAAACTCAAAGCAAGGGTAATATCTACCAATAGACACCACATTTCAGGTTGAGGTCAAATAAATGACAGAAATACGAGAAATTTATAATCAAGGACGAGCTAGTTTAGCAGGTAATCATGATTATATTGTGCAACTTCAGCAGCATCTTATGAGCAATTTAGCAGTTTCATTAAAACACAAACACGATAAGATCAATCAAGATTGAACATTAAACAACACTGGAGTTCAACATTGTAGGAACACAAAAGTACCAACTCGGTCAAATTGGCACTCAATAGATCCAATATCCTGATCAAGAGGGAAACATGCTACTCAGCATGCCATTGATAGTATGTAAATGGAGATGGAGCTTACACAACCATTATTCCATTTTCTAGATTAAAAACCAATGGCTTTATTCTAAACATGAATATCATGGAGGCAAAAATGTCACTGTTTTCACTTAGCAAGTCTTAGAACAGAACCTGATCCACTGAGACCGGTAATCCAAATGACACAGCCTTTCTGCTGCAGTAACTCCTGCCTATCAATTTTATCAACTGAACATTTATGCCACATAATGTTTGTTGACTTTCCATTACAAGGCATCCTGTGAAGATCTCCTGGTTACAATAAAATCAGAAACGTAAATTTATGCAGACCGTGAAAGAGAGGAAGAACTAAGAGGAAAGTAAAGACACCTTTAGCCCCAGAAAAAAATCCAATGAACCTAAGTTAAACCGTTCTCATCGCCTTAGCAGACTAATTTAGAACTAGAGCATGAGCATATTTTGCCCACAGATATGAATATGAATTAATATAGGACAATTGGAAGTTAAAATATCCAAAAAAAAAAGTCCAGATTCTAAAAATCAAATGCCAATTGCCAAATGATATGTATACATTGAATATATTATGCAAAGGCATAGGCATATCCACACATGTAGTGACCTGCCTCTATTCAGAAGCATATTTCACTAGTAATATTCCATGGAATCAAAAACTGATTAGAACACCAACTTGTCATGGTCAAGTCAAGGCAATGAATGACAATCAAGTACCAAATCCGTTTACCCTCATTTAGTCAAATTTACTTTCTCTTTAACATGACTGACCAAAAGACAAGGGAAACAAACAACAAATCAATTGAATCAAAGATAAAATCGATCATAATCTAACAATCAATGGAGAGAAGTAAGACCTGAAATATCCGACAAGTTATCAGTGAACGACATAGGGGAATCCTTCATTGCCGAAATTAGCGGCGAAGATCTCAGCCTGAAATCACCGGCAAGATAACGGAGGTTAAAATTGTTGATCACATTGTCGGAAACGGAAAACCTCGCAAACCGGAGCTCCGGCGATCGGAAAGGTAGAGATTCAAAGTCGAGGAAGCAACCAGAAAGTTGCTGCAGAGCTACCATCTCGCAGAAGCAATATTGAAGCAGGACATAATTATAAATGCGTAGCTTTATATACAAAAAGAACGGATAATAGAATTGGAATAATGAGAGAAGTTGAAAGGGAAGTAATGATATTCAATGGTGGTGAGGGGAAAGAAATGGAGCTCGTCTTCTTAATAAATTATACCCTCACAATTTGGTAAAACAACCTTACAACTCTTAAATTTAGTAAATATGAACCTCAAAACTCTTTAACTTTAATATATTTAATTTTATTTTAATAAATTAATATTTAATTCAATATTAATAAAATAATTTTAAATTTAATTTTAAAAAAAATAATATTTAACATATCACTTGAGATTCACTTTAAAAAAGTATAAAAAAATTTAAAATCTAATTTAATAAATTTAGAGGTATAAAGTTTTTTTTAAAATTCAGAGATTAAGGGGGTTTGTGAGGCAACTATAAAGTCCATGTGTATTGATTGAAGATTATTGATAATGATTGAGATTTGGACTCATTGAAATTGAACCCATAATAATAGATACTATAGGATTTTAAATTTAACCAATTTTTTCATGATTAATTAAAAGAAACCTTTATTTTATTTCTTTGTCTCTCGTTTACACCTAAGACATTATGTTTTGATTTGATTTTTTATTAAAACGAGATTTTGCTAGAGCCGGCCTTATCATTTTCATCTAACCTTTGTGAATGTATTTAAGGCAAAGTGAAAAGATAAAAAATAGAATTAAATTGAATCGGATTAACTCAAATATATTTAATTCAATTTTCGATTTATGAAATTTGAGATTTTCAGTTTTAGTTCGATTCGATTTTAGATTTAAGTATGATAGAGTAAAAAAGAAAGAAAATTGAACTAAACCGAAAAATCAAATTAAATTATTCCAGTTTGATTTTCGATTTATATTTTTTCCTTAATAGTTATTAATTCGATTCAATTCGATTTTTAAAATCTAAACGAACTTTACTCTATCCTAATGTAACAATTGAACCAAGTTCAATTAATATATTATGTATTGATTTAATACTAATAAAAACTAAAATAATAATACTTCAGAAAAACAAAGCAATACCTCCAAACTAAGGTTATTACTAAATAATTATAATACGTACCAATAACTATATTAAGAGTAATAATATTAATAAATATCAATTATTACAATTAATAAAGTTATTTTAAGTTAAAGTATTAAATATTCTTTAGGCTTACACGCCAAATTTTGTATTAATTTGGAATTGACTTGCTAACTCCAACTACCACTATATCCGGCACGTACAATATTAAATTTGCACGTTAACAGTAAGTGACACGAATGTAATTACATATTTTAAGGATTGTGTTTTTGTTTGATTTAAATCTATTATCTTTAAATTAGTATTTTTTATATATTTTTTATTAAAAAAATATAGAAAATATCTCACATTTAAATTTTGATATGTATTTATTTTTTTATTATTTTATTTTTTTTAATTTATTTTTTCTATAAATATAACACATGTCAAAAGATAAATGGAGGAATATAAAAAGAAACACCAATTTAATAACAGTATATTTGAATCTGTTTTTGCTAAATAAGTTTTGAGTGAAAACTATATTGATTCAATCATACCATAAAAAATTTAGGAGGGCTCTAAAACTTTTTCCACAGATGCATTTTATCCTTTTGATATGAATCAATAATTTATGTATTTAGTTATTATTAACCAAGTATTATGAGATATATAAGCAATAAAAAGTTATTGACAACAACGTACATCAATTACATCTAAAAATATTAACTGACAAATACACTATTAAATTACATTAAGATCATAGCCTATATAGAAACGTATAGTCTCTAATTAACATTTACACATTATTTGGTAAAAACAAAATTAATTACTCCACCCATTTATTTTAATTATCTTTTTAGAATTTTTATGGATATAAAAAAAATAATTGTTACATTATTAGTGTGATTAATTCATCATTTGTATTTTTAATTTTTTATACTAAATTTCTCTTTCACCTCAAATATTAACATATAATTTTATTAATTAATAATCTCTCCGAATTAATATAAGGATAAATTAACAAAAAGAATTGATAATTTAGACTAGCAAATAAGAAGAAACATAACGAACAAAAAGCTAAGTGTTAGGGTTGCAAGCGAGTTGAACGGTTTGAGAGAAGTTCGAGATCGGTTCGGTCAAAGCTCGACTTGATAGAGCTTGACTCGAGTTCAAGATCGGCTTGAGATAGAGTCAAGTTGAGTTTCTTAAGGTTTGGCTTGAAAGCTCGGAATCAGACTCGTATAATATTATGCATTGAATGTACTTTGAGTATTGTTCGATTTTAATATTTATCATTGACTTGAGTAATGATTCCCATTATTAGTTTTTCATAAAAAAACTAAAAAAATCATTTTTCCTTAAAAACTTTAATAATAAGGTAATTTGCTCATGTTATATTCTTCTCATTTCTGGTTCATTTCCAAAAAAAAAATTTACCTGATAATTTAATATAAAATATTTATTTTTATGTAAGGCTCGTAAACTTATGAGTTTGAAAATAACTACCTAAAATTTTTTAAGGTTAGATATCATTTCCCTTTTTAAATTGAGACCAATTTAAATAAATTCAATTTCAGTTTAGTTTGCATTGTTTGAATATTGTAACCTCTATAATTGTTTGACAAAAGAGTGTTGAACTTTAGGATTTAATATTATAGTTTAAATAGTACTATTACCAAACAAATAAAATAGTGTTATTAACTTCCACTCAGTAAACAAATAAAATTTAAACGTTTGATAATACTATTTAATTTGTTTATGTAAATAGTACTATCAAACAAGTATATGTAATAATACTAATTAAATAGTTTAAACGTTGAAATAGTATTACCAAAAAAATTTACACTCGATAAAGGAAAATAATATTATCAAACGTTTAAATAGTATTATCAATGTCAGACGCTCTTGTTTTTGAGTCACTTAATAAATTAGGACATGATTGTATTATTCGAGACTCTAATGGTAGATTTCTTGTGGCGAGATGGGTGATTATGTGAGGGAGAGTTGACGCGTTTGTTACAGAGGTAGTGAGTTATAGAGAGATACTTGGTTGGCTCAAGAATAAAAAGTATGATGATATCATTTTAAAATCTGATGCTCTGAATGTGGTGCATGCTTTAAATAATCGTTGTTCTTTTTCTTCTCCTATTATTTTTATTTTTAGAGATTGCTTAGAGCTTGTTAAACATTTAAATCGTTTCGCTTAGTTTATGTGTGTCGTAACGCGAACCAGGTTGCTCATGTTCTCATTATAGTTGTGGGTTCCTCAACTAATAAGAGCTTAAAGTAATACTTGTCCACCTTTAATTAAAAATATAATCGTCTCTCATTGATTTTATGATATATATTCTTCGGTAAAAAAATATATTATTTATAATTATTTCCATTATCAAACAACTATTGCTCCATTGGCTAATTCTCCTTCCAAATTTTTAACTGATATACATATCCAAGTATGCGAATTGAGTTTTACATCGAACTTCAATAGAAATGATAACTTTTAATAACTAAAGATAGATTTTGATCTACTTTCATTACTATTAATTTTGCATTTTTACACCTAAAAATAAATAAACAGCTAAAGAGTAAACTGCTAATTCACATACTACTAAAATTTACTCTTTTTGAAAAATATAATGTGAAATATGTGTGTATATATACAAAGTACAAAGTACAAAGTGAAAAACGTAAAAATCAATAAATTATTTAGCCTTTACAGTATAATAATATATACATGTATGCAACACGTTGATTGCATTTATTGATTATTAAAAAGCAGGGCAGTTTTTAATTGAGTAAATTTTTAAAAAGTACCTTATAGTTTCATTTATTTATAAAATGGGGTTTGAATTTTTTTTTATAAAATGGGATATGTGGTTTTAAAAAATTTGTAAATAAAGGATCCTCAATATTAAATTATGTCACAAAATGAATAATCTTGTTTGTCTATCATCTGAATTTTTGCTGGTTATTAAAAATACATTATAAATTTTTAATTTTTTTGACTAGTGCATATATTTTTTTAATTAAATTACAATATCAAATTATAAAAAATAAAAAAATCTCTAAAAATTAGTAAACTCTGACGTATATTTTTTAAATAATAAGGCTAAATTATTAGAATATTATATTATTTAAAATATTTAATGTAATATCACTATTTTAAAGTCAAAGTCTCCTTTTTATAAATTTTTTAAAATTACAAATCTTATTTTTAAAAAAAAATTCTTCAAATCTCATTTTATAAATAAATAAAATTAAAAGATAATTTTTTTAAGTGTAGCCCTTTCAATACATATAAACATAAAAATTATTGAATTGCTAGCCTTTACATTATTGATAATTATATATACATTATATTCAACACGTTGATCGCATTTGGTTGCCTGCTCATGTTCTGATTTGGATTATTTAAAGTTAGAATATTTGAATTAATTTTAATTATTTATTAAATATTAATAGTTGAAATTTAATTTTATTATAGGTCCCATAAATTATTAAAATTAAATTTTAATAATTAAAATTTAATAAATAATTAAGATTGATTAAACATATAACTTTATCATTCATTAATTTTAGATAATTCAAATCCCTCGGGGGGAGGGGCAATTTTGTACATGGACTATGATTCTTCAAATTTCATGGGATTTTAAAGTTTAATTATTTTTTATATTTAAATAGTTGAGATTCCATACATTGTGAATCATATAAGAATAGTCTTATTATATAGATAAAAATAAATAATTAATTAAAAAATTATTTTATATTAGTTTATTTATTTTTTCTTTGTTATATGATGTGGCATAATAAATATTGAGTATTGTTTATTAAATGGACTACCAAATCATCAAATTATATAACAAGCATGTAATTAAATATTTTTTTATTATTTAACAAATTAACTAACAAGTCTGTAATTAAGTATTTTTTTATTATTTAATCACACAATTATAAATAAATAGACAATCTAGTGTGGCTTATTTTTATAGATATTGTCTATTTTTTAAATCATTGACATATCATCAATGTTAGTTTCTATTTCACATTTCAGATAATCCTATAATCAACTATTTACTAAAGATGCTCTAGATAACTATATTCATTTAAATATAACAATTAATCTTAACCAAGCCAATGATAGTAGTGGCAAAAACATAAAACATAAGATCCTATAATATTCTTTCCAAACAACTCGAAATATGAACTTCTATGATTGTAGATCTAAATAAATAATAAGATATAACCAGAAATTCTTATAATTGTTAAAAAGGGCGAAAATCAATGATCTAAACTGCTTCTGTTGAAACAACAAGTAAATCTTTGAAATCTTGAATGGTTTTTATAAATATGAACTTTGAGAGTTCAAAAACAAGATTGATAAAAAGAAAATAAAAGCAACTTTACCACTACCTTAACATTAGACAATTCAAATCATATATAATATGTGTGTAAGGTGTATAATGAGTACCTTTATCTTGTTTTCCTATATATAATTGAATAGCTTTTTCTCACCCATCAACCTATCAATGGATGTCAAGGTGACTCGCTCACCAAACGTACCTATGCAAGTGGAAAAAACAAGTTCGGACTTAAAACTCTCCGATAATACATTTGTTACTAATACGGTCATATATAAATTTTAAGGCTAAGTTTTAAAAAAGTAACACGTAGTTTCACTCATTTATAAAATGGGGTTTGGAATATTTATTTTTGTAATAGTTTTAAAAAATTTACAGATAAATAATCCTTAATATTAAATTATGTCACGTAAATAGATAATCTTATTTATTTTCATCTGAATTTTTACGGCCTGATTATTAAAAATACACCTCACATTGTGATTTTTTTAAAAAAATTTTGATAATGCAAATATGTTTTTCAATTAAATTATGATAATAATTTAAAAAATAAAAAAAATAAAAAAATTCTTCAAAAATTACTTAAATTATGACGTATAATTTATAAATAATAAGATTAAATTATTAAAATATTGAATTATTAGAAATATTCAATGTAACGCCACTATTCTGAATCCATAGGCCCCTTTTACAAATTTTTCGAAACCACATACCCCATTTTACAATAAAAAATTCTCGAACTCTATTTTATAAATGAGTGAAACTAAAACACTTTTTTTAATTTGCCCAAATTTCAAAGATTGGCCTAAACGTACAATAACTTAATACTATTTTATTGACATAATAATATATAAAGCTCAAAATTTGACATAAACATACATCAACATATTATTTTACTAAAATAATAATTAGAATTATCATTGCCAATTAAAAAATTATGGGAAACTCCTTTTCTAAGAAAAATTATTAAGATTGTTAATACCTTACTAAAATATTTATAAATTCATCATTAAGTCAAACTATTCTTAAACATGCATTCCCTTCAATTCTATTTATATACCATGTCATCCGCTTATTTCTCCCTTTTTTTCTTTTGATTTTATTTCTTATTTTTCATTTATCTCTCAAACCGTTGATTTTTTCGACATGCCGCTTCAGAGTTTTTTGTTCGTCTTATTTTTAACCTTAGAATGATACCCATTGTGATATTTTTGAATTTTTTCAACTGGTAGACATCTAGTAGATGTCTGGTAGACATGTTGTAGATATCTAGTAGATGTCTGATATATCTAAGTTTTGACAGTTTTTTATGAAATTATTATGTTAGTTTGCGTTGTTGTTTCTTTGATTGCATCTAGTTTTGCTTTGGATTTCAGATAAGATTTTGCTCTATTTGTTACTCAAAATTAGGGGTGAGTAAAAACCTAAAAAATCGAACAGAACCAAGAAACCGAACCAAACCGACCTGAACCAAATCAAAGTTATTCGGTTCGATTATCAGTTTATATATTTCCAATAATTATGTTTTTGGTTCGGTTCGACTTTTTTTATTACAAACCGAAAAAATAGAAAACCGAACCGAATTAGCTTTAATTTTTTTTATATATGTTAATGTTTTTTATGTTTTTTAGTTCAATTTGCAGTTTATACTTGCCAATAAATTTTTTCTTTTTAAATTAACAATAATTTATTTAGTTTTGAAGATATTTATGTTGATTTTTGGTCATTTTATATATTAAATTTATATTTAAAAAATAAAAAATTACTAAAAAAAATTAGTTTGGTTGAAACCGAATTGAACTGAACTAAAATATTTTGATTCTGTTTGGACCGAACCAAAATATACTCGGTTCGTTATTCGGTTCTTACACTTCCGTTGTTTGATTCTCGGTTCGATTTTTTAACCAAACCGACATTTGCTCACCCCTACTCAAAATATGAATTTTGATTTGTTGTTCATCATTTGGGTTTTGCAAGTTTAGCTCTAAATCTTATGCTTATGAAGATTCTGCACTAATCCTTGATAATTTGAAGCAAACCGGCTGCAGAAGATTATAAAATATCAACGTATATTTATTTTGGAAATTTAGCGATTGTAGCCTTAGACGATTGGACATCTACCGAACATCTACCATATTTTCACTAGACATCTACTAGATGTCTATCAGTTGAAAAAGTTCAAAAATCTCACAGTGGGTATCATTTTAAAGATAAAAATAAGATGAACGAAGAAAAACTCTAAATCGGTATGTCGAAAAAATGAACGGTTTAAAAGATAAATGCAAAATAAAGTAAAAGAATTAAAAAAACATAAATAGTAATAACTATGGATAAGGAGGAAGGATTTTATTTTAATTGTTTGGAGACGGGTGTAAGTTTGTAATTAATTTCATATATGTGTAAATATTTTTCAACTTAACCTAATTAATTTGAGATTTATGGACATCTATATAAGAAGCCATTTTTTAAATATGATGAAAAGTGCACAAATTCCAAATTTTAAGCTTTTAAATCTGCGTTTTATTGCTTATAGGGAATCTCTTCGAATTTGACTTTAATATTTATTTCATTGTTTGAATTCTTTTTAGGATTTTATTTCGTTTAAAGGATGGACTTGGCAGCTTTTTTTAGTTTTGCTGATAAAAGTGAATGATATATTGAATTATATCAAAATAAGTTATATTGGATTGAAAACGAAACATTACCTAAATGTAAAGGTCAGCGCCTTTATAAAGCAAGTGAATCAGAATATCTTCCACAAAATTATACATGGTTGCATTATATAAACGGACAATAAATTGTTGTCTGATCTTTTAATTAGTTCCGATGTTGATTATTTTCAATATAGCTTTGATTATTCAGGATTATTTCTAGACATTATATACCATGTTTATTTAGTTGGGTAAGACGTGATGACAGTATTATTGCTTATATTTTGATAAGAGCTGTAATTTTTGATGTGGTAACAGATATTTGGTCTACTCTTATTGTTTTACCCATTCATGTGATTTTGATATAATCCTTTTCTAAAAAAATTACATGGTTGCATGCGATAAGCATTTATTTTAGGATCTTCCCTTAGATGGACTATTAGTGCTCTTTTCTCGTGGAATTTTCTGTAATTTTAGGTAATTAATTTTTGGATAAATTTTAAAAATATGTTATGTAGAATGATTATTTTATAAAAAGATTATTGCGAAATTTATTTTTTAAAATGATGCTTGTGGTTTTAAAAATTAGTAAAAAAAATTTCCAATTAAAATTAGCTTATAAAAAAGAGTAATTTTATTCATTTTAAAATTTTTTGTAGCTTAGTTAATAAAATACAATACATAGATACCTTAATAAATTTTAGAAGTTTGAAAAAAAAATTACAAGAACCTATTAATAAAACATTCAAATTATCCTTAATTTTACTCATTTATTTTTTAATAATATAACACCCAAATATTAATCAATTTATATCATTCATCTAATTAGATATAATGGGCTTAGTGTCAACAGTTTACATGCACGCGGCTCCTACTTTAACAAATTTGGGGAGAGTAACTGCACTGGAACCAACGTTTTACGAGCATTGACATAATTTAAACTCTTAATGAATTTCAGAAGAGAGGGCATTCTAGCGACAAATGATTTCTAAAGTGAAAAAAAGGCAGAAAAAGAAGCCATTACATAAAAGAATTTGTAACTGGCAGTATAAAGACCCTTGGTTCACAATAAATATGAACATCCAGGTCTTGTAAAAACCTTGTTCAATGTAAAACCAATCTTATTTGAATGCAAATTTATAAAAAATAAGGTAAACTTCAAAGACTCAAATGCTTGTCAAACACCAAGTGTTCATCCATATCTAGCGAACGCATATATATAATATGAAGCTCTATCAAAAGCCAAATATTCAACAAGCCATAGTTGTCAAATCGGGATACGAATCGAGAATCAAAATTCAAATTTAATGAATCAGGAAACGTGAATCGAATAGAATTCTATTCAACTTCATAAAATTATAAAAAATAATATATTTAATATTTTCAACTTCACATATTCAGTAAAGAAAAGCTACATATATTATTATTGTTAATATTTTAGTAATGTTGACATTATAGACTAAACTAAATAACATTTAATAATCCAAAAGTCACCTATCAATTATGTGGTTTACAAATTTATATACATAGCATTATAAATTTGTAAATATAGTATTATAAATATTATGAACTTTAACAAATTTATGTTCAACAATATTATGAACTTTACCAAATTAATATTTGAGAATAAATGTTCAACTGTTTAAAAATTGAAATTGAGTTAAGCACTTGAGAAACGTGGTGGTTTAATAAATTAATGACTAGCAGACTAAATCTACTATTGTTGTTATTAATACTCCTAATAAAGTACTGGATTACCGTGCAATTCATGAGGGTGGGTGGATAGTTTAATATGGCTAGCAGACTTAATTTACTACTGTTGTTACTAATATAAATGAAGTATTTGATTACCGTGCAACTCATCATTTATAATAAAGAAAAACATTAAGAGTGAAGTCTGCCTTTTACTCTTCTTCAACCTTAACTTCCATATCAGAAGAAACTAAAGTTTTCTGTTCACAAGAACAAGAAAGGCGCCATCAAGAAGAAATTTCTGGCCACTAACTAGGGGCTGAAGCTCATCTCGTCTTCAAGAATATGCTCCCTATCTTTATTCTCATATTTTCCTTTTTTTCTCCGGCTATGTTCATGAATCAGCCGAATCGGCTTGAATCAGACAATTCGGCCAATTCACCACCGATTCAGCCGATTCACCCCTGTTTCATGGTAGATATCAATTCACCCCATAAATTCAAATCTATTTCAGAGTGAATCGAATCGAATCATACGATTTTGATAACTACGCAACCAACCTACGAAACGATGAAGATAACACTCCCCAAAAGAATTATTTGGCAAACTCTTGGAACGAAGTTTCATACATCATTAATTTGGAATGATTACTTGAGCTGTTAAAGCTGATAAGCTCAATTCAAGGACAGAAACTAGAAAACATATATTTTGATTCATGAGTTTGTCTGACAAAGGACTTCCAAATACATACAAAATCAAGTAACGCAGTAAATGCTTTAATTGGACAAGCATATGAGAAAATGATAATGTAAAACACACAATGGTTCCAAACAACATATGAAATCAAGCTCAGACAACAAAATGAAATGGAACTTAAAATGATACAGCAAAAGAGAAACCAATACAATTTGAAATCAAGCTTAGACGCTAAATAATCCGAGCATGCTTTAATGTTTGGAACATAATGAACTAACGAAATACACATTCATTGCATATGGGCCGACCGATCACATGAAATAACAAGCTTAGGAAAAAATCAACTCAGAACACATGAAATAAAATCCAAGGGAAACCAATGCAAAGTAAACTCATCCCAGTGTACAAACCACCAATGCAAAAGATAGCATTAAATCAAATTAAAATCCAAATTCAATTTACCCATTTAACAGAACACTAAAGATTCTTCGTATAGCCTAAGGTAATTTCGAAGGGTAAAAAATGCTCAAAAACAATGAACATTATTAGCATCAATTGAATATCGAATTGCAAAATAACCTGCGATCCAACACTACAATAAACTAAAAATGACCAATGTTATCAAACATAATTGACAAAAATGTAAATAGAAGAGATAGTCTCATCAAATTCAAGGCCAACACAAAATTTAAAGACTTAATATCCATAAATTCAAAACACAAAGCTGACAATAACACCAAAAAAGCTCTTAAGAAGCATCCTATCATGAAATAGATTAAAATAACAAACATCACCATATGATTATCGAAATTAATCGACGCTCTGCATAATATCCTCTGCTGTGAACTTGGTGCCCTTATCCTTATCAGCGGCGGCGCGACCCTTAGCCTTCCTGTCAAGCAGCGACTTCCGGTCCTTGTCAAGGCGGAGCTTAGTGATGGCGACTTTAGACGGATTGATTCCAACATTAACAGTGGATCCGTTCACCTTCTCCCTAGTGATGCGCTCGATATGGATCACCCACTTCTTACGGTAGACCTGCACCACCTTGCCTTCACGGCCCTTGTAAGTACCGCGGACAACTTGAACCTCATCGTCCTTGCGAACGGGCATAGATCGGACGTTGTACTTCTGTCGGAGATCTGTGGAGAGCGGGGCGCTCATAAGAATCCGGCGTACGGATGAAGGCGCCGTGAAGTGAGCCTTACGGTTCTTCCGGCGGGAAGAGGTAACCCTTGGGTTGTATTTCATGGCTAGGGTTTCGGAGTTAAGCGCCGATGCAGAACAAAAGGTGCTCCTCAAATATATAGAGAGGAAAGTAGGGTTTTGCAATGTTATGGTGGGCTTTTGTGGCCCAATTATAAATATTTATTTACCAATAGACACGATCATGGGTTCGGGTATCCGTCCGGTTCGTGTCCGTTTAAGTGGGTTAAATTTGGGCTCTTTTTTTTTTAAAGCTCGAGCCCGGTGAAGTCGATATTTTATGGGTTTGGCTTGATTTTTATATAAATATCTGAGTTCGGTCCGATGAATAATTATTATATTTATTAAATATTTATATATGATATTAAAAATTATTTTTAATTTTTATATTTTAATCTATTGAATTTTTATACTAATGCTATCTATTTATTAAATTATTCAAGTTGAGAATGTAATTATATATAAGATTCGGACATATTTATATAAAATTTTATCTTTTTTTACTCTTTCAATATACCAAAAAGTTAAAATAAATCTATTATGGGCTTTGGGCTGAATTTGGAAATGACCTCTAAAGCTCGACCCGAGCCCGAAGTTTTAAAGTGTTGGCCGAACTGGGCTTGAGTTGATATTTTTAATCAAAAGTCTGATTAGGTCCGACCTGAACCCGATCCAGCCCGCCCCGACGAACAACTCTAGTCACCAATTGGAATTTTGATACTATATTTGAAAAAAATAATTTTTTGACTTATCTGCACTTTTTTTTATAGGAAAAAGCACTAAACTATATTTAACTGTGCAAATTAATAACGTAAATATCCTAAAGTTTGCAAAATACATTATATATAAAGTTTACAGCTCATTCAAACAAATTTTGCTCTCAATTTCTCTCAATAAAGATCGTTATTCGTGGATGTTGCTTCATTCTTATGTTTTTTCATCTCGAATCATTTATTCATTAGCAAATTTCCTTCTGTAATCTGTCTTCTGTGCAAACAATCATGAAACGGTTTGCAATTTTCACTCTCTTTTGTAATTTCGAATTGATTTTCATCAACTGAACATGAAAAACACTCATGTTTTGCTTCATGTGAATGGATCATAGACAGAGGATAACAGATTTATTGGATTCAAGGTAGATGGAGTGTCTGTTCCAACCAAATCGATTTATTGGATGATACGGATTTATTGTTTGTTCTTATGTATCTGTAGCAGATTTATAACAGATCTGCAATAGATTTATATCTGTTAGAAATCTAATATATATGTGTTATATATATGTTATAAACGTAGAATAACTCTATATTCTACAAGCATGATAAATGTCTAATACAAGTTTATTGATGAATGTGAAATAATAAACTTTTTGTTCAACTGAGTTTAATTTAAGTGTTGACACAACTTTATTGATGAATTATGGTGGTTGATGTATATTATTTACTTGTTAGCATAATATGATCAATTTAAACAACTCAAAGTAAATAAGTGCAAGGTAAAGAAAATCAAACACAAGATTTTTATACTGGTTTACCCCACCTGCGCCCAATCCCCGAAGTTTCCTCCTTCGAGGTTAAATCCACTATATGTTCTCCTTCTGAGGCATAGAATCCTTTACAATCTGGAATCCTATGCACACATAGAGTACACCACTTTTGTTGCTTTTGATTCCTTAATATAAGAGTACCATCCTCTTAGATTCTTCTATCTCACCAACTTCGTCAAGTTGTGAGCAGGGTTGAGGACCTCAGCATTCTCGCCTACTCTGTTATAACTTAGAAGCCTCGCTAAGTCCCCCTTATCTATCTTCTGATCACCTTCTTCTTCAGTTGATTGATTGATGAATTTGTGCTCTCGTATTTTATTATCAAGTAGCACTTAAAACATATTTTAAATGAGTTGTTCTAATCGAGCTTTTGAATTACAAACAGATATGATGATAAATTTATTTACTTTTGAGGATTTGCACAGTTTTATTATAATGTGTGCACTTGTGGAATTTTTGCTCAACACATTGAAGGTTGGGGATAGGTGTATTTATACTCTCTTGCTGTATTTGTATAGTTGCAACAAATCATGGGCCAAACTTTCTTTTTATGGTAAATGTTTATCTAGGGTTTTAGACATCTTATAAAGTTGATATAATCATTTTCATGGTTCGGGTGATAATGCAACTCTAAAGTTGATTTTTTTGTCTATTTAGTCTTTGTGAGAATTTTGCAATTTTGTTAGCAGATGTCTATTGCTTTGCCAAACTTCTGTTATCAATACGTTATTATAACTAGTGCTTACATGCAAATGGGATCTATGAGTCGTAACTTAGCTACCAATACATGTTGATTATATGATGTGAGACTTATTTTAAATTTCGGTGAATACACTCGTAATAAGGGGTAAATATTTGAGGTAAAGTCCTAACATAATGGTTAAGACCGAACTTGTGACTTCTAGAGATTCCGAGTTCAAATTACTTTTGGAATGAGTGAAAATTTTGCTAGTTGTGAATAGGTCCCTCTCTGGACCTAACTTTGCTAGTTGTTACATGATTTTAACTTTGCTAGTTGTTGCATGATTTTATCGATATATACTTTATTAGACATTTGGCCAATATATTATCATCAAGATGCTGGGTTATTTAATTTTTCACCTATCCACTACCTAAACATCTTTTTCAAGACAAACCCGCACTGAACAGTTTGAACATCTAAAAATAAAGAATATGTTAATTAATACTTATGATCAAGATAAAGTAATTATAATTTTTTTATATATTTTGTACTTCATATTGTATTTAACTTTTTATTCATGCTTTGTAATATAAATTTAGAAGAGAACTAAGGGTTTGATCTTAAAACATCACTGCCTTTTTATATAATTGAGTAAATTAAAGGTTTTCATAATTTTATTTTAACGAGTTTTAAATTCCAAGATTAAACAATTAGGTAAGAAGTCATTCTTGCACACTCTTATAAGACCTGTTTGTCGGGCAGGCTGAGTCGGACTTAATTGAACTTTTAATTAAACACATCAATCCAAGCACGATCTGACCCGATTCACATTTTAAAACTTCGGGTTCGGGTTGAGCTCGGCCCAGATTTTAGAGGTCATTCTCAAGTCCGGCTCAAAGCTCATAAATAGATTTTTTTTTTGGTATACTAGAAGAGTAAAAAAAGATAAAATTTTATACAAATATGATAAAATCTTATATATAATTATATTTTCAACTTGAATAATTTAATAAATGGATAGCATTATTATAAAAATTTAATAGATTAAAATATAAAAATCCAAAATAATTATTAAATATATTATATAAATATATAATAATTATTCATTGGGTCGGGTTCGGACTGGGCTTGAGTATTAATTGTAAAAAATACACATGTCTTACTAAAATATTTACAAAATTCATCATTAAGTCAAACTAATTTCATTTATAAAAAAAATATAAATAATTTACAAATTAACAAAAACAAGAAAAGATATTTACATGAATACGGTCTGGTATTTATCCGGTAAATATCTAGTATTCGTCTATTAATTGTCTAGTAGTTATCCAGTAAATATTGTTATGAAATTGTCATATATTATACATATGTTAGATGTCATTAGATCCATAAAAAACTGTCAAAATTAAGACGTACTAGACAATAACTAGATATCTAATAATGATCTACTAGATAAATATTAGATTAATACTAGATGTCATATGTTATGTAAATATTGTTATGAAATGTCATATTATATATATATATATATATATATGTTATGTAAATACTAGATGTCATATTATATATATATATATATATATATATGTTAGGTGTCATTAGATCCATAACAAACTGTCAAAATTAAGACATACAAGATAATAACTAGATATCTACTAATTATCTATTAGATAAATAGTATATGTCATATGTTATGTATATTTTAGAAATATATTTAAAGTAATAATTTACTAGATAATTACTAAATAATTACTAAACAATTACTAAATATTTATCAGATAAATACTACACTAAATTTATATAAATATTTTTCCTTATTCTTACAAACTACCAAATTATTTTAATTTTTTTTATGAAATTTTAGTAAGAACCCAAAAATTTATGACCGGCCTATAAAATATGTGACGTTGGTGAGCTCAGACTGAATTTAGAGAAAAATGAAAGACCCACGCAGCATGTGAACAAGTTTAACTGGGCTCGAACCGGGCCAGCCGGATACCGGCCATGAACAGGTTTAAGTGGCAGTAGAACTCCTACAATTATTGAGGCGTGTGGTGGTCCGCACCGCATCATAAATAGTCTCAAAAATGTTTTTTCTTTCTATTTGCCCCATCTCTTCTTCCAACCAAATAATTTCAGATCTCCCATTTTTGTCAGTTCCAAGGATTCACTCATTCATCCAACAATGTCTAATTCCAAATCTAAAGTAATTCACAATCTCTCCCCATTGCTCAAAGTCTACGAAGATGGGCACGTCGAAAGATTCATGGGCACCGAAACAATTCCCCCTTCTCTCGATTCCCCAGTCCAATCCAAAGACGCCATCTTTTCCCCAAATCTCAATCTATCATCAAGACTCTATCTTCCAAAATCAATACCCGCCGGCCAAAAACTCCCCGTGTTAATCTACTTCCACGGCGGCGCATTTTGCATCGAATCCGCCTTCTCTCCCACTTACCATAACTACCTCAACAGATTAGTTACAGAGGCCAATATTGCAATTGTCTCCGTTGACTACAGATTAGCCCCAGAGCATCCTCTCCCTGCTGCTTATGACGATTCCTGGACCGCCGTCAAATGGGTTGCCTCCCATTTTAACGGCGACGGCCAAGAGGAGTGGCTAAATAAATATGCCGATTTTAACAGGATTTTTCTCGGAGGTGATAGTGCCGGTGGGAATATAGCTCATTTGATGGGTAAGAAATGTGGGGAAGAGACATTTGTTGGGGTTAATTTAATTGGGATTGTGTTAATTCATCCTTATTTTTGGGGGAAAGAACCAATTGGAGACGAGGTTAAGAAATTGGGAATTAAATCAATTATTGATAATTTGTGGGTTTTTGCATACCCGAGTGTGAGTGGGTTGGATGACCCGGTGATAAATCCGGGTTTTGATCCGGAGCTGAGTAAATTGGGTTGTGGGAGGGTTCTTGTTATTGTTGCAGAGAGGGATTTTTTGAAGAGTAGAGGATGGGATTATTATGAGAAGTTGAAGAGGAGTGGATGGGGAGGGTTTGTTGAGATTATGGAGGCTAAAGGGGAAGAACACGTTTTCCATCTTATAAATCCCACGTGTGATAATGCTGTAGCCATGGTTAAAAAGATTGCTGCTTTTATCGGGTCGGGTCAGAGTTTGGAGGCAATGCTTTAATGGAGGGGTGGCTAGGTTAAACTATGAATTTGATTGTAGCCTTTTTGTAATGTGTATTGGTGTTTGTGGTATTAACTTCCATCTTAGCTATCTTTCCAATTGCGCATGTTTTACAACTACATAGCTGAGATTGTGTTCTGATATATCATTAGTAATATCTTCTATGCTTATTGATTTAATTTGATTGTTAATCAAGCATTACCGACATGTTGATGCAAGGATACTACAGGTAATGTTTTTCATATTTATGCTAGTGGCTATGAGGGTTGGCGGACAGGTGCCACCGTCTAGAGTCCTTAGTCGGGAGGTGTCTAAAAATGTATTTTTGTTTTAATAGTTATTATTAAAAAGATATAAGTAAACATTAATAATTATTAAATTATTTGATAGAGCATTAGTTAAATTTATAAACTTTTTATAGTATTTATTATAATATTTTTTCTACTAAGAGCTCCATTATTACTAATTTTAATATATGTGTTTAAGAAGTTTGCTAATGGCTTTTGTGCTTTACAATTGATTATTAGGTAACGGTGAGAACGCATACTTTTTATAAAAGTGGTTGTAAAAGCATTGGATATAATGTTACACGTTCATATACTCTCTAACTCATTTGACTGAACTTGGAGTTCTTTCTCATTTTCTCTGTATTTGTTTTCTTTTTGCAGATTTCATCATCTTTTTTTATAACTGATTACAGATGAAACCCAAGTCTCGATGAGCCTTTATGCCAATTCATATAGATTGGCCGGGGAGTTCATCACTACATAATTGAAACATTCCTCTTCCCGTAATATAAAAGAAAAAGGGTAAATTTAAAAAACATGCTACGTACTTTGGCCGTTTTATAAAAATAGTCTTTGTAAAATTTCTTGTTTCAGAAGGGTGCATGTGGTATCAAAAATTAATAAAAATATACTTCTCAAAATTTTAAAACCACCTTTAGAAGGGTAATCTCAGTTATTTCAATAAATTAAATATTTCTATATTTTACTATATTATTTTTAAATTATTTATAAAGATTTGAGTAAATTTCAGAAAATTTTTATTTTATTATGTTTTTTAAAGTTATTATCAATTTTTAATTAATATAAATATTTGTACTTCTCATAAAATTTTAAAATTTATCGCTAACGTGTATTGTATTTTTATAAACAAACTTGCTAAATTTTTCTTCAAAACGGACAAGATTACCCTTCTAAATGTGGTTTTAAAATTTTAAGAAACATGTATTTGCTAACTATTGAAACTACAGACACCCTTTTAAAATAAAAAATTTCACAATAACCTTTTTATAAAACGACCAAACTATAAGATATGTTTTTTAAGTTTACCTAAAGAAAATGATTGGAGTCTTTTTAAGTATTGTTTATCAATTAATTTTATTGATTATAAAATCAAATATTTTTATTGATATACTATAATATACATTAATATGATTTTTTTTGTAATAATATTTTAACATACTAATATGATTTTCGAATTATTTTTTTTTCACGAGACTGTGAATTAAATAAAACTTAATTAATTTTTAGACACAGATGTAAACTTTTTTTTAAGATG
Organism: Euphorbia pulcherrima; assembly: GCA_947683365.1. Taxonomy (NCBI): domain Eukaryota; kingdom Viridiplantae; phylum Streptophyta; class Magnoliopsida; order Malpighiales; family Euphorbiaceae; genus Euphorbia; species Euphorbia pulcherrima. Next base: position 85,630,259 of record CANTUS010000014.1, read on the forward strand.
TTTTTTATATATAAAAATGGTAGAATTGATTTATTTAGCACATGATATTGTTTTTTTTTATTATATAGGGCACTGTTCCAAGCCACCTTCACAAAAGGTTAATTACATTCCCCCTTCTCTTCTTCACCCTCTTTCTTCACTCAGATCTCAAACCCTAATCCATCCCCTCCCTCCATTTCGATCCCCAAATCAGGTAATTTTCTATTCTTCTATGCTTTATGATATAGGTTAAATCAGAGCTGAATATTAGTGTTAGGTGTTAATTGGTTTGGAATTTTGATTGTCCTTGACTTAGGAATTGGCTGTAAAAGCCCTGCAACTTGTGTAATTCGGTTATGATTTTGCTTAATTAGAAACTGCTCCTCCTCCCTCTGGAATTTTTGTTCCTCTCTTTCACTTTTCCGATCAATTTCTCGCCGCTCTCCGTTCGCCGGTAATTTCCTTTTATCACTTTATTTCTCTCAAACTCTGAAATTCTGCTCCTATTTTGGATTTTTCATCAATTCATTTGTGAATCTGGTTAGGATATTGCATAGAGCTTATCACTGTTATTCCCTAGGAATGGGAGGGGTTCTCAACCATAGAAAAGAATTCAAACACATACCCTCTCCCTTTAGAGCGTAATTGCAGTTGTAAAGAGGTGATATATTTTTCTTTTTTCCAAGGCTACACCGGAGTAGTAGCTTTTTATGGAAAGAGAACTGACTGTTTTAAAATGTCAGCATGACTATGTACATTTGATGTTGATAATTGATCTTTAGCTGGAATTATATTTGAATAAATATAAATTTATGTCTCCTGAAAGGCTGAATGAAACTATACATCTTATTCTCATATTGTTGTGTATTCTTTAAAGCTGATGATAATTTAATAAATTAGTTATGTGAAGATTATAAGTTAGTGGGTATAAATTGCATAAAACTGTTCTCGGTAAAGACCTAATATGATTTACCTGGACCTATTTTGTTGTGCCTGGAAATCACAAGCATCTGTCATGTCATCTTAAGAGCATAGTTGTGATGAGATGATGAGATATACTCATGGAGTTTGAATCTCGAATACCAGCTTCATCTAGTAAATGTTACAGATCTTAGTTCTCAAGCAAAACAGGCATTCTGAATTGTTGTCACTTCATATTTCGTTGTTGTCTTTTTTGTGTCTTTCATTTCCTTTCCTCAATTCTCTCTTTTTTACTTTTTGTGTTTTGCGTTGGAGGTGGTGAATTGGATGTGGTTTGTGGATGGTTTGTTTGAAGGTTTAATACATTACCTGTTGTTTTTCTGATGATTATGTAACCCATGATTGATTGTAGCATTCAATACTAAAATGATTGGTTCTGGTGTAACTGTGCAGGCATGTTTGTAAAATTCATTTTTCGTTTATAGCTGAATCATAATGAACAAGTTAGTGGAGTTCGGAAGGAAAGCCCTTTTCTATGTGAGGGTTCTTTCTGGCTATGAAGAACGTAAAATCCGTAATTATAGACTGCAGCTTGAGAAGCGTCTTCAACAGGTTAGTTTCTATTCTCCTTATTCCTTTTTAATGTGCGGTTGTGATGATTTTATTGCATTTCTAGTGTTATTAACATTCATGCATGCATGCCGGCTTGTGTCAAATGCATAATATGTGGTTCTGAGTCGTATAGTTTCATGTTTTCACCTGCTCTAGACCTTGAGACCTGAGAAGCTGCATTACTGTTTAAGCAGAAGGTATATAAAGTCTGTGATTCTTTTATACTTTAATCATCTATGCTTACCATTCGTTGTAAAATAAACACCATGAAGCACATTTTTATATAAATGCAGGTCTTTCATTTTTATCGGTTCAATGATTTTGTATCCTTGTAAGCAAAGTTGCAAACAATTTAACTAAGAAAACATATAAGGCCAGTTTTAAGTTTTAGGGTGAGGATTGGGTTTATAAATCAATATTATTCATTTTATTTGGCTTTTCTAACATTTGAAAAGCCTCATGTTTTACATTCACTGTTGTGGGATTGTGATTCTGAGATCATTGCACAGTTCATTAGTTATTTCGTGACACATGAGCTCTTGCTGTCCGTCAGGCAGAAGAAAGAAAGGCAGCTGTGAGAAAGTTACCTGAGCAGGTTATATTGTCAGAGGTCCGTCAGATGGTAGAGCAGATGCAAAGTTTGAACCAGAGGCTAGAAGAAACTGTAAGTGTTAAGCATAAAATAACATGTCCATCCTTATTGCTACATTAAACATTGTTGTCTCTATTTGTGAAAATCAAATTTGCAGAAGTGGAAAATAGAACATAAGTACTATCTGGAGCCAAGGGGTTTGTTAGTATTGTATTTGAAGAAAAGGGGTTTGTTAGTATTGTATTTGAAGAAAAGACATTGAATAAGGTGTGTGTGTGCTATTTATAACAAACAAGAACATATGTGAGAGAGGAAAAAATAGAATAGATCATGAACTTAACAGGATCCACATGCTTAAAGTTCAATTCTTTTAGGATTATTGCATCTAACCCTTGTATTCTAGTGAGAAGATAGTTCTAACAATGTTCTTAAGCTTTCATGCCTTGTCATTTTCCTATGCTTTTTCCCCGGTGCCAAAATGTTAGTAGTCTTAGTTCTAGTGAAGTTAATCTAATCCAACATTATTATACTTTTTTTAAAATGTTTTTGTTGTCAACCCTGTTTAATGTTTCAATGTGGTCACTGAACTTCATTTTCTGCCAAAAAAATAACTGAAGTTTTCTATTTATTTCAATGAAGTCACTTTTGACAACTTTTTTCCTCACTTTCAATGTTGGGAAGCTGATTTGTGTGGTTTATGAACACCGTGTAAGTGCTACATGCCAAAATTATTGTGCAAAATGAGACCCACTAGCTTTTACCTCAACTTAAAGTTATATAAATGATTAAAATTTTAAGTTACAATTCTATGTGCCATTATATTTTCAACATGCTGAGCATATGTGGCGGTGAATCAGCACATTAAATTCATTTAACGTATTCTAAGATCTGAAATGCCCGGTGCTTCATTTTTTCGTCTGTTTACTCATGTTGAGATATCAGTGTTATAGTTGACTACCGAGAAACCTTTGAGAGTTCTCGTGAGTGTGCGTTTGTTGAAATATGATAATATTTATGTGCAGGAAGCTGCTATTGAAGATTACTTCAAACCCATTGACAGGGAAGCTGAGATTTTGATTAAGATGCAGCTAGACGGCGAAGAAAAGAAAATGAAGATGATGCAAGCTATGCGAACTCAGGCGTTAATTGAAAGAGCTGAGGCAGAGAGTAAAGCAAATACTCTTCATTTAGACACAAACCAACAAAACCCGGAAACCGAATCATCCTCCTCTGCTCAGTCGAGATGATTTTGGCTTGACCTCTTGGAGTCTACCATCCTGAATTTTTCTCTGTGATCCCCTCCCAATCCATCAATTGATGAATTGGTATGAATTTTGTTGATTAGAAAAGAAATATTTTAGGAATATTTTGGTATGGGCATTAAGCTGCCCTCAGATTCTATCGTTTTTATCAACCTGAAGCACCTTTTCAATAATTGATGTAACAATATATATGAGAAATTCATATTAAAAACAATGTATAACAGTGATTTTTTATGCTAAGAAGGTATGGTTGTTGCAAAATAAATTCATTTTATGAAGGGATTATGTTGTGATTGAACAAATGCATCCTTTTTGACATTCAATTGAATAAGATGTTGATTGTAATGGATCTATGTTCGGGGACAAAGAAGATCCTCGAAGTTCTATTCTCCAACTCGTCTGTTTTATGAAAATGCTAATTTAATTGAGATGCTCATTTTGCAGAGATAACGCATATTAAAGGAATAACTAACGATTATAAAGTCTTCAAGGCAACTTCAGATCCTTGATCTTAGAAGCATGATCGATCAAAAAGTCTTGAAATGTCTACTTTTCAGCTCAACACATGAGATGAAATGGGTTGTCCAGTAGTCACAATAATAGGCATTACAGCTCAAAATTGAAACAAGGCATGATGAAGAACGCTGACACAATTATAATCTTTCATCATTATGTAGAGGTTTAGTAATCATGAGCCTCTCATATAAGGATCACTTCTTAAGCCACTGTAACATCCATGCTGTTAATAGGCACCAAAACTTCTTGAAGACATCATATTAGTTAACCAATGTTGAATATTACTTAAGTTTCTCCCAATGATCAAAAAAAGGGGTTGACAAAGAAAATCATCAATCAAAATTTATAATTCTTGAAGAACTGAAAATAAGAACGTGCCTCTAGAGCCTAGTAACCAGAACTAACGAAAATGGTGAAGAATAAAAGACCACGGTAAACCCTAACCATCAATCCAATAAATCCACAGGTGTATCAAAATCCTATAAAGTTCTGTGGATCTTGTTATTGGCACTCCCTTTCAGGGGACAAACAAATAAATGACTCTTAAATTCAGACAGGGAATGAGCAAATAGCAAAAAAATCTGTCACGGCTTAAGAACCAATGCAAAGCCAAACTTTGGGTGCTTGTCCAAGGCCTTGGTGTCAAACTCACCAGAAACTGTCATCAAGGACTTTGGAACAATTTCATGCTGCAGAAGTGCTCCAAGCCTCCCATGGTTGTTGAGCTTTGCTTTCACAACTGTCATGTAATCAACGGCATAAGACCCTCCAACTGTAAAAGTATTCTCATTTGTCGAAAATTTCCGAGAAATCTCAGCAACAGCAGCACTCTTCTTTGTCTCATCCAAGTGATGCACGTATGATGCTTTGATACTATCCCCCTTGTCACCACTGTGACAAAATAAAATATCATCAAGCACTATATGGAATACGGATTTCTAGTAGTGTATCTTGCAAAAGTAAACGTGCTAAATGAGAAAGGTTATGCGTGTTATACTTACAAAAGAATTGACGCATAGGAATCTGGTTTTGTCACACTAATGCCAGCAGTGTACTTTGTGAACTTGCCAGAAGTGGTGTCATAGCCTGCTTCTGCACCAAAAGCAATTGATGGGGTACCAATGGTGGCCGAAGCATCGACTACAGGAGCTTTATTCAAGGCAAGGGCTGTGGTAAAGGTTGCATGGTCATGGAAATATTGAACCTCCAGCTGCAAAAACAAAAGAAACAAATTGTAAGAATACAAACTGCCGTATGAAAATGCAAATCCATCCTTTTGAATCAATGAAAATCTGTATCGAAGTGACAGTACTATTAATAACATATAAGTTTATTAATCCCGTATATTCTTGACTGGGAAATTTAGCTAAAGCTAAGAATCCAACCTTGCCAGAATCATAGTTAGGTATTTTGAATGATGCAATCGCCTTAGTGGATGGAAGGATCTCGCTGAAAGTGACTGTAGCTGAGATCTGCAAATCCAAAATGTGAAAGTAAAATCCTTAGCCAACCAATGGAATGTGAAATTCAAGATTTCATATGACATTATGATGGAAAGAGACGACCTACATTGGATTGTGTATCAACTTTGACATCAAATAAAGCATTTCTGTATTTGTATACTGCTGCAACATCCCCAGTTGAGAGTCCCCCATTTTTTATAGCTGTAGATGTCAGGCCCTAAACAAGTGGAAACATAATCAACTTTGTCAGGGAGAAAAAAAATGAATGCTTCAGAAATTCGGAAATAGCATAGCCTACATGCCTGATAATACCCAATGGGGGAAAATTCGAAGGACAAACAAAACAAAGTGATACATAGTTAACACAGTCCAAAAAAACAAACAGGTGCTACTGAGTTTTAAAGAAAACGTACACAGAGAGAAACTTTAGCAAGTCCGTAATCAAAAAGTGTGACACAGTTTAACTTCAAAGATGATGCACTGAGCATATTGGCAGTCACAAAAAGATCCATCCAAAAGTGAGATAGTTCATGAAACTTCACAAAAACTGCAGCTGAGTGTAGCTGGTATTTCCCTAATCAGCACTGCATCTTGAAGTTTCATTTTTGTTTGAGGAAACCCACTACAAGTACCGTAACCCTCTCTAGGAGTACCCTCTTTCATTCATAAGTTTGTTTATTCAAGAAAGTCAAGCAGTTTTTACAACACTCAAAGTCAAAACCTTTTGTTAATAGTGAATCACATATACAGTTTCGCGTTGTGTAAATCCTCCTCAAATTCTTTTTATTCTTATAAGCTAAAACTCAAAGGAAGTTATCTTCTAAGCACTAATCGATCCATTATTAACACTTTCCTGGCTCAGCTCCTGAATAGAATAAAACTCCGCTCATATACAAATTCATTCATTCTCATGCAAAAATCTCATAATCCTATAACCTTGTGCGCCTAAAAGACTTCTATTCAATATATTTACACAAATCAAAAGATGAAACACTAAGTCTGAGAATATGAATACTAATAGAAATTTGTAAATATAGTATACGAAATGATCAAAAAGTAAGACAACTATGAGATGGAGCTAAAGTCAAACAGTGCAAATTACAGAAGAACGGAATGCAGAGGAATAAAAACATAATAGTCACAATTCCGTTTTGTTTTCTTATTTAGAAGAGCATTTAAGCTCCTTATTTAAGCGTTATGTATTTCAATTCATAAATGCCTATGAACTTCACAAATAAATATACTTAGCTAGGAATAAATGATAAAAAAAACTTTATATAAAGACCCAAGCAGAAGATTCCAATATGTAATTTCCCTAAACTGGTTCTACCCCCGCAGAATAAATGATAAAAAAAAATTTATATAAAGCACCAAAAACTGAACATCAAACAGAACGAACATATACTGCGGAGCAACAACGAGCCATCGCCAAGCATTTCAAAATCAGCTCACTGTTTACAAGCAAACAACCACAGATTTCAAATCAATGTCAATCCTACAAACTCTAAACCATTGCAAAACATTATTTCAACCCCTACACAAGCACGATTCGGCACACTTAATCAACGATCAGAAACATCATTAACCACGATGTACATACATACCACTCCGGCATCGCTGTACGTGTAAACGCTGAACTTCTGATCGGAGCAATAGTCCTTCGTCAACAGATCTACAAAAACACAAGCTAAACGGAGTAAGACATTTTCCATAGTGAAAATTTCGAATCAAGGATAAAACAGATAAGATCGAGGTAGAAACAAGATAGAAATCTAACCTTTGGCTTTCTTGCCGATCTCGGAGAAGAGTGCCGGACCCTTGCTCATAGTTGCAGAGCGAGGAGAGCGAGAGAGAAAGAGAGGGGAAATGGAAATTGGAGTTGGTTTTGTGTGTTATTGCTTATTTTGTGTATTTTTTAATATTATTTCAGTGGTGGTGTGCAAGTATACGGCACAAGATCTGTTGTAACACTATAATGGTTTCAGTGGGGACACGAATAGTGGCAACCGTTGGATCTGAATGATTGATTGAATCATAGTCGTTGATTTAGTCTTGTATGTACGCTACGCTGTGCTGACCTTGGCTTGAACGATACTCATTTATACTTTTATAATTCCATTCCAGTAATCCCTCGTAGTGGTAAATTCATATTATTATATAAAAATAACCAAACAGTTTTGATAATTGAATAGAAAATCACACTACATAAATAGATAAACAAAATTATACTACTCACTAACAAATTTTTAGCAAAGTTTCTTTTTTTAAAATAATATTTTCTACTAATAAAGTTTTAGCAAAGTTTCTATTTTTTAGTAAAAATTTCTTTATAGAATCGTAAGCTTTTCATTAAATTAAAAATTCGCGATCTTATTATGGCTATTCACTGTTTTAAAAATGTATTTAGGCTGCATTTTAATTATTGTCGTTCGATTTTTATTCTTATGATACCATCAGACGCTTGACAGACTTATTGCCGTATAGACACTGAATAGTTTAATTTTTTCTTTCTAAACAACACCTATAGTCTGATTTTTTCTTTCTAAACGACACCTAAACTCAATTTTAAAAAATATCGATATTCTTAATAATTATAGTTTAATTTTTTTACCCATTAGAATTAGTTTAGTTGGTAAAACTAAAGTACATCAAAGTATTTTTACAATAGAAATATCATTTTGAGTAACCAAAAAATAATGTACTTTATGCCATAAATAAGAAAGCCCGTACCACCTGACTAGCACCTAGCAATTTTTAAACATCGTCTAAAATTTAGCATATTACAATTCATTTTATAGTTAAATTTAAATTTTTATGTATTAATAAATATTAAAAATAAAATAATATAACTCCAACCAAACCCCGCTTAAATCTCAAAAGTCCATATCGTCCAACTAGCTACAAGCGTTTTTTAAAACAAATGATGTCGATACATATTCATTCATGTTGCTCATTTTTTTTTATGTCAAACACCAATTATATTTTCTTATTTTATGAAAGAAATAAATTAGGGACGGAGCTGAGGGGGGCTCACAGAGGCATATGGCCACCCAGCCACCAGGGAATTCAAAGAATATGGAGCTTTTCTGTCATTTTGCCGCCCCAAAGAAGCTATGTCGGCCGCTGCTAAGGTTTGAAGGTGAAGTACAGAGAAACTCATTTTAGACTGAAACCCTATATATGTGTTTTATTCATTTAAAATAAAGCCCAAAAACTACGTCGTTTTGCCTTTTAAAAGTTAATGAGCAAAACATTTCGTTTTGTGCCTATTATTTAAAATAATTAGAAATACAAGTTAATGAGCAATACGAAGTTTACTAACCAATGAGCACCCAATGTCGCTGCAATTCAATGGAGAATCCACTTGTAAAAGGATGGGGTCCACGCACCCCACAAAATTTTTGAAAATTAATACAATATATATATATAATGGACACCATGAAATACTAGCAGTGGACTCTACAGATATTCTTCCAACTAATTACCTTCTAGACTCCGTCAAAAAAAAAAAATTACTTTCTAGACAAATACATGTGAAAAATTTTTTTTATTAAAAATATATGTGAAAAGTTTGTTACGAGGAGTAGTGGAATATTTGCCATCATTTCCATGTTCTGTAAAAATTCTAATTTTTTTCTAATTATTTTCCAATTTTTCTAAATTCTATTTCTTATCCTATTTTTTAAATTGTAGAACACACCAACTTCATCATCTTAAAACAAAACCTTCATCCTCTCAAAACCCTGCTTTTTGGAAAAAAACATAGAACTTCAAAATTTTATCAGGGTCCCTTTCTACTGTTTTGCATAATTGAAATCGAGTATAGGTAAGGTCTCAAAAGTTTTACATTATCAAAATGTATATTTATTTACATGTTCTTAAAATCAAAATTTTGCTTATACCACCTGGACTCCATGGAAAAATAGTTTTGAATTCGCCACTGGTTCGCGGTCACAGTCGCCTCTCTTCCCTGCTACTATATATTAAGGTTAGTTTTTCCATTTTTAATTTCAAATCCGTAATCCCCTGACTGGGACTGAAGATTGATTGCTTATGGTTATGACTTTGTTCTTAATTATTTGAAATCCCTAAAATAAATATCTTATATTTGATACATTTTAATTACTCCTGAGTTGTAGAGTAAGTCCATTATTCCTTGAATTCTCGTATTTATGAGACTCCATCTACATTAGTTTATTCTTTCATTAACAATTTCTCTGTTGAAATTCCTAAATTGATCAATTAATTAAATTAAACACACATCTCACTAACAAGACTGAGCATCATTATACTAAACTAATAATAAGAGTTTCTTCATCTTATGAGGATTGTCCATTATAAAACAAAGGGAATCACTTAATTAAAGGAAGCCTATGTGTGACTGTGTGACTGATATGAGGTGAAAAGATGTAACTGAAAGATACAAATAGATAATATAGATTAATCAAGGAGAAACAATGGGAGCTAAGGAGAAGAGGAATGTTAATGGTAGTTGAAACTTGAAACCCAGTACGCAACTTTGAGAGTCAGTTAGCATTCCGTCAACAAAACTGGATTTGTATAATCATGTGAGGTTTCTTTGTGAATAAATGATGGAAATTATTTTTTTGTTGTACTGATTCCAATATTTATGTTTTCATTTTTTAAAATTTTGAAACCTAAGACGTTTTAGGCTTGCTGGTAGGGTATTATTTTCACTAGTTGAAAAATTCTTCGCTGGTCAGAATATTTTCGCTGGATAGATTTTGTTATCAATTTTTTTATAATCCCCACTGAAATAAATTTATCATAATCTATTCTTTCTTTAATATCTGAAGTTACTTGCCAACAATCTATTACCGACGAAGTATGTTGAAGAAGAATAAAGTTTAAATCTTATTACGTACACTTATTGGAAGAGGCGTGAAGTTTTAATTGTGACTAATGACCAAACAAGATTATCTCAACGAAGCTATTTATAAATTTTTTTTAAAAAATGATGAGGCATGTCAAATTGCATAAATGATGTTATTCCCTTTATCACAGTGTTTGTTTGTTACTTTTTTACATGTTCATACTCATGTTTGATTTTTGAAATACCCCAAAGTCGTGTACCTCGTTACCCCTGACCTATTAATTAGGTTGTATTTGTCTTCCATTTCTTTGCCATAAACCGGCATTGGCTTCGCCTCCACCATAACTTCTGTCACCTCTGCCACAAGTTACGGCCACCGCCATAACCTCCGTCTCCACCGCCGTCGTAAACTTAGTCTTTGCCGCAGTGAAGTTGAAAATTTGTTCTCGCTTGAAAATCTCTTCCAACTTTCTCGCTTTTTAATAGTAGAATATTAATTTGTTCTACCATTTTACTCTTTGCCTAATTTAAGTTTGAAACCCGTTTTTAATATTATCCATTTCGTTCCGCTTGATGTACCCGCTTTTGTAATTATTTTTCAGTTTATTTTTATCATCAACCTTCTTCTTTACCCAAATTTAAAAAATGAAAGTTTTGTTCTAGCTTTCTCTTGCTGTCGCCGGAGAAAAAATATCCGACAATGAAACCATTTGCACTACTTGCAGGGAGAATTTTTTGGTAGAAGTTTTTAAAGTTTATTTCTATGTTATTTTGTGTTTTACGGGTAACAATTTGTTTTTAATTTGTGCTTATATGCAAATAATGAAGAAATGATATGGGTTTGATGAGGAAGATGAAGGTTAATGTTAATGAAGGAAACTCTGTAAAGAACAGGGTCATAACAACTCTTCAGTACAGTTCAATTTAGTGCCAATATATCTACTTATCAGTTAAAAAGAATAAAACCTTAATAGTTTTAAAATGTAATATATTTACCGTATAAAATCAATCAATATATATTTTTCAATTTCTTCGTGAAATAATTTCTCTATGAAGGACTTGTCTCAGTTCAAATATATTTTATAGAACAATTTCATTTGTTTTCTATAGAAATATTCTCAATCACAAACAAATATTACCGATTACACATTTACATTTTTTTATCTCCATGAGTCCACTCTATACGCGACGAAAGTCGTAAAGAAACGAATTCGAATACTAACAGAGATTGGAAAATGCCGTGTTGCAAACTATTTGAATGTTAAGTCGTTAAATAACCCACTGTATGTCGGGATTAAGTCATTGTTCATAACTTCTTCAGAATTCAGTGAAGAATCAATGACAAATCCAAAATTTTAAAGTTTCCGGGAGAGAATATATATGTAAATAAGAAAATGAATCAATGAAAAACTAATGTTTCATTCTTATATTCTCATGTTCACGTGATCCACATATACAAGATATAAAAATAGATTAATTATAATCATTAAACTTTTAAAAGTTTAATAACTTTTTTATTAAATTTCTTAGACTTTTTTAATTCACCGATAAAATTTAATTATTTAAATTGAATCGGATCTTTTAATTTAATTGACCTGTTCACGAGTAGATCTAGTATTTCCAACAGTACGAACACCAATTTCCAATTTGCACTTCATATTTATTGTAAGGTTCCATTCATCTCCAACATTGTTACATTTTATTCCAATCAGCAATAGATTAAAAAGAACGTTCAGAAACTCTTCCGGGAAGTCGGCGTATAGATCCGGTCAAATGCACTAAACTCTCTTTAAATTAAATCATCCTTTATTTAAAGAATTGTCAGTGTCAGTTGCCATAGCCCACACCAACCCAAAAGAAAAAGAGGGGCTAGTTAGTTTATGGATTCGACATATACAATTAAGAGAGAATAATATTATTAAAGTGAAAGAAAAGTAAATTCCTCTTTTCTCTAATATAGTGTATTTAAATATATTATCAATATAAATTATTAAATTATGCAGATAGTTCAGTGTTAAATATAATAAAAATAAGAGATACTTCTTATATATATAAAAATACTAGTGTCATTACATTTTAATATTTAAAATATGCCTTATTTTTAAATACTTTATCTTGATTCATTAATTAAAAGTTTACTTTTATCAAACAAAAAAACTCTAGTAACGAATTTACACATATTTTTTCAGTCTTGATGAGGAAGAAAAGAAAGATTTTTGGTTTCTTTTTCCAATTTGATACAGTTTATTATTTTTATTTTCTTTGAAATAATTTATACATCTTAAATTTGAACAATATCATCCCTATAATTATGGATTTAATAATTTATTGTTACAATCTATCAAAAAAAATAATTTATTGTTACACAACACAACTTTCAGAATTTTTCACTTAATTAGTTACAACTTCTATTCAAATCTTAAATATGCATACATATCTTTCAAGAAATATCACTTTAGATCTACAAATATTTAGCTTTATGCAAGATAAATAAAACATGTCTTTTATTAATAATCTTATGTTATATATAATATAGTGAAATTTTGTTATTTTAATTTTGGTACAATTTGTCTATTTATACTTTTAATTTATAATTTATTCAGTTCAGTTCAGTATTATTTAGTATTTATCAATACTGCATATATATAAATTTATACTGAAATAAATATTTATCAATTCAGTTCAATACAACTACTTCTAAGTTGAGAAGAATAAGGTTATAATACCCTCTCCATTCCATTTTAAGTGACTTTTTAGAATTTTCATCAATACTACTTTACCATTTTCGAGCAGGTAGATTTAGGTTAGATGTATGTTAGACATTCAGGTATTTTATTTATTGCATAGACAAATGTATAGGATTTGGAAAATCTTGTAATAATTTTAATTTTCGCATTTATTTTTGGATGACTGTAATAATTATTTATCTACCGCTTTGAATGCTTGATAAATGCGAAAAAAACATATAAACCGAAAATACAATAAATAGGGTGGATTAAAACCGATTAAGAAAGAATGAAATCTTTTAACTTGGCTTAATGTAAAATAGATAACATCATCCGAATTTAGAATATCTGTTTTAAGGTACGGTCAACCACCCGGTAGGAATATCGTACCAAAAATTTCCCCGTGGAGCTTAACCGGGTGGCTACTCTATTTTAAAATACGGGATTTCAAGTCTCGAATCCCTTAACATGTAAATTGGACTTAAATTCAACATAAACATCAATTTGATCAATCCATCTTTTTATCACGCCAAAATGAGAATCAATCCATCGGTTCGCTTCACAACGCTCGTTATTTCCCCTCATACTATGCATCTCACATGGTCCTTGCAGGAAAAAGGTCGTCCACTCATAATTATACAGAAACAAGGGGCACTGATACTTACAATTTCATCAATATATAACTGCTATCCTGATTGATAAAATGAAAAATTAATAAAAAAATGATAAAAAATATATTGATAATTTAAAAATAATAAATAAAATAAATAAAATAAAAGGCTAGAAATTCGTTTGAATGGAATTAAAAGAATATATTTTAAAATATATAATTAATTTAAAAAATACTTGCCACCCTAATATACATTGTGTAAACAATAAAGGTCTTATTTATTTTTCTGATAATAATTCAATCATCTGAATTATTTTGAACATATGCAACTCCAAGATAATATATATTTTTAAAATAAATACCATTATTCCCTACAAAATTATTAAAGGAAGACGATGCTTTTTTTTATCTTTATAATTATGCTCCGCGTCCACACCGCGTAACGACCTTGACTAGTTTCACTTTCCCGCGTTACTATTAACAAAAAGAATAACGACTAATTAAATTATAATTAGCCTGAAAATACTAAGCTTTGACTGATTTAACCCGGGTCACGTATTTAATTGTAGTGATTGAGTCTCTTAATAAAATTTTTTTATATTTTTTTATGACTCGAACTTAAGACCTTATTTAAGCGATACCAAATCGCTTATCGCTTGAATCAACCATCGTCGATTAAAATACTATTATTTTATTTATTAACAAAAAAAAACAAAACGGAAAATCAAATTTCAAAATTTGACCCTGCCAAATACAGTTACTCGAAACAAGGAACGGTAAGAGCGTTTGGAGCTGATTGCGCTTTTTTGCCATTTCTTCTTCCTCAGATTCCCTATTTCCTTGCTAATCTTTCTTACTACTTACAGACAGATTTAGCAATAGTTAAAGCTAATTCAATCAATGCTTCTTTTTCCATTTTCTCTTTATTCACCCACTCGTTTTACCCTCATCTTCCTGGAAATGACCTCACGAGAAACTTCCGTTGTCCTTATTTGAAAGCGATTAGGAAATTTCAACAGGAGTCGTTGTTTTTGAATTTTTTTGGCGATTATAAGTATTTGTAGTTTGAGCGTGTTGGTATTTCTGTATTGCGATGGAGAACTTTTTGAATGAGAATTTTGATGTGCAACCGAAGCATTCTTCGGAGGAAACTTTGCAGAAATGGAGGAATTTGTGCGGCGTTGTCAAGAATCCGAAGCGGAGGTTTCGTTTCACTGCGAATCTCTCCAAGAGATGGGAAGCTGCTGAAATGAGGAAGACCAATCAGGTATTTCGAATTGTTTTGATGATAATGTTTGCTGTATTTAGCTTCCTTGTGGATTAACTAGCTAATAATTGCTACGGACGTTATGATCTTTTTGTTGATTTGCTTAAACTGATTTGGATTTCATCGTTCATGGTGGCTTGAACGCTGGCGCGAAGTTAGGTTTGAAAGATGCTAAGTTCTAATTGTTCCGACCTACTAATTTAAGCTTTGGGTGAATGTATTGTTATTGCAAATATACATATTTGAATTTCTTTTCAAGTTTCCTCGTTTTTTAGACCGCAATCAGCCTTCATTTTTTTGTCAGTCACTTTTAGGTATTCTTCGTTTTATTTGCTAATTTTCAAGCTACCTGAAAAGAAAAAACGAGAAGGAACAAGCAGTTCTTTGACGTTATATTACTAATACCATAAAACCCGGATTTTCTCAAATATTTTCCATACATGATAGCACTCAATTTTATTGTTGTCGTTGAACTCAAGGGTGACTGATGTAAAAAAAATCATCTACGGATAGATACTAATTACCTTAAACTTCTGAAAGATTTTTTTGTTTGAATAATACGGAGAGGTACTTTAAAGGAGGCTTTTTTAGCATGATATTACAATATCATTGTAGTGAATATAGAGTGGCAATGCAGTGCCATTAGAGCTATGAACTCCAACTGATTTTCATGCATTATTGGATAATGTAGTTACTGAAAATGCTGAAATTAGATGCACCGTTTTTCTATTCATCAGAAAATATTTCTTCATTCTCATATCATTCTCCAAATACAATGGAAACCGTTCTTGATGAGATTTTTGCATTGATTGCTGAAGTAGTTCTTTAATCTGTATGGATTGTCTTTGTGGGACTTGGTTGAACGCTTAGTCTTTTTTGTGACTTTGATAATGATCCTTCAGATTGATGTGTGTGTAATCTGCAAAATAATGGAGGTTTCAGTGAAGGATATTACAACTTTTTATGTTGAATATGTAGGAGAAATTAAGGATTGCAGTTCTGGTATCCAAAGCTGCATTCCAATTCATACAAGGTGATATTCTTTGGGATTATCATAACTTCAACCTTTTTACACTATGCTCACTTTTTACCGACCACTCAAAGTCTAAACACGGTATATGTTGGCAGGTGTAACCCCAAGTGACTATACTGTACCGGCAGAAGTTAAGGCTGCAGGTTTTGATATATGTGCTGATGAGTTAGGATCGATAGTGGAAGGCCATGATTTGAAGAAGCTAAAGTCTCATGGTGGAGCTAATGGTATTGCAGAAAAGCTCTGCACTTCAGTCAGTAATGGGCTTTCTACAGATAATATTCAACTGACTCGGCGACAGGAACTTTTTGGAATAAATAAATTTGCAGAGGCTGAGCTTCAGAGCTTTTGGTTATACGTTTGGGAAGCCCTTCATGACATGACTCTGATGATTCTTGGGGTGTGTGCTTTTGTGTCGTTACTTGTTGGAATAGCAACTGAGGGATGGCCATCAGGGGCTCATGATGGTCTTGGCATTGTTGCAAGTATTTTGTTAGTTGTGTTTGTCACGGCGACAAGTGATTACCGCCAATCGTTACAATTCAGGGATCTGGACAAGGAGAAAAAGAAGATAACTGTTCAGGTCACAAGAAATGGATTGAGACAGAAACTCTCGATTTACGATTTGCTTCCCGGTGACATTGTTCATCTTGCTATTGGAGACCAAGTCCCTGCAGATGGGCTTTTCATTTCAGGATTTTCTGTACTAATCGACGAATCCAGTTTGACCGGGGAAAGTGAGCCAGTAATGGTGAACTCAGAAAGTCCTTGTATGCTGTCTGGAACTAAGGTCCAAGATGGATCATGCAAAATGATTGTTACAACTGTTGGGATGAGGACTCAGTGGGGTAAGTTAATGGCGACCCTTAGTGAAGGAGGAGATGATGAAACCCCATTGCAGGTGAAACTGAATGGAGTGGCAACCATTATTGGCAAGATAGGACTTGCCTTTGCTGTAGTGACTTTTGCAGTTTTGGTTCAAGGGCTTTTTAACCGAAAGTGGCAAACAAGTTCCTATTTTGACTGGTCAGGAGATGAGTTATTAGAGTTGCTTGAATACTTTGCAGTTGCAGTTACAATTGTTGTTGTTGCAGTTCCAGAGGGGCTTCCTCTTGCTGTGACATTAAGTCTCGCCTTTGCCATGAAAAAGATGATGAACGACAAAGCCCTTGTAAGACATTTGGCAGCTTGTGAGACAATGGGATCAGCAACAACGATCTGCAGTGACAAAACTGGTACTCTAACAACTAATCGTATGACTGTTGTAAAATCATGTATTTGCCTGAATGTCAAGGATTTGGGCCAGCCAGATAGCACTTCAAGTTTGTGCTCTGAACTACCTGATTCTGCTATGAAAATTCTGCGACAATCCATATTTAACAACACTGGTGGTGAAGTTGTGGTTGGTAAAGGAGGCAAAAGAGAGATATTGGGAACACCGACCGAGAGTGCTATATTGGATTTTGCCTTGGCTCTAGGTGGAGATTTTCATGCAGAGCGAGAAGCGGTCAAACTTGTCAAAGTCGAGCCTTTCAACTCCACAAAGAAGCGAATGGGAGTTGTTGTAGAGCTTCCAGGAGGAGGCTTGCGGGCCCACACTAAAGGTGCGTCAGAGATAGTTTTGGCTTGCTGTGACAAACTGATGAATACAAATGGTGAAGTTGTTCCCCTTGATGAAGGATCAATTAAACATCTTAATACCACAATTGAACAGTTTGCCAATGAGGCTCTTAGAACTCTATGTATTGCCTACATGGACATGGAAACTGGATTTCCCCCTGATGATCCTATTCCAGCATCTGGATTTACTTGTTTAGGAATTGTGGGTATAAAAGATCCTGTTCGCCCTGGTGTCAAGGAGTCTGTCGCTATGTGTCGTTCAGCTGGTATCACCGTGCGAATGGTGACAGGAGACAATATCAACACTGCTAAAGCCATAGCTAGGGAATGCGGGATTCTTACTGATGATGGCATAGCAATTGAAGGTCCAGTTTTCAGAGAGAAGACAGAGGAGGAACTGCATCAGTTGATTCCCAAAATTCAGGTATTCCTTACTTCCAAATTTTCTGAATATGCTGAAAAAAAATTATTTTGAGCTGGATCTGAAAGACAAATCGTATACAGGTGATGGCTCGATCTTCACCTCTGGATAAGCATACACTTGTGAAACATTTGCGAACAACATTTGGTGAAGTTGTTGCAGTGACTGGTGATGGAACCAATGATGCCCCAGCCCTTCATGAAGCAGATATAGGTCTAGCAATGGGAATCGCAGGAACTGAGGTGAGTTGAGCATTTGCAACATTGCAGCACCTGTGTTATATGTGCCATAATAAAAAAAGAAAGAAAAAACAAGTGTCATCTTTTGAATTTTTTTTATTATAAAATTTCAGGTGGCTAAAGAGAGTGCTGATGTCATAATTCTGGATGATAACTTTTCGACTATAGTAACAGTGGCCAAATGGGGACGTTCCGTTTACATCAATATTCAAAAATTTGTTCAGTTCCAGCTGACCGTCAATGTCGTTGCATTAATTGTGAACTTCTCTTCAGCTTGTTTAACAGGTAAGAAGTTATAATTGCTGCATTTCCTTTATGAATTACTTTAGCCATAGTTTTCTCTGACTTATTACTGATGTCTATGTATAGTTTTCTCTAACTTATTACTGATGTCTATTTAACCTTACAGGAAGTGCCCCCCTCACTGCTGTTCAGCTTTTATGGGTGAACATGATCATGGACACACTAGGTGCTCTCGCACTGGCAACCGAGCCACCAAACGATGAATTAATGAAACGAATGCCTGTTGGAAGGAAAGGCAATTTTATCAGTAATGTCATGTGGAGGAATATCCTAGGCCAGTCTTTGTATCAGTTCATTGTGATATGGTATCTTCAGGCAAAAGGGAGAGATATGTTTGATCTCGATGGCCCTGACTCTAGTTTAATCCTCAATACCATCATATTCAACTCATTTGTCTTTTGCCAGGTAAGCTTTTTCAATATCTTTCAGACAATCAATGATACTTCAACAACTTTCAGACAATCAATTATACCTCATTTTGTTGTATCCTACAGGCATTTAATGAGATAAGCTCGCGAGAGATGGAGGAAATCAATGTTTTCAAAGGCATTCTGAACAACTACGTGTTCGTCAGTGTCCTTGGCTCCACTGTGATTTTCCAAATCATAATCGTGGAATTTTTTGGTACTTTTGCTAACACGACACCTCTGACTCTCACTCAATGGTTCTTTAGTGTACTTATTGGATTTCTGGGCATGCCTATTGCTGCCATTTTAAAGATGATCCCAGTATAAGTTCAAGATGCTGTCTTCAAATTGCATCTACTCGTTTTGTTCGGAAATTGGGAAAAAACATAGCCTAGGATGAACTATCTTGACTTGCAGAATAGTTTTCCAAGATTATGGTTGTAGTTGGATTTCGGTTTTTCCTCTTTTTGGTGTTGATTTGCCACCAAATTTTTATGATTCTTGTAGATGAAAAGATCCAAGTTTGAAGGATCTGTGCAAAGTTTAATTTCGACATGTAAAGCGACTTTGTTGTGGATCCTTTGTTTTTGACTCTAATGTAGTCAACTATTTCTTCATTTTTTAACTGTTGAATGATTTTTCTTAATTTCACTTAGTAGCTTGCGTAATCATTCATTCATCATTTGTTTGCCTTTCATAACTGCATTATTATAAACACAAGAGAAGTAAATAATGAACAATTACTCTTATAACTTGTAAGTTTCGCAACACAAATACCAATAATCCTAGTTCCTGATTTTATGTCGCATATATACAACTAAACATCTTCCATTTCTGTAAACCTCCCAGTTTCATAAACATGGTACAACCAAACAGGTTCAAGCAACACTCTGGCACTCTGTAACTTCTCCATTTCACCTTCATTACTCTGTTCCTCAACTTCTCTCTCAATCCGAGGATAAATTTCCGGCAGACAACTCAGCATCATATCGAGTTCATCCCACTCTTTGTCATCTGGGTCAACTAACTTCACACAAACAAAGTGTATTATTCCCAATACCAATCCAAAATCATTCCTTTCCAAGCCAACAACCGAATGGGCTAAGAACACAACACCAACTGCATCAAGCACATTGTGGTTCCCTTTCAATAACAAAACAATCAATTCCATGAAATTTTTAACCACGGGAAACTCCTCTGCTTCTAAAACATCATCCTCGTCATCTGAACTAACTTTGCTCAATTCACGCAACTCGATCTTCGCTAAAATCAATGGCCATGACGGAAAGTGGCTCTTCACTTGGGATAGTGTGTTTTCAACTGAAGCATGTTGAAGTATGCAACTAGATCCCAATGCAAGAATCAGATCAGGCAGCCAAGGTTTTGCTATTGCAGCAAGGCGAGCGGCTAAACTAGAGCCCAAGTACAGTTCAACTGAGACGATCAGATCGAGCATATCATTGGCTAGACCGAAAACTTCTGGTGGGGGTGGGTTTGATTCATTGGTGTCTTTAAGAATGAGATTGAGTAACTTAGCTGTATAACTGAAGGAGCTCTTCAGATATAGAATACCTTCTTTCAAATCATCCTCCTTAAATTGGATTTGTTTGCTGGATTGTTGACTTAAGATGAAGATCACGTGTTTTAAATATGATGACGCAAAGCTTAAGCACCTTCTGTGAAATTCAGAGAGAAATCCGAGTGCAACTGAATCGAGAAAGAATTTAAGGATTGCAGTAAATATCTTCATTGTATGTCGAATAAGCTTTCCTTTATCATGCTGAGACCCTATTTAAAGCAATTACTTTCAATTATAAGATACAAATATGAAAAGTTCTTTTCTTTCTGATGTGAAGGAATACTCCTACAATACAGGAATTTGAAAATAACTGAATTTTGGAAACTATGCATTAATGAAATCTCATTAACATTACCATCATTATTTGAGCTAGAGGGATCCATTTGAGACGCTTTCTTTTTCTTATTGCCTCTTGCTGTGTCTGCTGTTGATTTGCTAGGCTTGTCAATGTCACTAGCTGCAACTACAAGCATCTTCTCGGTACAGCTAAGAAGGTGCTCGGTTGTCTTATCCAACAATGTCTGGAAAGAAGCAAAAAAGAAATAATATGAAAAAAAAATTCCATTTTTATCCCTAGTAAGAATAGGTGTTTCATGTTTGAGAAGCAAATTAAACATAGAGAGGGGTGACCTAACAGGAAATACTAATTCAGAGGTTCATAATGGTTTAAATGAGCAAATGCAAAAATAAAGAGTATACACCTCACCAAAATTGTAAGTTGTTTCTTAGAAGCTAAATTGAGGATCAGGCATAATTTGCTATTATCCAGATGACAAAATAGATTCTCAAGACATGATTAAATGAATTTTCAACAAAATAAACAAAACTTCTGCAAGAAAACTGTACCAGAGAACAAGTTAACTAATTGCAGTTTGTGTATAAACCATCATGGGGGACAACATCTGTTGGAGAGTCCATATGACACAACTAATTAGCAGAGAACCTTTTGCATCTATGCATTTTACAAGCAACAGCAGGACCTTTCAAGTTTCATAATTAGCAAACAAGTTATGTCAAATTAAAACAAAAATTTTAAAGTAAAGAAATATGCATATCATCCAATCCAAACTATAGTATCTAAAAGCAATAGAAGCAAGCACTTCAGTAAAAAAAGGGGGGAAAGATATCTACTTGCCTCAAGAACTGATGAACTGCTAGTCCTATCATTTGTACTGAAATTTATTTTTTGAAGAGTCACATGCAAGGCAAGATCCGTGTATGCCAGAATTGGAGTAGCGTCCACATTTTCACAACTGGCAACCTGCAAAATACCAGCTTCTGAAATTACTTTAAGAGCAAGGAAAGAGATCTCTAGAGCTTGAGACTGCAGAACAGCTTTACGGATATCCTCAGACACAAGCATATCTTTAATTTGCCAGGCTATTCCTAGAGCAATTGAATAATCATCTTCAAAACTAGGTGCACTTTTTCCTCTAGTGTGTTTCCATTTAGCTGAACTTTTTGCAGAAGAGTTGCACTTCTTTCTCTTCTGAGAGGAAATAATTTTCTTTGGTATTTCAAACCCAAATTTAATCTGGCAACGATATGCAATTTTTTGTAAAAGATTTGTCAGAGCCTCGAACATATCATCAAAACCATCAACAGACAGCAAAAATTTGTGGGCAGACCGCACTTCATCTTGCAATTTGACATTTGAAGATATTCCACGGCAATCAGTGATTAGATGCATACATTCTTCAACAAGCTCAGATACATCCTCTGGAGAGATAAGATAAAAAATGTTGAGCACAGATGATTGGGCACACCCAGAAGATGCAGTAGCAAAGAGGCGTTTTGCTTTTCCACCAGCAAACAACTCTTTAAGGGCATTTTTGAAATTTGGCTCATGCACCAGGCTGTTGCAAAGACAGTTAACAGAAGCAAGTAAACCCTCAATTTGATTTGCATCCACTTTATCATGTGATAAAACTAAATCAATCAATGCTTTGATAAACTCCATTAAAGAATTGAGTGATGCCCCCTCTAGTTTAGCATATTCACAAAACCTTGCACCAGCCTTTGGGAACCTTTTTATTAGTGTTATGCAACGGTTACATGCCTCTTCAGTGCTCACTTTTGAAGGAAAATATGATGGCATTAGCAGTCTTGTTATTTTCTGAGCAACTTGAGATTGATCAGTTGCAAGAGTTGACAATAATGAATCTAAACTCACAACCTGTTAGAAATTAATTAAAAGTAATACCATCAAGGAAATGAAGAAAAAACTTTGAAAAAGTTACTGCTGTTAACTCAAGGCAGAACTTAGAATTCTAAATACCTTATTGAACTGGAAAGCTCGAATATCTCTAATAAGAAGTAATAGATCCAAAACAGCAACACGAACCGAAAGAACAGCATCCAACATCAAATGCCCCAATCTTGGTAGAAGCACTTTTAGAATTTCGTGAGATCGTGGATTACCAAGCAAATAAGCAATGCCATTCAATGTGGAAAGCCTAACTTCATGGCATATATCATGTGACATGTCATCAAATATTTTGGTTAGTATCTTTGTAATGGTTGCTGGAGGATTGATTTCCCAAAACAAATGGAGAACACGGCAACAACCTTCAACTGCAACAATTCTAACATCCGGGCACTCATCCATCAGTAATTTCTCTAATAAAAAGAACTGTTTGTCAAGCAATGTGTCTTTCACTTCTTTAGTTGCATCAGGATCCTCAAGGGGAAACAAGTCCAAAAGTAAATGCAATGCATTGAGACGAACATTTGAATTAGCAACCTGTCAGAAAATTAAAGAGTTCCTGTCATGGTTATCTAAACAAAATTGTCCCTGATGAATAGGTTTCATACTAAAGCCAGTCTACTAAGTGATTATAATCAACTCACAGTAACTCTTCAGATAAAGTTTTCTGAAATATTATCATTGGTTTCAGTTAATAACTGATATATATCTTCCTCTCTGAAGCACAAAAGATAACAGCCGATCAAGTATTTAATCCCACTAATATACATTTACTTGCATACTTATACCTATGATATTTGCAAATCAGATACGACTCGTTGGGACATTCAAGAACTCAATTTGCAGCTTTCATTTGTTGCAAACCAGTTCTCTGTAAAGATATGAACAAGTTTTCCAATTCCTGGATTTTATTATTATTGAAAACCAATAGACATGACGCTAGCCTATGACATGAAACCAGACACGATGAATAATTAGCTTCCAATAAAACAAATAAAATTCATAAGGTCATTCAAATGTTGAAAGCTGCATCACTGTCATCCTTACCAACACAAACGAAATTATATCTTCAATAACAATCTAGATAACGGATATGACTAACCTGCAGTGAGCGAAATATCACAGGCTCAGCAAGCCGAAAAAGAAATTTCTCAACCCCATCAGTAACCCTTTGAGTAATAAAGCCCCCCAAAACTCTCCTAATAGAAGCTGCAAAGGGTCTTGAATTGGCGTGAATGGCGCTGTCTATCAAACCTTGCAAAAATCCATTCTCAATCTCATCCCTGAACTCTCCTTGCAGCCCTTTCCAAGCCCTGAATAGAATCTCCCCATACGCCTCCAAAATAGACTTCCTTCCAAATGGAATCTGAGACTTCATCATCGCCAATGCCTCCTTCAGCAACTGCAAACTCAACCCGAACATAAACCCTAGGAATTTCCGTCCATCCTCTGTTTTCAAAAACAAAGGGGCAATCACACATCGTATCAGCAGCGACTTCAAATCCTCGATGCTTTCGTCTTCAAAATCAAACAAAGTGAGGGCCTCACGGAGAGCATAAACTCTATGCACATCCACTTTCCTCTTCGAGGTAAGTGACCTCGAAATCAAAAACGGAATAGACTGTGAAATCAGCATTTCTCGACTTGGAAAATCCTCCTTCCAATACAACTCACACAGGCTTGCTATCTCCAGTAACAAGCTCGCATCCGACTCGAATAGAAGCAAATTATCGTGCAGCATCTGAACAGCAGGCAGCAAATCCGAAGGCGAAAATACCTTTTTTGGATGCGAAACACATAACTGAATCACCTGAACCTGAATTTGTAGTTTCTCGAGAGTTTCTTGCTTGCCACCGGTGAGATTGGGCTCCTTTTTGGGGGAATTAGGGTTATTTTTCCGGGACGACCGCCTGAGGCGCTTAGACGGAGGGGATTTCGCAAGATCTGGAGGGGCAGGACGGGGATTTTTGAGCAAATTACGGTAAGAGTCAATGTGATTGGAAATAGAACGGTGGAGAGAAGTGGGTAGGGCGGAAAAGAGAGGAGAAGAGGTAGAAATGTCATGGATTAGGGTTTTGAGAGTAGATTTCGAAGATTTGAGATTAAGCTTGGTAGCAAAGGAGAGGAATTCTTCGGCTGAAGACTGTAGAGACGGTCGAAGCCTCTTCTCCATGGGAGCGGGAAAATGAGGTTTCTGAGATTGCTGTGCTTTCTGTTTGTTTTCAAATTCCAGCCAAAGAGGGAAAAGGGCGAGTAGATTGGAGAAGCCGTTGTTTTCAAATTTTCAATAATATTATTATTTATTAATATCGAGTAGATTATTAATTTTAAAGTCGGCAATTTGCTTTATTTTTTATAAAATATTTATTATTTTTTATTTTTTCACGGTACGATGAGTGGTAATTATTTTAATTTAATAATAAAAAAATAAAATAATGATTAAACAAACTAACTATTATATATGCTCCAACGATTTGAATGTAACAACATATTCATATAAATGCAATCAGAAGATAGATCTAAAAATGTGTATCTATAGTTTTATATCAATATATTTGAATCCTCTCAACGTATGTATTTTATACGGTTAAAATCACAAGGTTTGATTTTGTGTAATGAATGTGTTTAATTTAGTGATAAAACCGAATTTATAGCTTGTGAAGATTTCAGTTTCTGATTATATCCTAGAACTCAGGCGATTGGTGATTTAGCTCTCATCCTATATGATAAATTAGTTATTTGCTAATTGGTATATCATTTGAAAATTGAAACGCAGTAGAATAACATCGTTTTGGGAAAATGAGTATCCCATTGTTCCTAAGTCCACCAAGTAGTTAATCTATCATAAATATACTTTAGTTAGATAGTTTTCCACCGGAGGGATGAAAAGAATCTATACTCAATTATATAGGTTCATCATCCCATTGAAAATTTCCAAAACATTAGATTCATCACTCCTCTTAACCATAACATATCATGTGGCCGTCAAGCCCTATACTTCCAGGGCCGACCGATTTTGAGGATAGGTTAAGGGTGCGCAATGGCGGAGTTAGGGGGTGGCGAGGGTCGGCGGCCACCCCCCTGTTGCTTGAAAGGTTCATATAATGAATTGACGGACGTTAAAGGAGAAAATATTGTTTGCAGGCTGGCAGCTAATGAACGAAGGCATGTAACTAAATTAATTTGATTCCTCATTAATGGTTTTTTGTTTTGGGTAGATGAAGGAAGAAGAAGGTGAATAGTATTTTAGGAGTTCTATTTGCTTTTCCACTTTTGAAGTGTTTTACTTTTTAGATTAACACGTGTTCTTTTGAATTTAATATTACTTTATTTCTATAATTTTAAATACCATTTGTTATAACAAGCCTCCATCAATAAAATAAGCCCAACAAATTTTATAGTTTTTTTCTAATTTTTTATGTGAAAAATTATTTTTTAAGGGTAAAACATACCATGCGGTTTGGTCGTTTTGTAAAAAGGTGCTCGTGGAAATTTTTTTTCAAAATGGTGCTTGTGGTTTCAAAAGTTTGCAAAAAGAGGATTTTCAAAATTTTTAAACCACATTTTGAAGGGTAATCTTGTCCATTCTAAAATGAAATTTTACAGCTTAGTTAATAAAAATATAATACATCCATGTGATAAATTTTAGAATTTTTTTTAGAAGTATTAATATTTTTTTCAATGCAAAGTTGATTATAACTTTAAAAAATTAAAATAAAATAAAAACTTTCTGAATCTTACTCAAACCTTGATATATATAATTCTTAAATAATATAATTAAAATATATGAATGTTGAATTTATTGAAATAAATGGTGTAACAGTATAATTCCTAAACCACATGCATCCTTTTGAAAACTTTTAAAACCACGTGTACCCTTTTAAAAAAAATTTCATAGACACTTTTTTATAAAACGCTGAAACTATAGGACATGTTTTTAAAATTTACCATATTTTTAAATTGCATATGAATAAATCATTAAAAATAAATTTTATATATAGTAATAAAATAATAATTAGAATATGAATAACATGAAAATATTATTATTATTTGAAATGAATTTTTAGGTGTTCAAATTGAAGTAAGTGAACGGAGAAAGTAGGGCAAATACCGAAAATACACAAAATGTATGATTTAGTTTAAAAAAATGAAAGTGAACTTAACTTCATACATTGTACACCACTTTGTGGACTTAAATATTTTTTTTTCTATTTTAAATATTTTTTTAGTATCTGATCTATTAAAATTATTTATTTAGTGTTTGATATATATAATTTTTATTTATTTAGTACTCAGAGTATTTAACACTAGCCTATTTGGTGACCGATCTATTTAATTTTAGTATAAGCGTCCATCTAACAATATAAAAAATATGAAATACTTATAGCATCACTTGAAATATGAATATATTTTGTTGATGTTGCATATAACTGTCGACCCTCGATAATTCGTTAAGTTGTTGTACTAAAATTGAATATGTCATGTACCAAATTAATAAAAATTGAATATATTAGATACCAAATAGACTATTTAATAACTCAGACATAAAAAGTATTTGAATTATAGAATAAGATTCAAAACGTATTTAATTCCTACTTTATTAATAATAGTTGACACGTGCAATGCTCAAAATCTAATATGTATTGTGTTATGCACGTAAAAAAAGATAGTTTTTATTGTAATTAGGACTATGTTTTAAGTATAAGATTAGAAAAGACTTAAATAGTTGTGTAATGCGTATTAAGATGGATTAATATCTTATAAACAAAAAATTTAAGGTAATTTTTTAATTAAAGTTATGATGAGAAGAGATTGAAGAGTTTATCGGAATTTTTTTTAACAAAAGTTCGCCTTCCCTTTGTTGGAATTTTATCTCCGTCACTGAGGGTGCAATAGTCTAGGGTCTATGATTAAAAGGGGGCTCAATTTTTTTTATGTAATAAATATATGCAATCCTTAAAAAAAATTTTAAATTTATCCAGTATGGATGAGTTAGATTATTGATTAAAATGAAAAAAAATAAAAACTATACTTTTTATTTAATATTAGTTATTAAATATCAATTTTTAGTAAAAAAATTAAGTTAAAGAGCCTCAATTTTTATTTCACTCACGGCCTTTGAAATATCAGAATCGGCTCATATACTTCCACAATGATTAACTTTTATTGGTAAAGGGTCTTATGGAGCATGATATGAAATTAAAAAAAACAGTCATTCGACTATATCTAAGGTTGTGCAAATGTCAGTTCGATAAAAAAATTGAACCAAAACCTAAATTAGTACAAATATAAGGATTGAAATTGAACCGAACTATATTCGGTTCGGTGTAAACCAAACCGAATATAATTTGGTTCGGATTCAATTTGGTTCGGTTATAATCAAATTGCTCAAACTCTATAATTTATAAAATAATTTATAATTTATTTTTTTATTTTAGGGTTATATGAGACAGACTTAAAGTAATTTCATCTTGATATGTGTTAAATTTGATAGTTTTAGACTTTAAAATTATATTTACAATAATAAATATAAATTTTGATACATAAAAAATATTAACTCAAATAATATAACATGCATATAATAAATTATTAAATGAGTTATATTCCTAAAAGTAAAATAATTCTTTATTAATCAAAATATTAAATATATATTAAATATAATATTTATTAATTTATTTTATTTTATTTAATTTTAATTTAATTTTTATAATAAAGTTTAAAATCAAACTAAAACTTAAATTTTAAAAATTTTAAAAATTAAAACTAAGTTTAAATAAATTTAATTTAATTATTTTTATTCAATTTCAATTTATATTTGAATTTGAGTTAGATTGTGGACAGCCTTGACTATATCCTTATAAGCTGACTTGACTGATGTATAATGTATTGCAACTTATTCATATGTGGAAGGTGTCTGGTCGGACGAATTAATTACAAAATCAGAAAATAGAAACTGGGCTTGAGATAAGTCACATCCAAGCCTATACATTAAAACCCAAGTTATTATAATTGGGCCTACATTTGATTCAGTAAGTAAATTATTAGGGCCCCATTTGGATTTCATTACGCTGTGATGCATCTATCATTTTCCCTTTCCAGATAAATAGTTGGTTCTTGCAGTGTGTGGGGGTTTTATTTTAAATGAATTAAACCATGCTTTCACAAAAATAAATATCTTAAAATTCAAGGTTACTCAAAAATATAAAGTATAAAAGGATGAATAATAGTAGTAAATAATAAAATACTAGTAATAGGATAAGAGTGGACTTTGTGTGAAAGAATTATTTGATGTATTGAAGAATCCAATGTAATTTTAATCAGTCCAATTAGTTATAAAAAAAAAATGAATATTAGTGACTACATGTGCCGTGATGCATTCAAGAAAGGAACTCAATTTTTGCCCCACACTGTGCCTAATAATATCAACAACTTCGATTATATTTCCTTGCTTTTTAAGGGACATTGAGTTTCAGGCATTCATAGGTTTTCAAGGGACAAAAAGTACACCCCCAATATATTTTAATGTTTTGGGTATTAATTTTATTTTTTGTAGCAATGTATCTCGAGATGCTAGTTGGTAAAATCAGTGTGTATTATAGTAATTCTGTCTGTAAGGTCTCAATTTCAAACCTAAAATTTTAGGAAAAACGCTTAAAAACTGTGAGACGGATCTGAGTATTGCAAAGTGACTCGTAATACTTGAGATCAAACAAATAACTTGTCAAAGGAATTGTGTCAATGATACCCAAAATGGCAAATGTTCAAAATACAACTTTTTTGAACAAAGTGGCAAATATCATTCTCTTACCCAACATTACAACACAAGCGTACTCAATACTAGTCACAATTTGATGTGTCACATTCACTCATTTCAGCATTTCTTCTCCAAATACAATCAAATCTATGAATGCCCTATTTCAGCTTATACCTCAAAATGCACAATTTTTTTAGTACAGCACTTATTTTCTTTGACAATTCAGATATTTGAGTTCAGATGTGACTTTTGAACAATTTTTTTCTTTTATCTTAATAATTAAATACAACACTAATGGATTGATTATTGTTTTAACAAGCATGGCTTTCCTTTGCTCATTGATCCCACAATGTATTGTTTATGTTCCCACTTCATTGCAATTACCCTTACTTCTAATTTGATCTTTATTGGTATATTAAGATAAAGCATATATAATTCGTTTAATTATTACTTTACCTTTTTCACCAGTAGATTTTAAAATAACCACCACTCACCCTATAGTGGAAAAGTGCAAAGTAATGAGTATTTTATAAAAAATAAAGTAACAGTAGAATGCACCCAACTTTAATTTTAACGTAGTTGAAGTTTTTAACTAGGATGGATATAATAACGAAAACAGACTGAATTTTTTTTGTCACCGTTCAATTTAAATATAAATTTCAAACATTCATGATATATATGTGAATTAGTGATATTACTTGTGTCTCGAATGTTTCCAAGAATAACAATAATCAGTCGTATTAAAACAAATATTTATCCAGATGACACTTCAATTCGATACAAGTATATATAGAGAGGGCTGACTAGCTCTATAAATAATTTAAAGGAGAAAAATTGTTGGTAAACAAAACATGTGCTAACTAATAACATGATGATTTTGATAGGGAAAGTAAATGGTGGACCATAGAAACAAAGGGACAGGACACAAACTTATATAACAGAACCATACCATACTCTTAATAAACAATTTCGCTGTCTCCTATAATACCCACCACAGTCAATACTGCTGCAGACTAGAATACATACATACATTACTTGTTCAAATGCCAGTCTGGATTTAATACTCTGCATGTGGTTGTAGGGGTGGAGCTTCTGACACTAAATGAGTTTTCATATAAATGGCATCCTCCCTTCAACCCCAAACCAATTAACTCTTTTGCTTAGTTATGTCTAAATTAGGGTCCTACAATAGCTAGCACAAGGCCGCCAATCTCAATTTTCACATATAGATCAAGTTTATCACTAGATCTGTTCAATGGGTGGGTTAGGCCGGACCTGGTCAGGCCGATCCAAATATTGCTCTGTCCAAGTCCAATCCAGCCTGCATGAATAGTATACCTGAAACCGGCCGGACATTAATTTAGAATTTTATTCTCAAGTTCAGTCGAGCCCGCCCATCAATAATTATTATTATTATTTTATATATTTATGCATATACATACTACTTAAAAATTAATATATATATATATATATATATATATATATATATATAATTTATTAATAATATATATTCAAGCCGAGTCGAGCTTGAGTTTTTATATATTGGGGGCTTGGCGGGCTTGGACCGGACAAAGTTTATTATCAATATATGTTTGTCCAAACTTAATCTATGAATATCAGGCCTGGACGGGCTAGATGTATCACAGGTTACTTAAACATGTTTAATCATCACACATATCAAATTATCAGGGGCAAAGGATTCATAGTTTCAGAAAAAGAAAATGAATTGGAAAAATGAAAAATCTAATCAGTGGGGCATAAAAATGGGACCTTTCTGTCTCTAAATGAAATATCAGCTTTTAAGTTATAATCAGCAAAGGAATGCCCCTTTTAATACCTGATTGATGTAGGGATACCCTGATCACCAAACACTGCAATATAACAGTAAAAAGGTAAGTTCCAACTCATAAACAACATTCTATATAAATAAATCTAATCACATTAACTTTTTTCCAATAATATATATGTTTACTTTCTTTTATTAATGGCCCCAAAATACATCATCAAATGTATCAAATCAACAAAAACAAATTCTTCATTCCTCATGGCTTTCAGCCTTTTCAAAGACATCAAGGAAGCATCCCTAGCCCCCCTTCTATCCAAAGGTATATAGGATTCAAATGTATATATCTTAATTGTTTGTTTGCTCACAAAAATTGAGCCAAAAACAATAGAGGGGATTAAGAAAAAAAAAATACAACTTGAAAAAGTAGCAAGCAACAGTGGGAAAATATTCATCATGAAAGCAACAAAACAAATACAATTTTTCAAATTTTTATAGACAAAAAACAACAGTCTTCAATGGCATTGTAGCATTCTCTTGCCCTTTCTTCCACTTCAATAGGCTTTTCAACTTTCAATTGTTTTTTTCAGTCAGCTCCTTTAGCTTGTTCCTGTTGGTTAAAAAAGTTATCCCCTTTCTTTTATTTATTTACTTCCCTTTCTCTGTATCCCCTCCATGGGTTTTTTCAGTATTGGAAAATGGAACTTCAATCATCAACTCCAAAAATTCATACCATTCAAATGGCATATAACACTCATTAGATTACCTAATAGCAAGATGATCAGTTCTTTTCATGTAAAACAGGAAACAAAAACACGTATAATCAATTCGATTCCCTTTATATAAAGTATAGGATGATTATGGCTCCTGAGAAAATTTCTTTACAGGGCAATTTTGATCACTGTCACTGTATGTGAGCCTTCTTTTAGTTGCAGCTCCTGTTGAATTGAATGACAATTTCTCAAGGAGTAGAGAAGAGTGTACCGATGATGACGAATTCGGGGAAATTACTTGCTTTTTCGGTGTCTTGTTTTTTCCCAGTTCAGTTTCCTGCATTACAATATAACAGGAAAATATATTCTCCTGTAACAGTGAAACAAATCAATATAGAAAATTAGAAATCCAACATATCAAACACCATAGTTATTTCAATTTTCGAACTTTCGAAGTACTCACATTTTCCAGTGAACTCCATGATGAAAATAGCTTCATCTTGAGCTCCAATTCTGGTCTTGTTAATTGAGTATTTGATGCGGCGAACACTGCAGCTGCTGCAACAATTGATGGCCGATAATCAAGCAGATTTATCTCTGTGAGGCATAAAAACAAACAGGTTATGTGCAATTAAAGAGGAATCAGATTGAACTGTTTTAGAGCTAAATTTTACCTTTAATGGCACTGAGAATAAGGTCTGCAGCTCTTGAGATTGTTTCTTTTGATCTAGATTCACCATAGATTTTATTGATGAAGTAATGTAGATAAGAGAAAGGAGTGATCAAACCCATTTTCCACTCCAAGGTATTCAATACCAGCAACTCCATTCTTTGAATTACCTTATTTTCAAAGCAGTAATCGTCCATTGTATACTCCGATAGCGACGGCACTCTGCATTCCTCCATTTTCACCGCTAATGATAAACAAGCCACCGATAACAATCGAATCGCCCACAATTTTCCTTCCTTGAAAAAATCAACAATAATCATCAATGCCAGCTCAAAAACAATTAATCAAACAGAGATTTAAGATCCTTACATCAATTGATCTTTTCGAGAGAAACCGATCGAAGTAAACGACTGAAAGATAAGCTGTATGGAGTCGAAATCCAAACACTGCTCTCGTCTAAATCAAAACACAAGCAAAAAAAATTATAAGCAGACCAAAAAGGGGGAAGATCAAAACAGGGGAAAACAAACTACCAACATTGAGAATCCATTCAATCGCATCGAATCGAGCACATTTTAACCAATTAAACATATCGATCGAACAATATTGAAAACTCCGGGT
The DNA here is from genome assembly GCA_947683365.1 of Euphorbia pulcherrima. Lineage (NCBI taxonomy): Eukaryota > Viridiplantae > Streptophyta > Magnoliopsida > Malpighiales > Euphorbiaceae > Euphorbia > Euphorbia pulcherrima. The sequence goes on from CANTUS010000014.1 coordinate 85,663,390, forward strand.
CTCTCTTTCAACCATATCCTCAATATACTCGATCTCTTCAGTGTCTAGAACAAAATTAGACTCCAAATAAGAATCGTAAGGATTGAAATCTGCAGCGAAATTGAAACAAGAAGCTTCATCCTCTTGACAGAGAAGGCTAGACAGAGACAAGGAATTGTCAAAGTCAGCCATGGTTGTTGATCTACAGAAGCCGGAAAGGGAACATGGGTAGTATTTGTAGGAGGGGAATTTAAAACAGGGATATGGAGGAAATCTAGAGAGTGAGTGAGTTAGAGGAGCGAGTGAGTGAGTGAGGGCGGAAAAGGAGGGAAATAGATGAGAATGGCGGTTTTAGTGCCGCCAAAATAAGCGGATGAGATTAGGGAGGAGTTATTTAGCAGTTACATTCAGTTTTTTTTTGTTGCTTGTTACATACTATCGGTACTAATTCATTTTAAACCACTTTAGTTTATTTTAATTTAGTTTAATTTAAAATAATTTAATTTAATTTAGCTTACTTCAGTTGAGTTTAATTTAATTAACTTCAATTTAGCTTATTTCAGCCTTTAAAAGTTAAAAAGATCGCGCCATATCATCAAAAATTTCTGTCTATGTTTGGGTTAGGAAATTTTTGATTTGATTTGATTTTTTTGCTATGTTTATTTAATTTAATTTAGTTCCTATTTTCAAGCTAATTATTTTAATGAAAAGTAACATATGTTTGGGATTATTCATAGATTTGTGTACAATTGTACGATTGTATGGTATTATTATATGTATTTTGAAAAAAGATTATAGGGTCTCCTTCCTTTTTGGCTTTTTTGCAAAGCTATTTTGATGACAATATAAAAATGTTAGGATTAATGAGGCATATTGTAATTAATTAGATTCATTTCTACTTGTCTTTGGAAAAATTAAGATTTTCCGGAGTTGAGATTATATTAACTTATAAAATTCAACTAATTTTGACCTTATTTTTTTAACTTATAAATAACAGTATTAAACTGTACTGAACTGAATTTATTTCAATTTAAATTTATATACATGCGATACTGAATTAAACTGAATATAATTTGAATAACTGATATTTAGCATTATGACTAATTTTAACTATTTTAGAGATAAAAATATCATTTACAATAACTAACAACGTCTGTAAGGTTCAACGATTTTTCCGATCGAAATCATTTATACCCATATTTGAAATGTGAGGTTTATATGGGATTGTTAATTACGGCACTAATTACTTGCATTTTTTGTGGTACATTTTTGGCCTTTATAAGAAAACTCACTTTCTCTCCAACATTATCACCTTAGCTTTTCAAAATTTAGGGTTACAGTACAAAAAATTCAAAATTTTAAATTTGAAATGGCTAATAATTTGGCCAACTTATAAATAGAATATCAACGCCTACATTCCAAAAAAAATTCAAAAAATTTAAATTTGAAATGGCAAATAATTTTTTTAAAAAAAATCTAGAATATTACACTTTCTTAAACGCAATTTTTACGCTTACAAAGATACTGATGCATTACAATTTTCACGACTAAAGTCAAAATTTATGGGAATAGTACATAAATAAAACTTTTTATAGCTTATCTCTCAAAATAGCTTCTTTAATAATAGGTTGATATGATATATTCGATATATGGTAGAAGTGATATATTTTGGAAGATTTATCATCATTAATTTTTAGTTAAATGTTATCATAATTTTCCACACTCTAGCTATATCGATAATGCCGTATTAGTAATTGCAACAGATATTAACCTTCAATAAAATATGGTAGAGTATGGTGAAAAAACACTCTAATATGGAATTTTCATCTAGGTTACTCAATGTATTTTCTGGTTTTCATGTAAAAATTTCATCTATAATATAAGTTTTACTCCATATTTGTTTTAATGTTTCTATGATACAGTTTCTAAACCCTTCATAAAAATAAGAAATTGCAGATTATATAATTTCTTCTTATTCTAAACAAACCAAATAAAGATGACAAAAATGTAATTAATTTAAAAAACCCTTTTAGTTAGATGCATAATTAGTGTTGGTAATGAGGCTGCTTTAAAGCACTAATTTGCAGCAAATTCAGACCCAATGGGGCATCATCTAGGATTTTGTGAATCAATGCTTCTTTTATAAGCCTTTCCTTCTTCTTCTTTTTTAATTAACAGCTGTATGAGCCATAGAGTTTCCGCTTTAATTACTTGCAATATATTTTTTTTATTTTTTATTGTTATAATTATAATCAAGTATAATTATCGAATAATTAGAATAATAATCAATATTTCTGTCTCATTACTATATTAAAATTAAAACAATTTTTTTGCAAATTCACTAGATTCCAATTAAAATTGATGGGTTTGGCAAAATGGCCCCTCATTTCATTTCTTAATATAAAGTGAATTTGATTGATTCTAGTTAATTGGAATTTTTTTGGCCGTTGAATATGAATTATAATTAGTTAGGAAGGTCAGCTGATAATTAAGTGTAAATTGAAATTAATTAACAAAGGAAGCATGCATCAAAGATAAAGTATAAAAATAGGACACAAGATCCAAAATCTGCACTGTAAATGGCATCTGCTTCAACCCCTTTAACGGTGAGATAATTATACTTTCTTCTGATATAATCCAGATCAACACTAAGTACTAACTGTCATTTTCTTGAACAAGTATCATCAAGGAGCAATGTTGATGTTAAAAAATACCATGTGTTTTCACGCATTTGTAAAATGGGATTTGGGTGTGTGGTTTCAAAAAATTTATAAATAAAGGATTCTAAATATTAAATTATGTCACAAAAAATGGGTAATCTTATTCGTTTTCATCTGAATTTTTGCGGGATGATTATTAAATATACGATACACATCGGTGAAATTTTTTGAATGTTGTAAAAGTTTTTTTAAAATTAAGTTATAATAACAAACTTTTAAAAATCGTAAAAAAATAAAAAAATCTCCGAAAATTACTAAAATAATGACGTATAATTTTTAAATAATAAGGTTAACTTATTAGAATGATGAATTGTTTAAAATATTCAATGTAACATCACTATTCTTAATCCATAGCCCCTTTTGTAAATTTTATGAAACCACGTACCCTTTTTGCATATAAATGAAATCACAAGGTAATTTTTTTAAGTTTTTTCTATTTTAAATTAGGCCATTTTTCTTGTATTGCAATTTAATTCAGTTCAGACCACTTTAGTTCATTTCAATTCATACTACTTCAGTTTAGTTGAGTCCACTGTAGTTTAGTTTAGTTCAGTTCAACTATACTTAATTAGAGATTTACACTAAAATTAATTTAATTTAATCCACTTTAATTCAATTTAACTTTTAAAAGTTAAAAATATAATTTTATTGTTAATTATTAGACATATTTGAAAATTGTCTATCTACATCCATGTCATAAAGTGGTATGTAAATGCATCACTCTAGGAGGTCTATAATTTAATTCTAAGATACTGTTAATTTTTTAGGAAAATATATGTATTAATCAAGAAAAAAAGATGGGTTACAAAATTAACAAAGAAATGCTGACGGGTCCGATTAATTACTAGTTTGCACACCTATGGTCCTCTACTGACTTGTTGACACCTAACAAATTATTTTAGCAAAATTAATCCAAATTTAATGGATAATAAATACTACCTACTTCATAACCGATCAAATCTTAGAATATGTATAAAGCGGATGGTATGACGGATGCGACTACCTACAGTTTATAGTTAGGATGGACTCAATTTTTTTTAGTTTTTTTATTTAATTTTTTTTATGTATATAAAATAAAAATAAACGTTGTCATTTTTTAATGGTTAACACTATCTATATCATAAATTATAATTTTAACCTATTTTACTCATTTAATTTTTTTAGTTTCATTTTTCTAAAGACAATTAGACATAATTGATGTTCATTTTAGTTTATTATTAAATTATATATTTTATTGTATGATTAGATTTGAAGAGTATTAATTTTAGTAGTAAAATGGTTAGTTAAATTCTAAAGATAGAAAGTTTTTACTTTAAAAAACATGTCTTAACTTTATATGAGTCAAAATGATGAGAACAATTATTCCACAATATTTTATAAAAAAATTAATTGTACTTTCTTTATTAAGATACCCAATCTTTTTACTTTATATGTTATTTTTTTTAAAGCCTTAAAAATATAAGAGTCGGACCTAAAGTAACCTTTAATCTTGAGATCAACCATAGTATATTTTAAATTAACGATTAAAAATAAAGCTGTATGTGGACATAATTTAAATATATCACTTATAATTATAACTCATCTAAAAGACCTTGCAGTAAAAAAAACAATAGTCTTCCCGATGTGCCACATGAGAAAAACTGCAAACTAAAAAGGTGACATAACAACATAACAAATTATGAGGAGGGGCTTTAAAAAAATACCTATCTTCCCAAAATAATTTGGGCCAAATGAAAAACTTATTACATATACGGGGTCATTAGCAAATCATGAGACAGTGAATGTAATTAATTAATTTTCTTGATTTTTTTTATTTATCTTTCAAATCCTTTATTTTTTTAATACGTCACTTTAGAGTTTTTTATTCTTCTATTTTTTATCTTTAAAATGATATTTACTATAACTTTTTCGAACGTTTTCAACTGATAGACATGTGGTAAAAGTCTGGTAGATGTGTTGAATATATTTTTTTCATTAGCTATTTTCTCTTATGATATGTATATTATACTTTCTCTCTATTAGATCTATTTTTTGGTTCTTTTCTTGATATGAAAATCGTATCCTGATTCCCTTCTCTTCTTATTATTTATTTGATTGTCGCCACTAATTTATCGTTGTTTAGCTGGTGTTTTAATTTCAAGATTTGCCCAAACTAACATCACGATTTCTTAAAAAAACCATAAAAAAACTAATATCTACCATATGTCTACCAGACTTCTATCACATATCTATTGGACATCTATAAGATGTTTATTAGTTAAAAAATTTCGAAAATGTCACGGTGGATGTAGTTTCAAAGATAAAAATAAAATGAACAAAAAAATATAGAACGGCATGTCGAAAAAATAAAAGATTTGAGAGATAAATGAAAAATAAAAAAAATCAAAAGAAAAAAAAGAGAAATAAGTGGATGAATGGTATGTAAATAGAATTGAAAGGAATGTGTATTTATAAAAATTTTAACTTGATGATAAATTTGTAAATAGTTTAGAAAGCATGACTATTCTTAATAGCTTGTCTTATCAGAATCCGGATATAAAGCATCAATCAATTGAATAAATATCAAAGTCTATCAATAAGGATTCAACTAAAAAAATTGATAACAAAAAAATGTAAAACAATGCTAACCTACCCCAAAATGTGTACAAGGAGTAGGGAAATGAATTCAAATCTAATAAGTATTTATTGGGTTGATATTTCTCATAATTGATTTAACATTAAAATTCGAATTTGAAAGCAAACATTTTGAGCTTCTCTCCCAATTTATATATTGTTTGATTGATCAGGCAAGTGAATTACGAAGAGCAATTTAAGGAGCATTAGCTTAGTGATGAGGTTTTTGATTAGTGATTAGTTTGATATCATCCCTAGTAATATTAGAATATCAATGCAATAAGCTTCAAATTTTATGCATTTCTTAGTGTATTTTACTGAAATTTAATTGCAATTTGAATTATCACTATTTGATAATAAAAAATTCTAGCGTTATCATATAAATTGAGCCAAACATTGATATAATTAGCTTGAAGCTAACTCTATAGCACAGAAAGAAACTGGGCACAAGTATTAAGGATTAAATTAACAAATGGGTAAGTAAAGAATAGTTAGGGGCCAAAGGGCATAGAAAGAAGCCAAAGAAAGTATGTAAATGGATGATATGACACGTGAATATAATTGCAGGCAGGAGCGTCTTCACGTGTGAAAGCCTGGATGGACCACTCCACTCTTTTTTTTAAGCTTAATTAAATTATATTAATCTTTGGATAAATTTAAAAAATATGTCACGTAGTTTAATCGTTTTATAAAAAAGTTATGGAATTTTTTATTTCAAAAGGGTGTTTATAGTTTTAAATGTTAGAAAAATATGCTTATTAAAATTTTGAAATCACATTTGGAAGAGTAATCTTAGTTATTTCAACAAATTCAACATTCTTATATTTCAACTATATTATTTCTGAATTATTTATCAAAATTTGAGTAAATTTCGGAAATTTTTTATTTTGTTATAATTTTTTAAAGTTATCGTCAATTTTTAATTAATATAAATATTTATACTTTCCAAAAAATTTTAAAATTTATCACTACTATGCATTGTATTTTTATAAATAAAGCTGCAAAATTTCACTTTAAAATGGATAATATTACCCTTCTAAATGTGATTTCAAATTTTTGAGAAGTATATTTTTGCTAACTTTTGAAACTATAGGCACTCATTTGAAAGAAAAAAATTTCACAAAAACCTTTTTACAAAACCGTCAAACCACATGGCATATTTTTTAAGTTTACCCTAGTTTATGATAGACATTGATTATGTGCGAGGAGATTTAGATTCAACTCTATTCTAAAGTTACGTAGATTTAATTTAATTCAACTATACATAGTATAAATTCATAAGAAATAAGTTCACCTTACAAATTTTAAGATAGAATGACTGAAATATATTTCTACCACTACAAGAAATTTAGCATTTTATGACGGTTTTTTCTGTTACGCACGTGATTTCGTCATATTAAGCAGCTTTCTCGTGACAAAAATTAACATTCGTCATTAGTTTTGTTTTTTTTATGACAATTTTATTGTTTGTCTCTTTTAATATAAAATTGTCACTAATTATATTATTTTATGACGATAAAAGAAATTTTGTCACTTACTAATTTGGAGGCAAAAATTTTTGGAAAAATTTTGAAGGGAAAAATTTAGGGCGATAAAGTTAAGTCAATTTGTGACAACTCAATCATCAAGATTTAAAAACTTATTAATGACAATTGATATGCGTCGTCATTTGATAAATAATTATACGACAAATTAAATCTTGTCATATAATTTATTTAATAGTGACACTTTAAGTTTTTATCATATATTTTAATGTATCTGTATGATAACGTCACAATAATGATATTTAATGACGATTTTGAATTATCACCAATTCTTATATTTTTTTATTATGATTTTCTTTTGTCACGGTTTAATTAAAAAACATGACAATTTTTGATTTTGTCATATAGTTTTATTTATAATGATGATAATCAGTTTTTGTCATGTATATTTTGTGTATAATTGTGACGATATATAATATATGTCACTATAAAGTAATTGATGACAATAATATATTGTCATTATTTATAATATTTATTGTGACAATATATATGTCATGATTAAGTAACAAAGATTGGCAACTTCGACCTTGTTATGCATTTTCATTTTATAAATGGTGAAGATAGATAATGAGTGATGACGATTGTATAAATAAAGAAACATTAGTTAAATTAATTAAGAGATTATAGAAGGAGAAGTAATCAAGAAAGGACAAACCCCTGCTGATGTTTTGATTAGTCGATTTGACCTCCTTGTTTCCTACTCATGACTTGGCCTTCTCCAATTTCAGTGTATGTGATTATGGTATCTCTCAAAAATTGATAAAGCATACAAGCTTAATTCGAATAATTTCATATTTACAATGTTTATATTGCGGTACATAGATAGTGAGATTTAGCATTTTTTTTATAATTATTCAATAAAATTATTAAGTTGTTTTTTTTTTCTGTTTTAGCTTCAAAATTGTCTGGTTTCAAGTTCAGCTGTGTTCTTCTTAGAATTTTGCGGATTATAGACGCATGTTTACGACAATTACTGGTTTTGAACAAAATTTCCCCTAACTTTTGATGTTGTTCTTGAAAATATAATTTTCATGGAAACATGAGTGATGAAGGGGAAATGATATGGCCACCATACATAGAAGAGATGGATTTGATAAATTACGAGGTTTCTTTTGTTAATGTTTATTTATCTATTTACATATTATTCCAGTCAAGTTGAACATACTTTTTTTGGAACCTTTCATGCATGTTGAGTGTCGATCTTCGTACTTAGACCAAATTCATAGACTTTGGTGGTTCAAATTGCATACATGTGATGGAACACAATGTGGATCTGGGACTTTCTTTAATAAGAAATAGTTTATATGTTTGTGAAAGTTGTATTAACCTCTGGTTGATATGTGTTTTCCTGATGGAAACATAGTTTGAATGCTGAAAAATTGTAAAAATATTGACTTAGAAAAGAATCCCAAATAAGATCATAACAGCAATTGCTCATTATAGGCTTTTAGTGGAAAGAAATTCATGATATTCTATAGATAAAAGTTCGATCATATTAATAGTTTCTATCATATGGTTCATTGATGATCAGAGAAATAAATTTTGCTCTTGTATATCCCTCGTATTACTTACGTTGCTAATACATATATGCAATTTAGCTTTTAGTTTAGTTGTAAATGTGGTACTTTGTGTGCTTATCATTTATGTTTTGGTTCATGTGTTGAATATATTTTGCTGAAGCTTTTATACTTATATATTTGTTAGAGAGAAACTAGTTTGGATTTTAGACGTTTACTGTTAAGCTAAACCAATGTTGATTTTCGTGCAGAGTATTTGACTAAAAGTTGGTGATTGATGGGAAAGGAGAAGTGTAGTGAAGATTGTCATACTAGACTACTTGATATTTTGTTGATTGTTTTAGTTTTTAGGAAATTATTTTTCATGTTCAATATTTTCTTAATAAGACATAATTATTTTTTTATTATTTAGTTATTAATGAAATGAATCTCTTTTTTAGAATATTAAAAAAAATATTTAGTTTTAATTTTCATGAATTAATTATTTGTGAGTTACACAAATATTTTGGCATGAAAAATTATAATTGTTTTGTCGACAATTATAATTTAGTCATGATATATTATTTAATTGTCACTATATTATTTTTTTAGATGACATAATCTTTTGTAAAATTTATTAAATAAATATTGTCATTACAATTAATTTTTCATGATGAAAAAAAGCATCAATAATTCTATACTATTGTGGCAGTATGTACATGATATCAAAATCATCACAATAAGTATCCATATAAATATAATGATGAGTTCATGTTGTCACAGTTTATTATTTTACTGTGACAAACTTATATCTTTTAGTGACAAAATCGTATATTATTAATGACAACAATAATGTCACTAAAATTTACATATTCCGTATCTACTTGGAATTTGTCACTATAATATAAATTTTCGGTGACAATATTCAAGTTTTGTCATTTTAATGTTCATTTTTAGTGACGAAAGATACTTTAAAGTGACAACAAAACATTAAGAACATGACAAATTAGCTGTCATAAAAAACAAAAAATTATAATGACACGTGTAGTTTTTGTCACAAAAAATCAAAATTTTGATGACAAAGTAGAAAATCGTCACAAAGATAAAATACGACGGACATACTATAACGAAGCCTGCGAAGATGATTTTTCGTCATGTATTATCTGTGGTGACGAAAAAGCATGTTTTCGTGACAATTTTTAATGCGTCGTAAAATGTTAAATTTCTTGTAGTGTAGGTAGAGATAAAAAAAAATCTTAGCTGACACTAAACTAAAAGTAAGAGGCGAAATACATCATTTGCCTCAAAAAATTGGCATAAAAAATTAGATGTCATCTTGAACTTTTAAAAGTTTCAAATTGTTCCCTGAACTTGACAAAAATGAACCAGTTTGCTCATGAACTTGACAAAAGTGTATCAGTTTGCTCCGTCATTGCCACATGTTAGCTTCTGATTGGAAAAAAAAAAGAAAAATGACATATTTGAAAAGTCAAACGAATTAGAATGTGTGGCATTAAAGAGGAAAAACTGATGCACTTTTATAAAGTTCGAGAGACAAACTGATTCACTTTTACTAAGTTTAGAGGATAAATTAAAACTTTTAAAAGTTTAAGATAACATCTGAATTTAGTTATAAGGGTAAATGATCTATTAAGCTAAACAAGATAATACTAGTCAACATCCTAGTAGTTTTATATAATTTTTGTTTTTAGAGAGGAATAGATGAAGACGCTCCTCTATCAATATCATATGCCCACATCCCACCCACAAACATTTTACTCTATTGATTAATGTTAGTGATGTGATATTTATATTATTCATATAAAAATCCATGTGTCAAAGATAAATCACTATAAAAGGTACAAATTTAATAATCCTAGCAGTGTTAAAAAAACTGCTAGATGTAATAATTTCATTTTAAACTTTATTAGTAATATTATTTGGTAAAAAATATTTCCATATACCACAATTTATGAGTAAATTGCATAAAAGTCATCAAAGTTTGGAATTTTTACATTCACCATCACTAGATTTTTATTTGTATTGTAAAATCGCTTCATTTTAAGTTAAGCGTTAGTAAAGTCATCCTAAGTCTATTATTTTAAAATATGAAACAAAAATAGTAATGTGACAAGTTAATTCAAATAAATGTTGACATAACACCATATCAAGTCCAACTAATTCTGAATGTAATTTTTTATATAACATTACATGTACTAGTACTACATTTGTGATACAAATACATTTTTCATTAATAGACCTAAATTAATGGGGACTTGTCATATGATTGTTTGATTCTTAAACTGCAACGAATTAAAGCATAAGTAACTTTATCGACACCATAATGAAAGTTTAGGGGATTGGTTGACAATAACCAAAGTTAAGTGATTGTAAATGTAAAAACTCCTAATTTCAATGGCATTAGCTTTTATAATTTTATCTAACATGTATGGTTCCTTAACGAATATCCTTTGAGTTGTATACAACACAAGTCTAGTCAATTTTGTTGTCAATTTCAACAATATAATATTGTGAATCTTCAGAAATAATATTGTCAATGAACCAGTTGATTCAGAACCAAAACTAATTGATGAGTAAGAAAATATTTACTTTTATCCAACTTTTAAACTTTTGAATTAATTATTTGCTTGTACTTGTTGTAACTTGTAAGTCCAAGAGTTACTCCAAAAATTTATGGTAAGTATATATTTTACTGACAACTTTATAACCTCTAACATACATAATAAAATACAGATAAAGATAAAGTTAGCTAGTATCATTTATAGACTTGTATGTTGGGTAGGTGTTGAAACTTAGGTGTTAGTGCAATATAGGAGTTGGAAGCTTTGACTAATCAGAAATATGGGAAACCAAGATAGTCAAATTTCTAGCTTTGACTCTGATCCTCTCTTACTGAAGTGTCCTAATATATTAATGGTATAACTGAACTCAAACTAATAATTTATAACCATTACAGTAGATGAATTCAACTGAAATCAAATCAAATCAAATCGGAGAGAGCACACTAAATATTATGTATAAATTTACAAAAAAAGTTAAATAAGAGTGACTTATTGTTGGCCAAAATCATAGGGCTTGCTAATCCTTGGCCTTTCCTTCTTTCTCCTACTAAGATATATAAACACTTGGTTATTTTATGTTAAGTTAGTAATGAGAAAGCTTAAGATCTTCCTTTAAGAAGATATGTATTGTTATTTTAAACCGTAATTCTCTGAACTAAAATAAACTCGATGTATCAAACTAAATTAAATTACAATTCATAAAACATGGTTTAGAATCTAACAACGGAAATAGGATGGAGTTGCTAGAGATACAAACACTAATTGTAGAAAAATAACCGGATTCCTCATTCTTCAAACATGATATTATTTTTTTATACATGAATTTGTTCTATTTCTATTATCTGAATCTTTCTTTACCACAGTTATACTAATATAACTAGTGCTGTAAATGAATCAAGCCGTTCATAAACAGCTCGGTGTTCGGTTCGATAAAATCTCGGCTCGACTCGATTCATAAATGAACAGTTCATGAACATGATTTTATGGCTCGAATTATAAACGAACTGAACATGACCAAGCCAAAACTCGGCTCGTTAACTGGTGAACAAAATTGATTAGAGGTTCGCGAACAATTTTATGAACTTAAATGTTCGTGAACTAGCTCGATTATTATTATATGTCAAAAATAAAATTTTATAGAATTAAAATAAAGCATGACAATATAAAATTAAACTAACACAACAAGTATATGTATAATATTACTCAATCTAATTTTATGGCCCACTTTAAATTTTGGATTGAATTGCAATGTTCGCGAATAAAAGTAGACAAGTTTGTTCGCAAACAAATTAACGAATTGTTTACGAACAAAATGAATGAGTTGTTCGTGAACAGCTCGCGAACAAACGAACACTTAAATAAACGAACACGAACAGAACTTTGAGCTCAAATTCAAGCTCGGCTCGACTCATATTCAATTAAAAATTAAACGAACGAACACGAACAGATTAAAACTCAGCTCGACTCGTTTACAACCCTAAATATAACCTTGGAACCATTAGCATAATAACGTGATAATGAAAAATAATACGTCAATTATAAATGATACATCAATCCAAAAAATTGAAATAAAAATGTAATGGCTCTTGTTTGGCAAAGCCCAAAAAAAGTCCTTTTTTTATTTATTTGAAAATGAAAAGGAGGTTAAAGAGTGTTTGATAAAATTTAAAATTCATCAAGTCCTTTTTAAATAAGGAGTTTATTCACTTTTTCAAACCACAATAAAATGTAACTTTTATAGGAATTTTTGTGGTTGAATTTTAATTATCCTAAATACCCTTTAACTAAACGACAATTTATTTATCTGTAGTATCTCTAAAAACGTACAGAACATTAGAAGCCATTGTAGAAGTTTTTGACTTGCTGCTAATATTACGACCATTTTTTCTTACATTAATCAATTGATTGTTCTCAATATATTCTCCCTTTCCTTCAAAATTACATATTTTTAATTAACATTGCCCTTCCTTTATGTTTTGTTTTTGTATTTATGTTTAATTTGAGACATGGGTGTCGATGAAATACAGTGACAATGCAGGTTTAGTTTGTGTTTGGACCATGGTTTTTAGAACCGACCGGCCACCGAACCGGTGAAGGCAGTGGTTCATGAATTTAAGGTTCAATCGGATTAAATCAGTGGTCGAACCGGATTTATATAATTTGATATTAAACATGTAATATAAGTTATACTCATATAAAAATTAATAATATTAAATAAAATATTCTATAATTTAAAGTTATATTTCAAATAAAAATAAACACAAGATAATAACTAATATAATCTAATGAAAGAATTCAAACCGAATTCTATATTATATAGATTGGATAAAAAAGTTAATAAATTTAATTTATGATATATAAAAATTATGAATTAAAAGAATTAAAATTTATACACAATATGTAAAATAAAAAATTATATATCTATTTAATATAAATTTAATCAAAAAAACTTAGAGTAACGTTATTTAAAAAATTTATATGTTATTTCGTTATGAAAAACATTCAAAGCTGTTATTGAAAGAAATATTTTAAATTTAATAAAATGTGTAGTATGTGAAATAAAAAAATATTTATTATGATTTTTTATAATAAAATATTATTAAAATAATTTAAAAATTAACAATATATAATATAAAAGTATATAAGGAGAAAATGTTACCACTTGTGTGTTGTAGTTCAGTTGGTAGAGCATATATTGAAATATATGTTGGAGGTTTTGTGTTCAATTTCCACCACCAATAATTTTTAAAAAAATATGATTTAAAAGAACCGGAAACTGATTATCGGTTAAACCAACCGGTTTCTGGTCAAACCAACCGGTTCAATCGATCGTTGACCGATTCTTGACTATGTCAAGAATTCATTCAAACCGGACCGGACCAGGCACCGGTTCCGATCGAATCTTGTCCGACCGGCCGGTCCAGTTTTCAAAACCATGGTTTGGACTTTGGAGTTAATTTGTTATTTAAAAATTGTCTTTTCCTGTTTAATCTGGAATTTGTGGGTTCATTTGTTTTTAATTATATTGATTATGTGGAAAGGCAATATGTTAACATTGATGAACTAAAATGTGGTAATCTAGGCTATATAATTTTAGCCAAAATATGAATGAGAGGCTCTACGAGAGTATTATCAACTGTATTAATAGTGGCTGATTGAATATACCAGCCACCATTGAAGTTGAAGGTAGTAGTATTATGCTATTCCAATCGCAAAAGATACGTATTTAAATTTTATCCATTTTAGTAATTTATATCTCTAACCACAACCGTAAATTATACTTTTAAATATAAATTAGTTAATAACGACGTAAAACAGCAACAGCAAACGGGGCCAATATATTGATCCTTTTCAAACTAATTGAATGGAATCTATTGCATTAAAAATGTAGATACTGTCACACATTTTATAAATTGAGAAATTTCGGATTATAATTGCAATGAAACACACATAATCAGATACCTTTGGATAAAAAAAAATAGTAGGTTCTCTCTCGCTTGTTTGTTCGGTTCGCAACTTTCTTTTGAAAAAAAGGCAGAATTTTCTTGCAATAGATGATTTCTTTAAAATAAGTTTTACTATTAAATTCGACTACTTGGATCGTGTTAGCTAGAAAGATTTGGAAGCAACAAGCTAGCATTTGCTATCTTGATTTTTTTTTTATAAAACCCTCTTCTTAGTAGTTCTTTCACATTATAGATTTTGATGAATTGACAAGTTAAACAAAAAAATCTAAGAAATCCATTTTCATAACACAAGGTTGAATACCAATATTCATTTGTATCAACCTGTAACTCATTAAAGAATTGCATAAAGTAGTGAAGCACAATATCAAGCATGCTCCCTTACAGGGTCTAAGCAGCTTTAGAGTAACTGAAAACAGGGAAAAAATGGCATAAGAAAGCCTAGATAAAATATTGAAAAATCACCTTGAATGTTGATCCCACTTTTTCAAGGTTCCATCTACTCTGGACTTGATGATATTTGGAAGTTTTCCAAGTTAACCCGCACCATTAGTGTCTCTCTCTACTTCAAATGATGCTCAAACAGGGAAGCCATCTCAATCTGCAAGTCAACAAGCCCAATCAACAAATCACATGAACAAAATTATCCAGAATTACATTGTAATGATGATTAAGACTCGCACTGGTAATGAGCGAATTTCAGTCAAATTTCGTAAAATCAAAATGTCATGAGAAGTAGAGAAGTAAAGCGCCGAAAGGCCATTCAACCTATTGAGAGATGTTGCCATTTAAGTATGAAACTGCGTTACAATGACCTTGCTAAAGTTTATCATAATGTTAAATACTTAGTATTATTGACAAAAGATGGAGAAGTATTCATTCCATAAATAAAGAAAATCGAAAAAGTGAAAAAACTCAGCATATGAAGTCCACATATACAATAACTTCTTGCTTAAAGCATTATAAGTTCTACTTACAGCTGTCAGTGCGGCCTCAGCACCCTTATTCCCAGACTTCCCACCAGCTCGATTTATGGCCTGAAATTTATATATATGTGTAAATGTGTAATATTATCATATTATATGATTTTTTAACAAAGCTCGTCCATATGCAGTGGCTTTTACAATAGTCATACCTGCTCCATGTTATCGCAGGTCAGAACACCGAATATGCATGGAACTCCTGCATCGTCAAAAGACAGGGTCAGGAACCTAACTGTTACAATATGGACAAATTGAGACCTAAGTAATTGTTGGCAAAGTTCGATCATGTCTTAATTTTTTGGAATCACAAGCTAACATAAGGTAAGTCCAACCATTTTCCCCATTTTTCATTCCCCAAACCCCATTTTGGGGAATCTACAGTGTTTTTACACCAACCATCTTCCCTATTTTCATTCCCCATATTACATTCCCGAAAAAATAATAATATTCTATTATTATTATATTAATTCTTTTACATCATTTCAATTCTAATCAACTAACAAAACCATAAAATAAATAAACACTACAAAGAAAAAAATAATAAAATAATGGTTCCCCATATATGGGGAACCCCATTTTGGGGATATACCATATGGGGAATGGTTGGACTCAACCATTCCCCATATGTGTTCCCCATTTTAGGGAATTCCCCAAAATGGGGAATCATTGGAAGTGCCCGAAACTATTTAAAATTTTTTGAATGAATTTGTATAGGGACATTTTGAAGTCCCAATACATCCACAAGTATTATATATAACCTGTCACATTTCTTTGTCAAACTGGATCAGAAAGTATATTGTGCTGTTGCAGCACTCAGTTGCATGTTGTAGCAATGAATTATGTCTTCCAATTAGATTGTTGGGCTATAATTAAGATTTTGTCCCATACAATAATTTTTTTGTAAATTTATGGACTACCATAGTCAACCTTTCTTACGGATAGTTTGGCATAGCATTTTCTAGCCCACAACTTTTGTTCCAAAGAACTCTTCTTACAAGCTTTGCCTGGGACAAGATGTACCTTTGGACTTGGGAAAGCAATACCAAACTGGCCCTTATTACAACAATTAGATATGATTTATGGGGACTCTCCCTTGTGAGATTTTGAGTTCTCAATCCAGCATATCAATTAGACATATACCACTTTAAAAAGTTTCTGAAAAAATTCAATCTGGAATGAATGCCAAAAGGACAAGGAATATGATCTAAATGAATGCCATATTTGAAATGTTAGTTTCCACAAAACCAATTATGTAACCACATGACTAGGCCTATATGAAATAATGGCAAGACCAAATGAGCTAAATCTTTTCGCAAGTCATGCAAGTAAATAATGCGGGATAGAATGTGCTTAAAATTAGCGTGTGAATGAATGTATAAACAGTGCATCTGAGGGGAAGACAATAATATTATCAAAATAAAACCGTAAATAACACAAAAGACCGACCTGAATTTAAACCAGCAGAAAGTACTCCAGATGCTGCTGAATTAGCAACTGCATCATAGTGTGTAGTATCACCTCTAACCTACTAGCAAAAAGGAATACATAAGATAGGCCCAACAACTGTACTTTTACATAATAAGAAACTAGTTGCCATGTTTCTAACCAGACTAGTGATACTGACAATATAGTACAAGAAGGTATCATACCACAGCTCCAATGCATAAAATGGCGTTATACTTCCGCGACTTCCCAAGCTTTTCTGCAACAATGCCTATTTCAAAACTTCCAGGAACCCAGACAACCTGTGATGAGAAAATCAAAAGTAACTATGCATACCAAATTAACAATATTTGTCTATTGTAATAAAAAGAATTTCCCTACATCAATATCTTCTTCATTAACTGAGTATCTCCTGAAAGTTTCCAAAGCCCCCTCCAAAAGTGGCCTCGTCACAATCTCGTTGAACCTTGCCACAACCTTTCAGCAACCAAATAAAATCTAATACGATTATGACCCCAAATTATATATCAACTGAAGCTTATTTCACTGTTTAGCAGCATCAAAACACCTAGAACCCCGAATATATTAACTCATTGTAACTCAAATTCCTATTATTTTAGGCAATCTTTAATCAGCGGAAGTATGAAACAGCAATTTGATGTTCAGGAATAAAATTGTTCCTTTAGTTGATTGACCAAAATCAAAATTTAGATAATTCAAAAATTCGAAGAGCCTAAAGTGACACATACAAGAGGAACTAACCACAGCAAAGCGAAGACCCTCTGTTCTGGTGAGGGATCCGACCAAATGTCGAACAGCCGCCGTTTCCACAAACGCCGACCGCTCCTTCCTTCTCTCGAGTGAAACACAAGTACCAATCCCTGGACATCGAAATTAATTAATTAAAAAGCTTAACAATGAGATCTTATCTGACACAGTGAAAGTTCAATTGGGGGAATCGAAACCTGTCAAAGATGTGGAAGATGAGAATGAGATATTCGCAGGTCTTCGAGAAACAAAGCCATGGTGGACATGGTCAGTATGAAGTAAAGATGAAGATGTAAGACGGAGACGCGACACCGCCATTGAAGCCATCCTAGTTTACGAGAAGAAGAGGAAAGTTGAAATGACCAAGACCTTGGTTAATCTACTTTTGGGTTAAAAGCACTAAGCCCACAGTTACTTTTTCTGCAGGCCCAAATCCTGATACACAGTTTTAAGAGTTTTGCCTCTTGTTCTAAAATGACGTGCCTTAAACCAACCTAGCCGAATTTGAATATTGACTGTTTAAATTTTATTTGTTTAAATTTTAATGAACTCGAGTCGAGCTCGAGTCTGGTTAAATTGAGAGCTCGAGCCTTTAAAAGAGATAGAATTCGTAGAATGAAGAATCAGAGATAAAGGATCTGAGTAACACAAATGATTTTCAGTGTACGAAGAAGAAGAGGAGGATTAGTGTTGTGTTGGCAGCTGTGTTTTTTTAGAGAAAAATGAAATTAGGATTTTACTGAGCGTTTGAAGACTGATGAATTTATATATTGGGGATTGGATTGGATCCGAATTATAGATCTATCTTTTCTTTTTTTACTTATTTTATCAATATTTTATATATCACTCCATATATATTTTTCCTTTACTCTCTATCTTATATTTTATATTTTTCTTTATATATTTTTATATCCATTTTTACATTTACACTATTTTATATTTTTCATGATCTATCTATTTCATAAATATAATGTTTAAACTTTTCAATTATGTTAACGAGCCTACTAACGAGCCTATTGGCGAACTAGTTCGAGAGCCTCTTATCGAGCATGTTCACGAGCTTTCGAGCCGAGTATCCCCTTGTTCAAGCTTGGTTCGTTTACGATAACGAGCCTAAAATTTTGTTCACGAACAAGGTCATTTATTAATGAACCGATCTCGAACGAGGTTTGGAGCAGAGTAACGAGTAGTTCACGAGTAGTTCGGCTCATTTACAATCCTAGTTGTGCCTACTTACTTCGAAATCCTTTACAATTAAAGGCGATGATGAACAAATATTAAATATAGGTCCTTTAAATCGTGATAAATTTTATGCCTCGTGTTTCCCTTTTTTTAAAGGAATGAAAGAACAAAAGGATTATAGAGTTCTCAATCTCCACAATGTCTTGACGATCGTGAACAATTGGAATAGGATCATCGAAGAAAAAGCAGATAAGTGGAAGAGTCGCACCATGAGAAGCAAGGAGGTTTGCACAACGATTTCCCTCCCAATACACATATTGAAAAGTCACCGTCCACACCCATTCAAGCAACCGTTTGATATCAAGGATGATGCTATGATTAGCATTAACACCTATGTCTTCCTTAGCCAACTCATCAACGGCGAATTTGATATCAACCCCAACTATCAACTTCCTAACCCCCAACTCCCAGACTAACAATAGTCCATCCAACACCTCCCCTGCCCCATAACTTTGCTCTAGAAATTGAACAATGCACAATATTCCTGGCATAGCCTTTAATTCACTTATCATTAAGGTCCCTCGACACCCCCCTCCCGACGATGCTCTATATTCGGCCCCAACAACCGAGCCATCACTATTTAACTTAACCTAATCCCCCGATGGGGCGATCCAACCAACAAACCGCCACTCACGGTTCGACCCCACAACAACCACACTCCTCTCGCCCCTAACGAACGTCACTGCCATTCCCTCCGCCTGTGCTACTAGCGAGTGTATGGTAAGCTCATCGCCTTCAAACACATGTAAATTTCTTTTCTCCAAAGGAGCCAACATACAATTCGGAAAAACAGGCCCCAATTGTCCAAACCATATTTGTTCTTGGGCTAAATTTCTTATGACCAAGTGGAGTATATATTGAATTATGTTTTCCTATTCTAACTTGTAAAAGATGAGCGAACGAACTAGACGGATTATAGACTACTTGAACAAGTATAAATTTAGCTAACTTCATACTATTTCTCTTCCACTAAAATCATTTACAATTTTAGTTCAGTTTCAGCTAAAAAACACATATCCTATAACTATTATTCATCATTGTAATTATGAAATTCTTTTTTATTATTGTAAACTATAGTCATCTCCAAATTCTATACATAATCTACATTTAATATTATAAGTAAGGGATATTCTATGGTTACTTGAAGTAACCTTACTTTGCCTTCATCATATTAGATGAGTGAATGATATTTTGATCTAATAGTGATAAGAAGCAAAGTAATATTTACTTTGTAAAAAATAAAGTAACCATAACCTACGCCAGTGAATAAATGTGACTCTGCTGATGGATCGTAATTAAAAGATTAATGAATCACCTAACTAGCATAGTAGAATAAATTAATCACATGAATTTGTCAATAAGAAGTAATGGCAGTACCCATCTGAATTTCCATGCATAGTTATCCACCAAAATTTCATATGCTCAGAATATGAATGTTAGATATATAAAATCTACTGCCATGGCCACTGAATAATCCCTTTTTTATAAATTTCGCCTACTCTCCGTCCTATGGATCCCAGTAATATTAGACTTTTGATCAATTTATTGTCATTTAGGTGTCGTCAAGTCCTCTTTTACTGCTTAGACAATAATTAAACTTCTTTTTCAAGACACCCATTTTTATAAAATTTACAGTTAATTTTTTCTAATCCATGAAAATTAGTTCAGGTGGTAATTGTATATGAATGTGACAGTCTTGGTTTCAAGCCTTAAACTCGTGATGTTGGAAATGGCATAATGTCCATAGTACAATAATAAGGAATCCAAAATATTTGGATCAACACAAACTAATAAAAAAATATATATTAAAAAAATTATATTACACTACACTTAATTCTCATTCAATTGAATTTTATGACTTCAATATATTTAATAAAAAAATTATAAGAATATGAAATTATAAAAAGGAAAAATTTCTTCTTAGGTCCCTCCTAGATTTCGGAGGTATCATCAATCCCGACTAGTGGATACGGTATTTAAACATTGGAGTATCATAAAGATGTAAACAAGCCATGAAATTTACGAAAGAATTTAAAGCCCAATCTCATGGCTTAGGGTGGACACTACATCTCCTAGTTAAAATTAAGAATATATTATTTGATGATATAATCATATAAATCATGGTACTTAATTTATGGACCGTTCAATCACCTCGACAATACATACCAAATTTGTTATTTGCCACTAAACACATATGAACGATTCATATTGCATTCCACTATACTACAAAAATTTGCCAGACTACATTTTTTTTTATGGATCCTAATTATAGGTGCCATCTTTAAGTTATATTTATATTCAAATTAATTTCCGATCGTCAATTTGTGGGTGCTTCAAAGAACAGAATGACTGACCCTAAGATTTAAGATTGCTCTATGTACATTTCAGAATTCAATTTCTGATAAATACTTAAGAATAAACTAACACCCTTAAACTTTGCCAGATTATCTGCATTATTATTAATTTAATTCTCTAGTCATTTTCAAACCTTAATTTTCACTTGTACTTTCTACTATATCAATAGTATTATTCACATGTTGTCACAAATATCCCAAAGATAATTCATTGAATTTCGGCTAACATTCAAATTACTTTATTGACTCTTTGATTCTTTCTTTGTCAAATTAATTATAACAACGCGAACCACAATTTAGAGGAGAATAAATTTTATAAAATGTATTTATTAAAAAGAATAAAAAATTTTAATTATAATTAAATTTTAAATAAAATTATTTTAATAAAAATATCTGTTAATAAATAAAAAAATTAATTATAATAATTCTTCTCACTCATTGCTCTTCCAGTGTTGTAGACTTCACCATAATGATTATGTGACTTATATTTGTAATAATATAATCTATTTTAAAAAAAAATTCATCTGTTTAATCTTTGTAGTTAAGATCCTATAACTTTTTTTTTTATATAATAAGATCCTATAACTTAATTGGGCCGTTCTATCAATTTTAAACTTCAAATTGGAATATTAATACATCAAACAAGATATTGAATTATATTTCAGTTTTATGATATTACCAAAAAAAATTTTCAATTTTCTGATTTTATACAATTTTTTTTTAATAAAGTTAACTCAAATATTTATTTAAACAGTTATGGTATTGAAAAAATAAATTAGAACACGTATAACTGATAAAATCAATTTAGTTGTAAAAACACAAGGATAGGATATGAAATATATAATGGGAAACAATACAACTGTAACTCTGTAGAGCCAGCCATATCTTAAGTGGTTCTTTGACCGCTCTCTGTTTCCTTTTCCCCGCTAAACATAGCGGTAAGTAACTGTAAGTATTTGGTTATTATTAATAACTATTATCATCATCATATAATTGTTTTTTTTCAGCTTACAATAAATAAAAACAAAAAAATCAATCAACAAAAGATAGCAACTCAATCCAATGGGTTCTCAATATCTTAAGTTGCATAAATATATGATGGCGAAAATTTATCTAGATTTAGAGAAGCATCACCAGTTTTCTGAACTTATTTCATTATTTATTGTTCTTATGAACTTTGAAAATATATCTATAATTCTCTAAACTTTTAAAAAGAGGACGAGTTTGTCTTAAAATACCAAATATCAAGGAGAAAAAAAATATAGGGTAAAATTTAAAAACATATTATGTAGTTTGATCGTTTTATAAAAAGGTCTTTGTGAAATTTTTTATTTCAAAATGGTGCATGTGGTTTCAGAAGTTTGCAAAAGATGCTTCTTAAAATTTTGAAACCACATTTAGAAGGGTAATCCATTTGAAGTGAAATTATACAGCTTTATTTATAAAAATACAATACATATTAGTAATAAATTTTAGAATTTTTTGAGAGGTACAAATATTTATATTAATTAAAAATTGACGATAACGTTAAAAATCAAAACAAAATGAAATGTTTTCGAAATTTAATCAAATCTTGATAAATGATTCACAAATAATATAGTTGAAATATGAGAAAGTTTAATTTATTGAAATAACTGAGATTATCCTTTCAAATGTGGTTTTTAAATTTTGAGAAGCATGTTTTTACTAACTTTCAAAACCACGTGCATAATTTTGAAATAAAAAATTTTACAAGGACCTTTTTATAAAACGACCATACCACAAGACATGTTTTTTAAGTTTATCCAGAAATATATCAAGATGATATATTTGAAAAGTCAAACCAACTAAAAGCTAACATGTGACATTCACGAGATAACCTGATGCACTTCTTATGATAGTAAGTAGGGGAGAGCATTGGTCGGTTCGGTCCAAGAACCGAACCGAACCAAATAAACCAAAAACCGAATAATAAGAAAATTAGGAACCTGATACTGAACCTAATTAAATTCGGTTCGGTCCGGACCGAACCTATATATTTAGGTTCTGTTCGGTTCCGTTTAGTGTAGAACCAAAAAAAATTTTCATGTTAAAGATGTAATTATTATTTGAATCACTATTAATAGTAAAATATAGTAAAAAAACTAATTCAATCAATATTTAATTAATGAATTTATTTGTATCTTAAAAAATATAACAAATAATCAAAATTAATAATAATATTTCAATGTTCGTGATTTGTTGAATTTTAATGTAAAATTCTCTATATTTTTTTTTCATATAATACTTATAATATTAATACTTAAAAAAATATAAATAAAAAATTCTAATGTTCAGTATTAGTTAGGCTTATAGTAAAAATTCCATACATCTTTTTCATATATTTATATATTATCCTAATTAGATTCGGTTCTCGATTTTTTTAATTTTTTTTCATTAAAACTGAGAACCGAACCGAACCAAATACCAAATAAAAAAAATATTAAAACCAAATATTAAACCTAATAAATTAGATCCAATCTAATTTAATTCGATTAAATTCAATTCTTTAAATTTCCTACTCTCGTCTAATAATAAATAAAACGAAACATGTTAAAAGAGCCGAAAATAATTTATGCCACTAAAAGATGCCATGAATTAATGTACATATAACGACACTTGATTTTATTTGCATCTAACAATACAAATATAATTATAGAATAAGAAAAAAGAGCGGGAAAGCGCATGGATAAGGACACGAACGATGAATATGTGTAGATGAGTCAGCTCAATATTAATAATATTACTTATACAGTCACCATCACCTCATTAATCGATACCAAGATTTGAATGTCAGACACACAGCCAAGCCAACTAATCTTCCTTTCAATTTCTATATATATCAAACCCAAATCCATTTTCTCTTCCTTAATTCCATTTTCCCTTGATTTTCCTTTCCTTTCCTCTCCCACACAGAGAAAGAGAGGGAAGCGAGAAAGAGATCCCTTCAATTTTTCCAATCCGAGATCTCTTTCTCCTTTTTTCTTTCTCTGTTAATCCCATTTTCAACTTCACAAAGAATTAGAGAAACGAATTTCCCAATTAGAAGACAGGCACGGCATTCAACTTGTTTCATTTCCATGATTTCTTAATCTTTTTGTGCTAAAACCTAATTTCTAATTTGTTTTGTTTTTGCGTATTGACAGAGGGTGATTGATGGGGGAATTGGAGGAGATATGCCATAAAACAGCCGTAGGTTTGAAAAATTTGCCGCCAGTGCCGCCGCCGGTTCCCGGTCCGGCGAGAAATAGCCACCGTGCACGGCGGATGTTGATGGTTGATGTGGCATTGAGAGGGAAGAGCTGTGTCTCTACGGCTACAAAGGATATGTGGGAGAGATTATTCGATGAAGGTTACAGAGCTGATGTTGTTATAAATACAGACCATGGCGGATCCATATTTGCTCATTCTAATATTCTTGTAAGACATTTCTATCCTCATGTTAAAAAACTCATTTTTGAAAATTGTATTTTTTTCATGGTTTGAGTTACTGTAATCCAGTGGACAGAGGGGGAGGTGGGGCATGTGACCCACCTGGGCCGAAACTCCTTCCTACCCCATGTTTTCAGTTTAAGTTTGAGTTTTTTTTAAGAGGGTCGTAGGGGCGGCTACGATTTTCAGCTAAAGAACTCTAATTTATAGGAGGAAAATGACTTCTTTATATTAATTGTGAACTTGATAATTTATTCTAAGTCCAATTTCATTTTTTATACACAATTGTGATCCACCGGATATGAAATCCTGGCTACGCTGCTGCTGTAATCTTTCTGTATATGAATTGACATTAATTTTAGGTTGACATTGTTCTTAGGTTAATTCAATGGAAATAAATTTATAGATATGCTACTTGTTAATAGTAATCTACTATAGTAACAAGAATGTGGGAGATTTGTGATTAATCAAATATTAGTAAATGAATAAATGCTTATTAGTGAGAGTAGTAAACTTACTTGTCGTAGTTAAGATCGCGTGTTCGATTTTGGTATCTTCCAAAAAATAAGTAGTTTTGGAACTGCGGAAATAAATAAGAAAGGTGCTCTAAGAAAGATACTTTTAGGGACTTTGTCCCTTTAAGGCGCATTCATAAATCACATCATAAACACACATAACTAAAACAAGTAGAGTTGATTTGACATGAACATTCTAATTCTTTCTAACAGGGCATGGCTTCTCCTGTGATGAGAGGCATGTTAAAGCAAGCAAAGAAACAACGAGGAAGCCAACGCTCGATCTTCATTCGAGGCGTTCCACACAATGCTGTTCGAGTTTTTGTTCGGTTTTTATACTCTTCCTGGTATGTTTCTTTCCTTTGCTAAACATGTTTGTCTCTTTTTTTTTTAATTTAATGCTAATAGGGTGTGTCCTTTGTTTTGGGACTATGCAGTTATGAGACAGAACAATTGGAGGAAAATGTATTGCAGTTATTGGTACTATCTCATGTATTTGTGATACTAGAACTAAAGAAACTATGTGTTCAACAACTAGTACAAGGTTTTCTAACAACCGAAAACGTTGTAGACATCTTCCAACTAGCATTACTATGCGATGCACCTCGTCTTAGTTTCATTTGCCACCGCATGATTCTACGAAACTTCCAGGAAATTTCCACCACTGAAGGATGGAAAGCCATGAGGGAAAGTCACCCTGTCCTTGAAAAACACCTCATGGACTCCATTATTGATGAAGGCAACGTAAGCCATTATATTCTTCTTATTACTAAATACGCAAGAAATCGAACTCAAACTCGAGCAATGTTATTTGCAGAGGCAAAAGGAGTGGGTAAGAAGGGTGAAAGAGAGGAAGATATATTTGCAGCTATATGAAGCAATGGAGGCATTGGTTCATATATGCAGAGATGGATGCAAGACAATAGGACCACATGACAGAGACTTGAGGGGAAATGGAACAGCCTGTAAGTATACAGCTTGTAAGGGGATAGAACAGCTGGTTCGCCACTTTGCCGGTTGTAAGCTAAGAATACCGGGCGGCTGTATCAATTGCAAGAGAATGTGGCAGCTATTGGAGCTCCATTCTCGCCTCTGCCTCGATTCTGAGTTGTGCAGAGTTCCCCTTTGCAGGTACATGTTTATATTTGCAAACATATTGAGTTAAACCTGTGATAATACAAGTGAACTTACTAGAAAAATGCTGTAAAATCAGGAATTTCAAGAGCAGATTAAGAAGACAAAGCAAGAAAGATGAAGTAAAGTGGAGAATACTTGTTAAAAAGATGGTTAGAAGTAAAAGAATTGGAGGCTCTCCATTTTTCCTATCCCACGTTCCCCAAAATTAAGTGTATGATACAGAAATTTGTTCCATTGGAGCAATTTTGTTCACTATATTGTTGTTTCTTTAATCTATCTGGTGTACAAGCATATAGATCAGGGTAACTACTTCCTGTAATATTCTATAGGATTTCATTAATTCAACCGCATGTATCATTCATATTGGAATGGCATTTCATTTTAAACATTTATCTATCCTGTAAATTGACTGTCGTAGCTTCTTGCAGCACCACTCCAGGGTCAATTGAAAACAGCCTCTCTTTAATTATAGGGGTAAGACTGCGTATACCCGATCCCCCCTACCCCGCTTATGCGGGAGCCTTGTTAGGTATTGAGCGGGAGCCTTGTTAGGCATTGGGGTAATGTTGTTGTATCTCTTCCGTAAATGAAAAAAATAAAAAGAAAAATCTAGATTACTCCGATGTCTTGTCCTACATGTTCAATGCCTTCAACAACCAAGGATAACAGCTACTTAGTATTATTTATCAATAGATATCAAATAAATGCATAAGACAGTAATTCAATGGAATCTGGTCCAAAAATGAACCACCCTATTTCACCTATATCATCTCTGCTGGAATTGACACTTAGAAATTTCTTCCCCTTTTTTACGCAGCCCAGTCGAATTCTTACAATAATATATGGCATCTAAATGAATCCTATGTAGTAATTCCCATACAAAATGTGTACTTCTGTAAACTAGTAATTTCCTGACTCGCAAAAAGAGAGACGTATCATTCTGCTGCTTCAAGTATCAGCTATT
The DNA here is from genome assembly GCA_947683365.1 of Euphorbia pulcherrima. Classification (NCBI taxonomy): domain Eukaryota; kingdom Viridiplantae; phylum Streptophyta; class Magnoliopsida; order Malpighiales; family Euphorbiaceae; genus Euphorbia; species Euphorbia pulcherrima. The sequence goes on from CANTUS010000014.1 coordinate 85,690,644, forward strand.
TTCGCTGAGGAAATTTGTATGTTTTTGTATAGACATGGTTTCATGGAGAACTTTCATCATCAGAACTACTATCTCGTCTCACATTGTATCTATTGAGAACCGGAAGTGAAGCACTAGAAGAAATCCGGAAAGACCGAGCTGCCCCCACCATTGTTCTATCCTGCAACTGCCCGACTTCCTTGCACACATGATCCAATACATTCAGAAAATCTCTAACAATCATGAAAATTCTGAAAGGGTGGGCTTCCTCTTTTGCTGTATCACCATGGAAGTACTCTGTCACGTCTTTCACAAGCGATAAGGCCTTTTTCTCATCAGCCTTGATTCTAGAGATTTCCTCATCAGCCTCTCTAAGAAACAGTTTCATCGACTGGAAAAATTTTCCCTCGGTTTCTGGTTTTTCGTATTGGAGAACTGCTCTGACTTTCTCGAGCCCCAATTCGAGTTTTGAAACGTAGCTACTTAGAACATCGGAGTCCATTCCTGCTGCCTTTTTTACGTTACCGAGATCTCTACTCAGTCCGGACACAACTTGTAATCCTTGCTTTCGGAAATCATCTTCCTTGAACTTTGGCTGAGGATTTTCAGCTGTGGAATCGGTACTTGCACCTTCTGATCTAATGATTTCCTGGACCACAAAATGGAGCAATGTTGTTTTACCATCTGTTCCCTTTATATCTACAAGTTTTAAGAGAGTATCGAGTTTGAATGCTCTGGCATCCCCACGATTTGTGCCTACATTCATTCGGTTCCCCGTCCTGAGAACAGCTTCAAGGAGTTTAAAGAATAATCGGCTGTTCTTCAGTTCATCACTTGCAACCTGGGTGTGGATGATCAAATTTAAGGATTCAGTTTCCCAGAAACAATTTTGCAGACATCGAACCATTAAAAAATTGTTCAACTATATAAGAATCAACTACATTGAATTGAAGTGTCAGCCAAGTTACCTCTAAAGTCTGAAAAGATTTTCTCAAGTATTTAACTTCTGTGTCAAAATTGGCTCTGTAGAGCATGGCTTCAACTCTCCTAAATGCAAATGGAATATCAAGAACTGCCTTGAGAAATTTTTCTGCAGACCCTAGTTTTGAAGTGTCGCCATTGTATTCTCGGAGTTTTATTTCTTCCTCTTTCGTTGGAGCCATCTTTACCAGAGTTTCTAGAAGCTCAGCTCCCAAGCTTTCGGGATTTCCTGTGATTACAACCAAACAAAAACCACATGTTATAATTTATACTGGAAAAACGAAAATATAGAACTGATAGGGAAATTAGACACATAAAAGTCAACATGCACATGTTACTGCCTGGATCTTGGCAGTTAGCATTTAGCATTTAGCAATCGATCTGTTAAAGCCTAACATGCATCTATAGTGGTAATTTCATAATTGAATTACGTTCCTTGGGCTCAAATAATTGGAATAACGTCTACAGCTTTTGTAAAGCGATATTAGAGGCAGGCACTGGCAGCGGTTGATAGTTCATCAATATTAGTTTAACGGCTGTGTTTGGCAAGTGGAGAGCAAAGAAGTGCAGCAATATACTATGTAAGTTGGATTGACCTTTTGACTTATAATGTCAAAAATTTAGAGAAAACTAAAGGGTACTATGATATAAAGTGACATTTTTGAGGAAGGATTCCTTAGGGCAAGTCCAAACCCACACCCTCTTTTTCACTCCGAATCCCATTTTCCTCTATAATTTGGTGTTGCTACAGTGTCCACATCTCCAACCATTCACTCCAAATTTTCACTCCAAACTATAATATTATTATTTTATTCCTTCCAACCTAACTTTTAATATTCCATAATATCTTTTTAAACAAAATCAAATAGAAAAAGAATAAAAAATTTAAAAAAACAAAAAAGAGATGGAGGATGAACAGTGCCACGCCATTGTTGGCGTGACACTGTTCATCCCCCAACATTTGGGGTTGGAATTTGGCGTCCCCTTGGAGCCAAATTCCAACTCCAACCCCACTAATAGGGGGGTCGGGTTGGAAATGCCCTTAGGGCATCTCCAACCCAACCCCCTATTTTTTACTTCAAACTCTATAATCTGAAGTTGCTACAGTGTTTATTCTCCAACCCTTCCCTATAAATTTCCACTTCAAAACAAAAATATTATTATTCTATTCCTTTCTACCTAACTCAAAACAACAAACAACCAATCAAACATCACTTAAAAAAATTAAAAAAAAAAGCAAAAAAATAAAATAAAAAATTATTTGAAGCAGCAACAGTGCTGCTTCAAATATGGAGCAGCACTGTTGCTGCTCCATTTTTTGAAGTAGGGAATGAAGCTCCGTGGAGCTTCATTCCCAGCTCGGAGATGCTCTTAAGCAAGCATATAGTAAATTTTCACTATTTTTTTCAATTTTTAACATAGACAGGAATAGGAAACTAGATAAAGTTGTACTATTCTTCTACCCTACCCCTAACCTTTCTACCTACATTGTTCTATTCCATTCTTTACTAAATGAAAGAAACTGAGAGCAAATATGATAACATTCAAGTACAATTGCATCAGATCCATTCGGGGAAGGAAAGCAATGAAAACTTGAACTCTAGTGGACAAAACGGACCAGTATTACATGCATTATAAAGGGCATATGAACCTAGGAAAGATAAACAGATTTCTTGTATTGGAGAGAAGAATAATCAATTAAGTAAACCACAATCGTACTCATCTAAAATATTATTTTAAAATTATCCAACAAAAAGCTAGATGCCAAAAGCAAATATGGGATAGATCTTTTCCAATTCTTATTTTGTCAAATTGATAAACAAATCTTCAATACAAAGAAATGAATCAAAGTGGCTGGAAGCCTGAACTAAATTGGGATGTTGGTCTTATTTCTTTACCGACAAAGAGAGTAACTAGAGCAAGTTTAACTTGGTAATTTGCACGAGAATAAAGACTAACATTTCAATCTAAGCATCAAAAGCACAACTTGAAACTTCTGAAATGAAGAAAGACTAGTTATAGGAGAACACAATCGTGATAATGCTGATTATTAATCTTTTTTTATAGTGTTTTCTCTTCAGTAAATTTACACAGCTCTTATTTCCTTCACTACCAATTTTGCTACATTTTCGATTGAGCTTACCCCATCATATTTCTCTAGTTGTTCAATAATTGATTAGTGGTAGCTACCAGCTTCAAAGACACTAATAAACAATGGTGTGCAATATAAAACTGCCTACATATTAATGATGATAACTTCTAATTTGATTCATTAGTGGCTTAATCTACTCAAAGAGCTGCTTATGGAAAGAAGTTAAGAACATTACTTACCATCTAAAAGAGCTTCAGATACTTCATCTCTGGTCACATTCAGTGCTCTTAACAAGATAGCTATATTCTGAGATTTCTTAGGATCCAGAACTCTGTTTTCTTGCTCAACTGGAGGTAAAACAGATCTTCTTAAGGGTTCTTTTGGTGCCGAGGTTGCTGAATTGCAACCAAAGAGACTCTCCATCATGTCTTCATTCAATCTGCCAAAAAGAAAGTGACAAAATGGATCAAAATGATAAAATAATTCACCAAATTGCTATAATGGGAAAAAATTATTAGTTTTCTTCATGTCAGAACAAGTAAACGTACTGAAACGAGCTGGATCTGATCTGGTCCCACACTGTTGCTCGATCAGAAGTGGCTCTCACTTTGTCCCAGTGGAGGGGTTTTAACTTGGGCTTTCCTCCTTCCTGGTCCTCTGCATCAATTTTCTCAGTGGAATTCATCCTTCCATTGATTCTTTCAGTGCTTCGTTCTGTTTCACTATTGGAGATGGGTCTGGGACTCGGCGTCCATGACTGCTGCTTCGACGACACGGTGGTCGGCGCCGATGAAACGCTGATTTTGCCATTTGATGACCCTGTTTTAGCCGGCGTTAGTATTGCCGGAGGTGGTGGAGGAGGGGGCGGCGGAGGCGGAGGCGGAGGCGGTGGTGCGGGAGGTAGTGCTCGCGTTTTACTTGATTGCTGATTGTTAATTGATCGAAGAAGAGCCATATTCGGCGGTGGTGGAGGCGCTGCGAATTTGGTCCGTTTGGGAATATATGAGCTCGTCGGCTCGAGATTCTCAGCTCTATCTTGTTGCGCCGGCGTTCGATGTGAAGGAGGAGGAGTTGGCGTCGACGGAGTTGATGGCTGCTTTATAGACGGTATGATAACATGCTTCATTTCCGGAGAAGAAACAGAAGACAGTCTGGATTTAGGAGAAGTCCTTTTCGAATGAGGAACAGACTGGCCATTAGCATGCCTAGACCAAGAGCCATTAACAGGACGGAAACCGGAAACCGTCGCCGGCGTGTAATAACAGTCCTCAGTGCTAACAGTAGAGCCCTGGGGAGTATAAAAAGCAGTCCCGTGGCTCTCCTCGTCCGATGAAGAAACAGAATTAGAAGACGGAGATCGGCGATTGTCATTTTCAAGCTGAGGAGGGGGCCTCGGCAATGGCGGCAGAGGCTGTAAATCAGGACTAGGCCTATACCGCTCAGATCTCTTGATCGAATTCAATTTCCGATAAGGCGAAGAATTAGCTTCCGCAATTGAACCATTAATTTCTCCGGAAGTTCTGCTTGGTTGAACGGTTCCCATATAAAGCACACTCGAAGAAGGAACAACAGATTCATCGGCAAATCTCTGAGAATCATCGCCTCCAACAAGTTTCTGCGCCTCGCCGGGATGCTTCGCCCTGTGTCGGTACAAAAAGAATGCAAGACCGGATAGCATTCCGAGAGTAACAATTCCAACTGAAATTCCAATCGCAACTTTCTTAGCCGGTTTTTCCGGCTGTGTTGCAGCAGGAATCGGTATAGTTCCATTGGCTGAGACCGCCGGCGGCGGTTGACTCTGATCCGTATTAGGTCCAGCCGGAACCTCAGGGAAGAAAGGCTGGTCGGGATTAGGAACACCTTGATTGTCAGGGGGAGGAGGCGCTGACGGAGATGAGTCTACCGCCGGCGGAGGAGCAGCATTGGCCGGAAAAAGAGGCTGGTGAAGAATCCTTCTCTGGGAACCAAATTGAACGGCAATTACAGGTAGGGATAAAGAATAAGAAGTACTAGATATGAGCAATGCGAAGAGAATTAGAAATGAATTGAAATGCTGATGAATTCGAAGGGAATTCATAGTGAAGATTGGGGGATAGCTGTGATTTTGTTCTTCCCCAAATTCATCTCTGTGGAGTTTTGGTTGTTTGGGGAAAAGGAAAAAGAGAGAGAAAGCGAGAGAAAAACACAGTATGCGTGGAAGATGGGAACCTTCTTTTGGCTGCTAGATCTGGATGCTCTCTTTGCTTACGTCACCACCAAGCCGCATTTTCCTTTTTCTCCTTTCACTTTGAATGTAATTTATTTATCTTTTTAACTGTGATCTAGGAATGACACGTAGGCACTCAGAATCAAGTTCCTTCTTTCGGTTGTTCTATAGTAAATGGACGATAATGGACATGGCATGTGAAATGTGTAAATTTTTTACTTATAATATTTGAGAAATTATATAATGAATTTTCTTTCATCCCTTATATCGTATGAATGACATATGTCTTAGAAATTATCTTATATTATTATTTTTTAATATTTTATTTAATTATTTTATATTATTATTTTATTTATTTTTAGAATATATATTATTTATAAAGGGAGGAAGGATCAAAAGATTCGATTCATAATATAATTTTTTAAAAATATTTAATATCACTTTCGTTAAATATTTAACACATAAGTAATATATATATACATATATATATATATATTATAATAATAAAAAGTATTTATATATTAAATATCAAATAAAAAGAATATTAAATACCTGATCTCGTTTATCTGAGTAAAATGGTTGTTGTAAACTGTGAGCTTTTATAGGTTAAAAGATTTTTGAGGTGAGAAAAATTTTATGGTCATGTGTTTTACCGTCATTTGCGTTATAGTGGGCGTTCCCAATAATAAGGCTAAAATTTCTGTAAATTAGCTACTTTCTAAAAGATTTTTTGTATATCTTAAGTGAAAAAAATTGTATATTCTTTATTTACAGTGAAGAATTGGGAAATAATTGATAAGGAATGAAAAATCCTTACGGAAATGGACAAAGAATTTCTTAATTGTTCCAATAATGGTAACAGAGATAAATAATTCTCCTTCCGTTTTTTTAATAACAGTTATTTTAGGCACTTTCTCATATATTAATATTATATTAATGATATGACAAATAAAATATCAACTCTTCATTTTTTTAATTTTTTTTATAAAAGAATAAATAATGAGAAAAAAGGAAAATGATAGGTATAAATACATTATAATTAAAATGATATTTATTTAAAAATAAAATTATTGCATCAATAAACATAATGTAATAGAGAAGCACTCAACTAGCTAAAAGATAGGAATTTAAATAACATCATCTTAGAATTTGATGCTATTAGCCTGATGCATTCATCGAACAACAAAACACTTTTCTATTCTTCTATTGGCTTTATTTTTATGGATTGCTTTAAACTTATTAAACAATTTAGATTTTTTTAATTAATTTATAATTGTCATAAAGCTAATTAATCTACACATTTATTTATTAGAACGGTTAATTTATCAATTAAAAAAATTTAAATTAATACTTATCCACTTTTATTTTTTCACCTTTAATTAAAATCGTAATCAGAATCGTAATCAGATCCGATTAATTTAATGATCACGAGCATTTATGTCATCTAGAAATAGGTTTGATTGAGGAAAGGAAAGCAGGCAACGTTCCTGTTTTCCTCCCCTGGTCTGCTTTGCATAATGGAGCCGTTGATGTATCTTCTAATATCTTACAATTTTGTTTTCGTTGGAATTAGTAAAATTTTTGTGCTTTAGCTTTTACATTTTTATATTTTATAAAGCGTACACTTTATCACTTTTTTATAATGCAACGATATTGCAATTCGGGATCATCTCTAGCGCCGTAAGTGAGTCAAATTAATCAGAATTATGGTTTATTTATATTTAGCTTATTTAATTTATAATTGATTATGAGTTGAGTCGAATTAGAATTAAGTTTAAAATTTTATTTATGTTCGGTTCATTTATTTGATCGTTTGTTCATGAGCTGCTCACGAACAACTCATTTATTTTGTTTGTGATCAGTTCGTTAATTTATTCATGAACAAACTCCTTTATTTTTGTTTACGAACACAGTTAAAGTAAGCTCTTAATATCATAATATCTCGATAACTAATATAATATTCTTGAACAAATGACAACGTAGAGAACCAGATGTGCGTCACACCCATCATAGCAAGGTGCGAGACCCAGGTCGGATCTAGATGTAATCGGAGTAAAGCTCCGGTGAACTAGATGGGCAGAAAAAAAAGACAACGTAGAGAGCCTTAATTTAAGACTTTTAAGTATTTATATTATGAATTATTTCTTACGGTATAAATTTGATCAGTAAGTATTGTTAATATGGATTATAAATTGAATTATGGACTATGCATTTATGTTACAAATACAAATATTTAATCAACTATTTTAAAAATATAATTTATTATAGCTTCATAAATATTTTATTACGTGAAATTATAATTGAGTTAGTTCATGAGCTCTTATTGAGCATGTTCATGAACTTGTTCACGAGCCTCTAATCGAGTTTGTTCGCGAGTTTTTGAGCCGAGCTAGAACTTGTTCATGTTCAACTCATTTATTATTCGAGCTCAAAATCATGTTCACGAATAGTCATTTATAAATCGAGCCGAGTCAAATCGAACTCTTATTGAGCCAAACGCCGAATTATTCATGAACGACTTGTCTCATTTACGGCCCTAATCATCTCTAACTAATTAAAATTTTAAATATTTTTGATATATATGATAGTGTGGTGGAGATGATCCCTAATCAATTATTGAATGTAACACAAACTTCTTTCAATAATAACTTTTAATATTTTTTTTTGAAAAACTAACTTTTAATATTTATTTTTCAATTTTTATATATAAACTAATTTCAAATATAATTATTAAGTATGAATGAGATAGTATGGTTAAAATTTTTAAATCTCATAACAGATATAAATTGGGATAAAGGTAATTCTAAAAAATTAAGCTAATAATGATGTGAAACTTAAAAATATTTTATAATGGTAGGGAATAAATTTGGTAGAGATTGTTAGAACTCCTAGTAATGCTACAATGAGTAAATATATACTAATTTAATCCTAGTATTTCTACAATGAGTAAATATAAACTAATAAAGGTTATATAATTTTTTATTCCTCTAAAATCCTTTTACATTTAATTCCTTTCTCAATATAATTCAATTCTTTCATATATTTAGCTTTTCTTGTTTTAATCATATTGTTTTATATTACCAATAGTTTTTTACTTCTAAACAACTAAAAGAATATGTTAAATTGTCGCAAACAAACATTTATAACTAGTATTTGATGTAGAGAAAACAAAATACATGTATCTAAAAATGTACTAATCTGATTTTCTAATTTTTAATCTAATTTATTTATATTTCAATTAGTTCGCTCTAATTGTAAAATACTTTCAATTCATTTAACTTGAAAAAAAAACATTAATCTATTTCTTCATCTTGTGACCCATATATTACTTTACATTTTATTAAGTTTTTAAAATCAACATTCATGATATATCACAACCGATGCTCATGATTGATGTAAAATATTCCTAATACTATATTTTGTAATCAATTTTACAGAAATATTGATCAACTTAATGATGATTGTTTTAGATTAATCATTAATATATCAAGTTTCATAACTGGAAAAGTAAAATTTATAACTAAGATCGGTGTTCTTTGTAACTAAGTTTCCAAATTGACACAGTTGGTCTTGTTTCATTGAAATCACAATGGTAATAAAAACTAATTTTAATTAAGTCATCCACAATCAAAATTTTACTCTTTTTAATAAGTAAAGCTATTGGAAATTTGAAATTTTGAGATACCCATATATCGAATACTATTATACTATACGTTTGTAAAAGAATGCAAAATTTAGAAAAAATATGATACTAAAATATTAGATTATATTAAAATATATTCAATTCATTTTGACACACATTTCAGTTTGAAAATTAATCCGCATTTAAAATCATACTAAATTATAAACACATGGTTTGACGAGGTCAAAATAGTTATGCACAAAGTTCATTAGAAGTACTTTTTATTTAAGAATATTAACTCTTTTTTATTAAAAAATATTACATCATAATCGATCTTTAAATCGGATTGCTCATAGTTTAGTTAGAGCTATTGATTCTTCGATATATAGACGTGAGTTCCACCATTTATGTAGATATGATGTTTTCTAAATATGAAGTATTATTTTATAGTAAGAAAATAATTTAAATATTTATCAGTTCATTGTATTGATTTATAATATTTTTGTCTTATAAAATTGAAATTTCATATTGAATTAGTAGGAACAATAACTAATTTGTAGTTGGATTGACTACTGAAGAAAAAAATTAGGATATTTTAAAATCTTGAATTATAAAATCGATAAATGAGTAAAATAAAATATTAATTAAACTTCCTATTAATATATTGTTAACTGAACGTGAATGGAGTGGAAGGATAAGGGCATATGTGTAAATTAAGGAAAAGGTACAAGTTAACATCCACACCACACGGCCTATTGCTTTTTCGGGATTGCTTTTACTTTTTATCGGACAACTACTCCCTCCACTGTGCAAAAGACAATCTTATCCTTTTTGCTCCACTAACCATATTTCTCTTTTTATTTTTTTGGGAAGATCAAATCTTGGTGAATTATTAATTTATATTCTTCGTATGTACTGTATTATGCAAAGTCTATTGTTTTAAAGTTATGCTGTATCCTTTTTCAATAGTTAATTAATAAAAGAAAAATTATAAATGGAACAAACACCTCAATCTAAAATATTAATGCTTATATTTGATGCCTCAGTCAATAATTAAGATTGTACTTTTATGGTAATATTGTTATTCATTCGGTAGTTCAATTAAGTTAATTATAATATACTCCCTCAATTTTTTTTTTAAATAGATATTTTAGTCTTTTTTTAATATTTTTTAATTTATTATTTTTAAATATCTAGGCATATTTTAGATCATTTTTCTAACTATACCCTTATTTACCTTATTATCATTAATTATAATGGAGTGAAAAATTAAACATTAATTAGCGGGTAAAAGAGTATCTTTCTGCCTTAATCAATCGATTTCTTAAAAAGTGTAAATTGTGTTAGAAGACAAGTAAAAAAAGATAGAGGGAGTATATTTTTACTCAGAGACTTAAATGTATTGATTTAATTGTGTGTCCCCTTTCATGTCTCTCATTCAGATTTTAACACGAGTTACTTATTTTTAATTAATTTTTTATTTTTAAATTTTATTTTTTATTTTTTTATTTCTCTCTTCTAAATATCTAACACGTAACAAAATCTAAATGAAGGATATAGAAGAAGACACATAATTAAGACATCATATTTGAATCCCCCACTCAGTTATAGCTTATAAATAACATAAGCTATATTATTTACTATAGAAAATGTTTCCAAGTATGAGGCAAGTGGAAGCTGCATAAACTATATTTAATATATGCTTATAACTAGAGTGTACCAAACTTAATTAAAAACAAGTTGAAAATAACGTAGCTAATTTTGCTGTGGGATGCTACTCTATTGTAAGAACTAAGAAGTACAACTATTGATGCATATTTCGTTATGTAATATCATTCACTAAATAGAATAGGTTTCGTAATTAGTGACAAAGGCTTAATTTAATAATAGTAGATTTAATTTTCATTTATTATTATTATAAGTTAAAAAAAAATTTTACTAATTGTAAAGTTGTGCTTAAAATTTAAAGTTGTGGTTTTGGAAATAAAAATAAATAAATTTGTATTGTTTACAATTAGGCAATATTTCTTTCGAATATAATTTAATTTAGTTTAATTTAATACAGTTTAGTTTACTTCAGTATAGTTTAACGTAGTTCAGTTTAGTTTAATTATGCGTAGTTATAAATTTATACTGAAATAAATTTAGTTCAGTTCAGTTTAGTTCAATTCAGCTGTGAGCACGGGATTTTGCAGTCCCTCTCGCGAGACGATGATAACGTGTACCCAATTTTAATGCCTCAAAATAAAAGTTCTCTTTAAAATTTTTATTACCAAAATAATATTCCTCGCGAATTTTATACTTGGTAGAATCTAGTTCGGTGTGGCCGAGAACGCGTCCGGTATGAGCTTGAACCGATGATTTGCACCCAAATAATAAATACCTACTAAAATATTATTAAAAGTCAAAAAGATGCATTTCCACCCAATATTAAACCACTTTTCAAGACTTTTTTTTGGCTTTTAGGCCCGTTAGCTATCAATATGCTGGGGGCTGATGCCACCAGCGGCACCAGCCATGCCGCCGACGGCATCACCATACCGTCGGTGACATCAGTCATACCGCCGGCGGCATCACCATGTCGCCGGTGGCATGGCCCGAAATGGGTCCCTCCACAGACAGCCTTTCGGTCACTTTCGACGGAATTGGTCAAAAAGGCCTCAAAAAGCACCCCATTTCACCTATAAAAGTACATCTTGGGGAACAATTGAAGGTTAGTATTTGAAGGTGGGAATAGATTTTAGTGAGATAAGAATTAGATAAAACAGAAAAAAGGATTTCGATCCATTTTTCCTGATTTTTCTTCTTTGAATTCTCTGATTGTGAGTTTGAAATCAGTAAGCCTTTAAGTTAAAATCAATTTAATTGGATTTAGAAACCAAAAGCACTTAAATTTACTGCTAAATCGTCGTAACAAGCTCCCCGGAGGTGTTTCTTTCGGTTCACGAAAAGGTGGATTCACGGCCTCGAGGTAAAAATCCTGAGTCTCATAGCTCTTTGGCATTAACATTACTGATTTGCGTTAAATTTCGTCGATTTATACTCATTTCTAGGTCTTCGGTCATTTTTTTTACTGCCGCTACTGCTGCATACAAGCTGATACCGCCGGCGACACAATTGATGTCGCCAGCGACATTAGTCATGTCGCCGACGGCATCAGATGTATCGTCAGCGATATGACATTCTGGACAGCAGTTTTATTTTCATTTGTTTCCGGATTAGCTCATTTTCCGAAGCTAGAACATATAATGTAATGATGGAAGTTCAAAATCTCTTGCAAAGAGACCCCACCCTGTAATGTGTGGGTATTTTCACTCATAATTCGGTTAAAGTAACGATTGAGCCCAAAATTTGATTAAAAATGGAATTTCCTCGAAAACGCCGTTCAAATCTCATTTTAACCATCCGACCGGGCATTATAATACTGTAAATAAAATATGCCATATCCGTGCTAACAATCTTTTGCAGGTAGACGTATATCAGATATTCAGGTATTTTATTCATTGCACAGAAAAATGTATGGGACTTGGAATCCTAGTAACAATTTTATTTTCCGCATTTATTCTTTTTTTTATGGTTGTAAATATTTTATTCATCGCTTCAATTGCTTGATAAAAGCGAAAACAACAAAATAACTGAAAATACAAATGAATAGGATGGATTAAACCGATTAAGAAAGAATGGAGTATCTTAATTTGGCCTAATGAAAAATAGATAACATCATCCGAACTCGGAATCTCTAGTTAAGGTATGGTCCAACCACTAGGTGGGAAAATCGTACCAAAAATTTCCTGGTTGAGCTGAATCGGGTGGCAACTCTATTTTAAGTACGAGGTTTCGATCTCGTATCTTTTGAGCATTAAAATATGCAAAATCGTTTTCAATCACATTATACGCATCTCCCTCGTCATTTAAATGGGCCGGCCCGACCGGCCCGGCCCCGCTGCCACCGCAGGAAACATCGTCCGCTCACAGTGGCGACTCCGCTGGGGACCTGTCTCTTTAAACTTGAACTTTCTTTTCATATAGTTTAAAGGATTTTGATGATGTATTGAAATCATTGGCTAAATTAAAATTTCATTCCTTTTCTTAAGACGTTTTATCCTTACGCGTGTAGACAGTTCGGTAATTTTTAGGTGCCCCATTTTACCCGAGAAGCTCACGAAGTATCACTCATGCCCTGTTGGAATTGAGGATGCCTAGTGGGTGGATCACTCATTTTAACCAACACGTAAACTCCTACGATCACACCTGTTTGGGAAGTGGTTGTGTAACGTGGAATCAAGGTAAACGAGAACCTTCTACATCAACAACCCGATACCAAAGCCGCGCTAGAAAAGGCCTTAGCACATCATTCCCTTAGGGTCACCAGAACAAATAAAATAATTAGGACGCGCTTCTTTCGCCATTACGGGTGAAGAAGCCAAACTCCATCCTTCCAAAGAGGCGTTACACGGGAGTCATAAGGTTAGAAGAGGGATGATTTGCGTGCTATGTGCTCTGTGATCATGCACCCCCATGCATTGGCTTTAAGAGCCAAAATGAATCAACTTACCCTTACCACTTCCACCCGTGGAAGAGGTTTAGCAACACACGTAGGACTTCTCTTGTACCTCCGTTGCATCACCACATATCGCTATGTATGACGTGAGGTACACATGTCCCACGTATGTTAGAGGGATAAGCCATCACGTTATCTCTAACCACATCTACGTGTAGCCATACGCATCACGCATCACTCCCAAGGAACAAAAGGCATGCATACCGTCCATACCATTCACCAACCCATTCATGGTCTGATCCGCTGCCTACCATTTCAGCTAGGAGGAAGTGCACTGATCATCTCACCCCAGCTTGGAAAAGGATAGAACACCACCTGATACGTCATCCTCTAATCCCGATTGTCACTATGGAAGTCGAAGGAATTCCACACACAGATTCTAGCGGGGAGTCAGATTCGGAACAAGTTCAGTTAAGCCAAAATCCTTCTTGACCAGCCATGTCTTTTCCAAGAAATGAAGGGACCCCTCCCCTAGAAGAGCCCTTTTGCCCTACTTCTAGCTCGGGAACAGGATCCCAACCACCACCTGGTTTTGACTTTACCAGTGCTATGATGCAATTCTTGAACTCAGACGCTTTCCAATCTTATATCCAAACTATGGTTCAGGCAGCCGTTAAGCAAGCTCTCGAAGATAGGAATTCCGATCGAGTATTTGCATCTGATATTCAGGCCCCGAATGGTTCGGCACAGATGTTGACCAGTCTGGTAGGGGCAAGACCCATTACACCTATGTTTCAATTAACCCAACCCATGGTGAGTCCATTCCAGTTTGGGCAGGCTTTAGCTTTCTTATAAACTTCAACCATCCCATCAGTTGTGCCTTTTAATCTAAGACCCTTCTCTTAAAGCTCCACTCCTCCGATATTCACTCACCAAAGCCTAGTTTCTCAGCCACTACCCTCTTTCACACCCCCGCAGTTCATTGTAACTCCTAAAGGCACCACCTACCCCTAAAATCCTTTTGCCAGCCAGCTGACCATTCGCCCTCCGCTACCTCCAACACTCAACGACCAGGTCATGCAACCGCCGGGAGTGACACCTAAGGTAGCCACTTTTGTTCGGCAAATGATAGCTTCTCAAACTATTAATGACCAGGTCGCGCATTCTCAGGGTGCGACACCTGAAGCCCCAGCTATTTCTCGCAAACCGGTCAGTGACCAGGTCACGCAGCCTCCAGGCGTGACACCCGAGATCCAAGCTCTCATCAACCGCCTCATCATTGATAAGAAATCTGAGAGGGACGAAGATTGGGTCCCCGATAATTTTATTATGCCAAACATGGCTCATTATGATGGCTTAGGAGCACTTGCCTCTCACATTATAATGTATGAAAGAGTAATGCGCATGAAGAAGTTAAGTGATAAGGTGCTTGCTGAAATGTTTCCTTGCTCCCTTCGGGGTCCTGCCCTCGAATGGTATCACACCTTGCCGCAACATATTATCCCCGACTGGACTCTCTTATCTGAGGCGTTGAAAGTACATTATGGTTTCAATACTATGATGGAAGCGACCCTCCAGTATCTTGAGAGGGTCCATCAAATGCCCATTGAAACTTTTAAGCAATACTTTAATAGGTGGATGTCGACTCAGGTCTTGATGAAGTCCAAGCTCAGCCTTGAGGAAATGATTGTCAAACTCCTCGAAGGGTCTCTCCCCCTATTCGGCAAGAAAATGGCTACAGATTTCTTTCTTTCTTATAAGGCTATGTTTAAAAGAACAGAGAAAATTGAGCATGAGGTAGAGCATGGGAAGGCCGAGAGAGCGGGAAAACCGTGGTTCAGGAAGAGTGAAGCTCAACCCGCAGCCCTGGCCCCGGCTAAGCCTAAAACACCGGCTGCAATTTAAGCCATTTCTCATGCCCCCGCTATGCCCCTCACAATCACTCGGGCTCCATCAATAGTTGCCACAATCCAGCCTCCTCGCCCCCCTTTTATTTTGACCAACCCTTATAAATTGCCCCTGCAGGTCATCTTCCAACGTTTGAGGGAAGCAGGTTTTATAAAGTCCCTTCAGGAATACAAGCCACGTAGACCTAAAGATAAGAATAACTTCAGTAATTATCATATTCAGGTAGGACACCAAACCAATAATTGCAAGGCCCTACACTCAGCAATTCAACGGTTAGTTAGCGAAGCAAAGATCGTTGAACCGGACAAGGCTCCGAGCACTATGAATAATCCTTTGCCGAATTTCAGAAGTTAGGTCGGCATGCTCCAATCTGGTTTATTCGAAGCCATAGTCTTCAATCTCCTTGCTCAGAGGCCGGACAGTAGTAACTGTATCTTGGTTATCGGTTCGGGTCTACCATCTTACTCGATTTTTGATCTTATCAATCAAGCTAACCCGGGAGTTAACTCCATTCAGGGAATGGAAATTGATCCAAACCAGCCAAAGCAAAAGAGCCGCAGGTCTAAACCTTTTGTGGCAAAAAGAAAGAAAGCTGAGGAGAAAACACTGTTTAGCATAGATTCCTTTGTTTCGAAGGAGAACTATTCTGATGAGGACGGGGAAATGGCTCGAGAGACCAAGGCCATAAGCACCAACTTATTCAAGGTTGATCACGATGAGCTTTTTAGTATGGATAAGTATGAGCTATAAAACCTAGATTCGGACTCCGAAGAGCAACAATACCTATTTGAAATGTGAGCCACCAAGAGCATCTTACTCGATGATGTCCTTAATATTACCTGGAGTGGTCATGTATATCAACACCGATATCTCCGCCTAAACAAAGACCCAATTCCTGGCAGAGTCGGAACTACTGCAAGACCCCCTTCTCCACCTCCGCCTGTCCCTACCAGTCTTAAGGTTGACCCCCTTATTACCCAGCTGAAAAAGACCCAAGCCCGACACAGCATCTGGCAATTGGTAATTGACTCTGAAAGGCATTGCAAGGGTTTGGTTAAACGGCTCCTTAATCTAGAAGCTAATCCGACCACCTCGGTCGTTGAGATGTGTGCCACGGTAGGAGAAGGCATTCCCCCGAGAAAAGGGCCTCAGATTGTGTTTGACAGTTTTGATCTTAAGCTCGAGGGTAGGGATCACAATAGGGCCCTATTCATCTGGATCCAAATTCTCGATAAGGTCATCCCATGCGTCATGGTGGATGATGGCTCTACTCTAAACCCATGCCCTCTAGAAATCCGTCCTCATCTAGGACTGTCGGGGGGAATGCTCGAAAGGTCCAACACGTTTATCAGAGCTTATGATGATTCAAAGCACAATGTAATTGGGACTTTTGAGTCAGAAGTCAATGACGAAGGTGTGGCAAGCAATGTGCGTTTCACTGTACTTGACATTCCTATTACCTATTCTCTGTTGCTTGGCCGACCATGGCTCCATGATTTGGGCGCAGTTGCCTCCATACTACAACAAAAAACAAGCTAATTCATAAAGACAGAATGGTGACTATTGAGGTCGATCCCGCTTTCGTTATGGCTGTTATGGAAGCGGAAGCTAATTTGGAAAAAGGCCTTTAGATTGCCATGATTAACAAAGTTCAAAACCCCCCTCCCTTTTGGCACAACTACCTTCATGTAGGTATAGGTAAACTAATGAAGAAATCTAGTTACAAGCCTGGCAGAGGTGGAGGAATACACGAACAGGGAATTATTGAGGCATTGGAGCCAAAAATCGTTATTCATGGAGCTGGATTGTACTATAAGCCTAGAAAAGCGTCTTGCTACTGCCGCATGGTCACTATTTGTGAAATCCAAGGCAAGAGGCCTGATAAGGGGGAGCCTGAGCTAATCGAGTACGGCGGGAAAATATGGCCCGGCTTTGAGATCTTTAAAGATGTCTATGACTTTGAGACTGGTCACATGATAGTTTCAGCTGAACCCAAACCTACTGAGCCTGATACACCTGTCAATATTATTTCTGATAAGGCTAAGGGGAAAGGCAAGATGTATCTTGAAGATGAGTCTGAGGGAGGTAATGAAGAGTCTATCGATCTAAAAATTGAGAATGCAGCGGCAACCGTGATAAAAGCTATGGCACTACTGATAAGGAAAGGCTGGAAGGGTACCGGGGAAGAAGACGCTATGACAATAATAGTAGGAAAACTCGTTAGGGCTCTCACCAAAAAGGTCGACCTGTCAGAAGGGCCATCACTCACCATTGCCCAAAAGATCACTTTAGAGCACGACCTGAACGCCATTCTGACAGATGATATAGAGGACACTTCTCCCATCGACTTTGCTACTGAAGCCCCTCCGCCTGTGGAGGGCATGGATGATGTAATTTTTAATATTTCTGATGTTTTTGATGCAAACAATGCTGCTTATGAGGCTTTAATGCAATGAATAACTCCTATTCTGCTTACTTGTTTGATGTCTTTCCTGATGAATCCATACATTCACATAATAATACGCATAATGTTTTTGGCATTAGTGATATATTATTAAGTGAAATAAACCTAAGTACAGATGACAATCCCAAAATGGTAACCATTTCCAAAGATTTAACTCTCGAGGAAAGAAGTGAGATCATAAAAGCGCTTAAAAATCATGTTAACGCTTTTGCCTGGTCGTACGAAGACTTGCCTGGGGTTGACCGATAAATCATCGAACACAGAATCCTAACCGATCCTAAAATTTGACCTGTCAAGCAGAAACTCCACCGGTTGAGACCTAAATGGGGAGAACAGGTTAAGATAGAGGTTTTAAGGTTGATCAAAGCTCGATTCATAGAAGTGGTACAATACCCGACCTCAATAAAGCCTCACCAAAAGACGACTTCCCTATCCCGCACATCGATGTCCTGATTGATAGTGCCGCTAGGACGGCTATGTATTCATTCTTGGATGGGTTCTTGGGGTACAATCAGATTCTGGCTAATATTGTCGACAAAGTCAAAACATCGTTTATCACTGAATGGGGGGTGTATTGCAACAAGGTAATGTCGTTTGGGTTGAAAAATGCTGGGGCCACTTATTAGTGAGCTGTAACCGCCCTCCTACACGATATAATCCATAAAGAAGTGAAAGTGTATGTGGACGACATGATTGTGAAGTCCGCCACTCGAGAGGAGCACCCCACTATTCTTGACAAGTTCATGACTCGTATTGAAAAGTATAATCTTCGCCTAAATCCAAAGAAATGCGTATTTAGAGTTACCTCCAGCAAGCTATTGGGACACATGGTTAGCCAAAAAGGGATTGAAATGGATCCGGACAAAGCCAAAGCCATCAGGGACATGCCTTCCCCTAAGACAGAGAAGGAGTATCGATCGTTTTTAGGGTCCTTGCAGTATGTTAGTCAGTTCATTGCTCGCCTCACTACTGTTTGCGAACCTATCTTTAAGCTATCAAAGAAATAGCAACCCGTGGTATAGAACAATCACTGCCAAGTAGCGTTTGACAGAATCAAGGCATATCTTATCGATCCACCCATCTTGACACCCCTCATCCCAGGGAAACCACTCATCCTTTATCTGGCCATTGAGGAAACTTTCGTCGGGGCCATGCTTGTCCAGGAACATGATGATAAGCATGAACATGCCATCTACTACTTGAGCAAGAAGCTGTTAGATTATGAAACCCGGTATTCGATTGTAGAAAAGACCTGTACTACCATGGTTTGGCTCACTAAGAAGTTACGACTTTATTTCCAATCTTCTTGCGTCCAAGCCGTGGCTAAGATTGATCTAATGAAGTTTCTTTGTTAATCCCTTACTCTGGCCGGTAAATTATCCCAATGGCTGCTTCTCCTGTCTGAGTTTGACATTGAATATATAACCCGAAAGGTCCTTAAGGGGTGGGCCGTAGCCGAATTCCTGGCTAATCAACCCCTCAGCTCTGACTATAAGGAAAATTTAGAGTTTCCTGAAAAACAGCTCACCTCTGTTATAACCCTTGACAACGTTCGGACAATATACTTTGACGACGCTGTGAACCGCTGGGGAGCAGGTCTCGGGGTCATCATCGTCACGCTAAATAATTATATAATCCCATTGTCCAAACGTTTAGAATTCGCTATCACCAACAATGGCGCTGAATACGAAGCTTGCCTATTCAGCCTTGAGCCTCTTCTTCAGGTTCAGGCCCGCCATGTATCTGTCATCAGAGATTTAGCTCCGATCATCCATCAGCTCATTGGAGATTAGGAAGTTAAAGAAGAATCTCTCTGTCCTTATGTTGAGGCTGTCCGTGAATTGTCTAAGAAATTTACCTCGTGCTTGTATCGCCATGTCCCTCGAGATGAGAATCAAATGGCAGAAGCTCTTGCCACTCTCGCGTCCATGTGGGAAGGACCCCAACAACAACCTATCCGCCCTTTGGTTTTGATGTCCACCAAGATCCCATATCATGTTCAATTGAGTCCTCCAGTCCTCTCCATTTCATCCGAACCTTATTTTTATTCTGACATCATCCTATTTCTTCAGACCGGCCAATACCCCACAGATTCTTCTGACTCTGACCGTACCACCCTACGGCGGCTCGCTATCCAGTTTTGTATTATGGATAATGATCTATTCAAGTGCACCAGCGACGACCTACTTCTCCGTTGCCTCTCTAATTCTGAGGCTCAGAACGTAATGACCCAGGTCCATACCTGTGACTGTGGCCCTCATATGAACGGTCTTGCTCCCCCAAAGAAAATCCAGCTACTGGGGTATTTTTGGCTCACTCTCACAGCCGATTGTATCACCCAGGTCAAATAATGCCACCGATGTCAGGTTTACGGAGATATGCAGCATCTGCCCCCCACCGAGCTCTATCACTTATCCACCCCTTGGCCATTCTCGGCATGAGGGATAGATATAATTGGTGAAATCCATCCTTCCTCAACAAATGGCCACAAATTCATTATTGTAGTAGTAGATTACTTCTCAAAATGGGTAGAAGCCAAATCCTTCACCAATGTTACCGCCAAGCAGATGGCCAAGTTTATAGAAAAGCACATCTTTGCTCGGTATAGCCTCCCACACCATATAATCTCAGATAATGGAGTATAATTTCAAGGAGCAACTGCTTCTCTAATTGAGAAGTATGGGATCAAGCACCATAGATCTTCTCCATACAGACCACAAGCCAATGGAGCTGTTGAGGCAACCAACAAATCGGTGAAGATGATCCTTTCTTAGATGATAGCCGGTTACAAACAATGGATAGATAAGCTACATTTTGCTATCTGGGGATATCGTACCAGCATACGCACCCCGACGGGCCAAACTCCGTTCTCTCTAGTCTACGGGATGGAAGCAGTCTTGCCAGTTAAAACTCAGGTGACCTTATTAAGAGTCGCTCTAGAGGCTAAATTAGAAGAATCTGAATGGACTCGGGCGATATTTGAACAGTTGGACATGATGGATGAGCAGAGGTTGAAGGCCCTCAACAACCTCCAGATGTACAAATAATGTATGGCTGGGGCATATAATAGTCGAGTAAAACATCAGAAGTTCTCCCTGAAGGCTGGTGATCTGGTCCTTAAGCAACTGAAACATTCTACCACTGATGCGAGGGGTAAATTCAGGCCAAACTAGGAAGGACCATATGTAATAAAGAAACTGCTTAGCGAAGGGGCAGCTAAGCATATGGACATGGATGGGAACGAGTTCGAAAATCCCGTAAACTAAGATAGGCTCAAGCGTTATCATGTTTAATCCAAAAGAAACAAATCAGAAAAGCAGCACACCAAAAAAATATATACGTAATAATTTCCTGCCTTTCAGTCTTTTACTGATCGGGCAAAAATTTGGGTGACGCCCGATGATTGGTATCCTGCAAACCAGCCGTGCAAAAATTAGGGAATGAGACAAACCCGCTAGATCAAAAACCCAAAAAGGGCGATCTAGGAAAAAGTTAGGATATATGAGCAAAGAGCGAGTGCCTTCTAGAAAATGGGTCTCGGCTAGTTGACACCGGGAGTTAGATCAATGGGAATGTCAACCAAACATCATGTAATTTGTTTTATCTCATTTAATAAAAGTTCTCTTTTATTGAAATCTAAATGCTTATACTTATGTGGATCCTGTATTCATAAGATTAAGACAACTTCAGCAAGCCTTGGACAGAGTTTGTTTTATTTTCATTGTAGATGCAAAAAAAAGAAGAAGGGTCTGATAGTTCTGATAAAAGCAAGACTCAGATCGTACTTCCCGCATCATCGTCACATTACCTAGAAATCCACCTTGATGTGCCAGCAGAAAAGGGCTCCTCTCCCCGCTCCGCACGTTCCCCTTTAAAACCGGCCCATGAACATTTTTGACGGGTCGACGAGTCTCTTATCTCAGTAATCCATCCCCTGTAATGTGTATTAGTCTCGATGGTTTTCATGTGATCATAATCCAGAATCTCAAATACAGCCTCCCTGGACCACTTCTCCCGGATATGGTTGACCCACTTAGCTTTGTAAACTCCAATCTGGTTATGGGGCAGTTTGATTGGGACTCTTTATCTTTTGCCATACTGATGGCACAGCCGGTAAGGGGTATAAAATGAAGATTTCTCCAGACCTATCAATTGGACACAGGCTCCCCAGGATTCTACAACCACATCTTGAATTCTCCACCATGGACTAACCCACGAACCTGCGCTTCAATATACCCCCTCAAAATAGGCACCCATTCATCGTATGTCAACTCCTCGAAATCAGCCCGCATAAGCGCTCTCTCCCTCAGATGGATAGGAAGATACTTTTTCGGGTTCCCTCATGGCGCCTCCCTCAACTTCAGCTTCTCCATCAGCCATACCTATAATTCAAAACTCAGGTAAGGATTGGCGAAGGAAATGTGCGGAATCAGAAAGAATAGAATGTACCTGTAATAATATGAGTTGATCTCTGATAATTGACGAGTCAACAGAAGCAACATCCACGTTCAGTAAAACATCGGCCATTCCCACAGCCACGGGAGAAGCCCCTGTCGACATAGGGCTGATAAGCGAAATTAGCCTGAGCGGAGCAATCGGGCTCACTCCGCACATAAACTCCACTATGAGTAGCAATGCCACCATGAATGGCCAAGTAGGATGGGATCGGGGCACTCCACGGCACCACTCTAGAACTGCTCTGAGCTGAAACCCAGGTTTATCGGGCAACCGAGATAGAAATGGGTCCACAGAATCCAAATTCCATAACCCTCAAGGAATTCTATCTATGCCAAAATGAAAGTCCGGCAACACCAGTGTAACATGTTTAGGACATGGTGTCCCTAAAATAGCATGGAATTCTTCGAGCAAGGGGCAACGGTCGAACGATGAAAATCGAAAAACGTGGTCCATTGGATCCCAAAAAGATAGTGCCACTCAAAGGAATTCGCGGCTTATGGGCTACGCCGTGACATATCGAAACCCTCAAAGCTTGAATTTTTCAAGCCTCATCCAGTTTGTATTCCCCAGACTCTACAGAAAACCTCGTAGCTTTTGATTATGGGTTGCCATGATAGGAATGGACAGAATAGTGAAAATCAGATTGCTGGAAAATTGATACCGCCGGCGATATAAGTGATGCCGCCGGAGATGTAAATGATGTCACCGGCGATATGGATTAGATTGGGCGATATGGACTTTCAGACAGCCCTGTATATATTATTTTGGCTGGATGAGTTTGGGCGATATGGGTCATGCCGCCGGCAACATCAGAAGCATTTTCCCATTTCAGACCTATACAAAACCTGTAAACAATCCTATACTACGTTTCCAATGCCTTTCCAAATAGCGATCCATTCTTATTCAAAATAAAAAGCCTGAAGGCACAAACCATCCAAAATTTTTGAATGTCTAGACCACGAAAGAAACAAAACCCAAAAAAAACCAAATTATTCCAGCCCCAATGTATCAAGGGTACAAACCAGGAAATTAAAAAAAAAAAGCAAAATAAAAAGCTAGGCATGCCCGCCACTACCGGCCGGGCAAGATGAAATGTCTTCGGGACTCACAAGCCAGTCATCAACATCATCCACTTCCCTTCCCTCTTTCATGGGCACACTCAGGTGCCAGTCGGCAGATATCTTGACCCCCCTATGACTGGTATTACCGGGGTGCGCACGGTCCAGATTTTGCTTACTTCTCCATTCCTGAACGGTAGCTGCCAGCTGACCCTCAAGGCCACTCACACGACGCCGTAGGACTGCGGTCTCCTCCTCGTACCACCGCGGGGCTGCATCAGCATCTGATAAGGAAAGGGCCAAGAAATCCTGCAAACCAGAGAAAATATCAACGATGCATATCATTCATAACATCCATACATGCATCTTATCATAACATAGGCATAAATAGGGAAGATACCTGAGTAAGGAGCGATTGCCCGATAAGTGTATCCCGGAGAACAAAATTGTTCTCTATGAGCTGCTCCACATGGCTCCGCGCCACCTAAAAAATCCAAAAAAGGCAAATCATTAGACACCCGCATCCAAGGCTACACAAGAAAATAATTTCCAGGCCTTACGTAAGTAGTATTTTCGGGCATGAAAATTGGAGCCTGCCGACTCGAGCCTATATTCCTAGGGAGGAACTCGCCCTGGGAATTCATCAACAGGAATGTGGTTTCCATCGGATTGACCAGAAGCCCCTCCATAAAGTTCATGCCCTCCAGAACACCATAGTGTCGTGTCTTACTCTGGATATCCCGGCCTCTCTTCCTCGCGGGTTCCTAAAAAACATGAAAGCCATACGTCAACAGCGTTCCTAAACAATTTCAAAATCACGGACATAAACACAATTATACCTTAAAAGAACGTTGCTCCCCTTGGGACATTGGCGCACTCCCACCAGCTCCTTCTATGCCCGCCTCATCCTCCCCCTCGGGCTTGATCCCAACATCCCCTTCAAGCTCCTCATCTTTATCATCTTCTTCCTCCTTAACATCCACAATACCTTTGAGGCGCATTTTCTCCTCCTCCAACAGTTGTTCGTTATGATACTCAATCGTATCATTTCTGTGGATGCGGGGACATACGGGGAGTAGACGCTGCTGGTGCTGCTCGTAGAGACCAAGGACGCTAGGGATCTCTTGACCGTTCCCCTCGATATAATCAGCCTTGTCAACCTCGGAGGTGATCACCAAATGGGGCCACCATAAGCCCCTGGGAGGATCAGCAGGCACCTATCTATCAGCAATCGGGACGGACCTCTAGCCCCGGATTTGCTCACCTAGGTACCGCTGCTGGGACAGAGGGCACTCAATCATGAACCGACGATCGGCTACCTCCCTCCTAACCCTTATGACCTCTGCCAGGTTCTTCACCCTATCAAATGGATCCAGGATAAGCTACACCAATAATTAGCCAAAATAAATAGTATAAGTTCACAAACGCCTTTTATTTTGTCTAAGTGTAAAAATAAAGACTAAATTAAAAAGTCATATACCGAGCTCAACCGCGTGCTCCTTAGGACCTCCCTATATTTCGTAGGGTACTTGGCCTTCCCGCCAACGCCCCCGCACCAACGGGCAAGAAAGTGGGAGCTCAGCGGCATAATCTTCTTAAACTCCACTGGCGGGAGGATCTGATGCTTAAAGGCCCAAGCCTGCACAAATAACGACCAATCAATTCAAAAAGCATCAAACAATAAATGAGAACGTGTACTGTCAAGTAAAATACTTCCAAAGAGATGTACCTTGAGTAGCAGATGGCAGAGGCGAAGGGCTTTCACCTTCTTCCTGGCTCCCACATCTAGCCCGTGGTATATTTGTGCCAAGATAGCCCTTGGCCAATTCTTCCTCCTAATGCCCGCCACGTCCTCTATAGCAGTTATCAGCATATAATTGATCTTGCCCCCCGAGATCGGGAAGAACAGCACAGTAAGCAAAAAAATCACGAAGGGCCGGACACAAGCCTCCCTCTCATCCTCAGGCATTACATCCACCTGAGTCCAATGTTGGTGTAACTCACTATAAGACAGCCGCCCAGAAACGGGCTTCAGACCAAACAGATCCTTCACCCGCCTCACCACGGGCCTCTCAAAATGGTATTTATCCATGTAAGCATCGAAGTGTATAACCTCATCCGTCCAAGGGAGGCCGGTCATGGCTACGACATCGGAGGGTGTAATCGTAGCTTCCTCGAAAGAGAAGTGGAAAGTATGAGTGGTCTCAGACCACCTCTCGGTTAGGGCTGTCACCGCTGAATGAGAAAGCTTGGGCATCAGCATTAGCATTATTCGGGCCAAGTCCCCGGATCCTGTCTCATTGATGGCAAGCACAAGCTCGGGGTCGTTCTCTGAAATATGGTGCCACCACTCGCCAATGGTGCCTATCCCCCCTGTGTAGGTCAGTTCATATGGCTGTAAAATCAGAAATAAAATAGATAAGTCCTGCATATTTTCTTATCACTGAAATCTGATAGAAAGCTGCTGATGTCGCTTCTGCTAGAAGTGATATTGCCGGCGGCATCATCCCATATCGCTAGCGGCATGGATGATATTGCCAGCGGTATTGCTTCAAACAGAAGCGACATCAGACTTCCCTAGCACCTTTTGCAGGGACTGATGCCATCAGTGACATCACTCATATCGCCGGCGACATCACTACCTGCGGACAGAACTTGTTTTCCCTAAAATCGCACCCATCATGCTAAATCCATAAAAAATCGCAATCAATCCAACAATAAGCCTAAAAAATCAAACCTAAACATACCATATCAGTTTATAATTAGTCTATAAATCCTACCATGGCATGATTTCAAGCCTAAAGCCAAATCAAATCGAACCCAAAAAGAGGAGATTCAGGTTTTACGGGATTACCTGAACATAACAGAGGTGCTTCTCCTTTCTGGG
This sequence comes from Euphorbia pulcherrima, assembly GCA_947683365.1. Classification (NCBI taxonomy): domain Eukaryota; kingdom Viridiplantae; phylum Streptophyta; class Magnoliopsida; order Malpighiales; family Euphorbiaceae; genus Euphorbia; species Euphorbia pulcherrima. Next base: position 85,716,800 of record CANTUS010000014.1, read on the forward strand.
GTCAAATTGGTGATGGGAGAATTGATCCTATAGCCATACATCTTGGCCATCTCTTTCAGGCCATAAGCAGTAGGAATAGAGAGGATTTTCAATGCCTCGACAGAAGAATCAGGCAAGTTCTCCCTAGCCTTGGTAGATTTGCCCCTGAAAGCCTTGGTGATTCTCTTCATGATTTGAATAACGAAAGAAAAATCGTAGGATTTGGAGAATGAGATGTGAAGCAGTAGGTACGGTTTTCTGAATAAATAAGGAAGAAGGGAGTTTCAATTCCTTTTAAACTGTCGCACGAAATTCAAGGAGTTTTAATTTATCTGAAATAGCCCGTTTATACCGCCGGCGGCATCAATCTATGCCACCAGCGACATCACTCATGTCGCCGGCAACATTGTCCCTTTCAGTTCAAATTTTGAAATTACCTAACCATTCAAAGCTGCCACATGGCACCCATGCCGCCGGCGACATAGATTCATACCGCTAGTGATATGATTCATGCCGCCGGCGACATCACTCCTCCAATTCAGATTTTACACAAGTCCGACCAAAGGGCGTCCTTTCTACAAAGCACAAAACCCGACCAAAGGATAATTTCTCCGTGAAGCATAAGTCCGACCAAAGGGCGACCAATCTACAAAACACAAAACCCGACCAAGGGACAATTTCTCCGCAAAGCATAAGTCCGACCAAAGGGCAACCAATCTACAAAACACAAAACCCGACCAAGGGATAATTCCTCTGCGAAGCATAAGTCCGACCAAAGGGCAACCAATCTACAAAATAAAAGTCCGACCAAGGGACAATCTATCCACAAAGCATAAGTCCGACCAAGGGACGATCACTCCACAAAGCATAAGTCCGACCAAAGGGCGTCCTTTCCACAAAGCTCAAGTCCAACCAAAGGGCAATTTCTCCACAAAGCATAAGCCCGACCTAGGGGCAACCAATATACAAAACATAAAACCCGACCAAGGGACAAACTCCCCACAAAGCACGAGCCCGACCAAGGGGCAACCAATTTACGAAACAAAAGTCCGACCAAGGGATAATCTCTCCACAAAGCATAAGTCCGACCAAAGGATAAACACTCCACAAAGTATAAGTTCAACTAAAGGGCATCCTTTCTACAAAGCTCAAGCCCGACCAAATGGCAATTTCTCCGCAAAGCAAAAGCCCGACCGAGGGGCAACCAATATACAAAACACAAAACCCGACCAAGGGACAAACTTCCCACAAAGCACAAGCCCGACCAAGGGGCAACCAATCTACGAAACAAAAGTCCGACCAAGGGATAATCTCTCCACAAAGCATAAGTCCGACCAAAGGATAATTTCTCCACAAAGCATAAGCCCGACCAAAGGATAATTTCTCCACAAAGCATAAGCCCGACCAAGGGGCATCCTCTCTACAAAGCATAAGGTCCAACCAAGGGTCAAACCGGTCACCCATCAGGTATCATTCCTATCCCTTGCTCTTTCGTGTGATCATACTGACCTGTGGCAGCAGTGATCCCCCGAGGGGCAGCCTGTGAGCACGGGATTTTGCATTCCCTCTCGCGAGACGATGATGACGTGTACCCGATTTTAATGCCTCAAAATAAAAGTTCTCTTTAGAATTTTTATTACCAAAATAATATTCCTCGCGAATTTTATACTTGGTAGAATCCAGTTCGATATGGCCGATAACGCGTCAGGTAGGAGCTTGAACCGATGATTTGCACCCAAATAATAAATACCCATTAAAATATTATTAAAAGTCAAAAAGATGCCTTTTCACCCACTATTAAACAACTTTTCATGACTTTTTTGGCTTTTAGGCCCGTTAGCTGTCGGTATGTTGCCGTCGGCGACATCAGCCATACCACCGGTGGCATCACCATGTCGCCGGTGACATGGCCTAAAATGAGTCCCTCAAGAGACAGCCTTTCGGCCACTTTCGGCGGAATTGGTCAAAAAGGCCTCAAAAAGCACCCCATTTCACCTATAAAAGAACATCTTGAGCTGCATTTTGGGGGAACAATTGAAGGTTAGGATTTTAAGGTGGGAATAGATTTTAGTGAGATAAGAACTAGATAAAACAGAAAAAAAGGATTCCGATCCATTTTTCCTGGTTTTTCTTCTTTGAATTCTCTAATTGTGAGTTTGAAATCAGTAATCCTTTAAGTTAAAATCAATTTAATTGGATTTAGAAACCAAAAGCACTTAAATTTACTGCTAAATCATCATAACAAGCTCCCCGGAGGTGTTTCTTTCGGTTCACGAAGAGGTGGATTCACGGCCTCGAGGTAAAAATCCTGAGTCTCATAGCTCTTTGGCATTAACATTACTGATTTGCGTTAAATTTCGTCGATTTATACTCATTTTTTGGTCTTCGGTCATTTTTTTACTGCCGCCACTGCTGCCTACAAGCTGATACCGCCGGTGACACAATTGACGTCGCCGGCGGCATCAGCCATGTCGCCAGCGGCATCAGTTGTATCGTCGGCGCTATGACTTTCTGGACAGCAGTTTTATTTTCATTTGTTTCCGGATTAGCTCATTTTCCGAAGCTAGAACATATAATGTAATGATGGAAGTTCAAAATCTCTTGCACAAAGACCCCACCCCGTAATGTGTGGGTATTTTCACTCATAATCCGGTTAAAGTAACGATTGAGCCCAAAATTTGATTAAAAATGGAATTTCCTCGAAAACGCCGTTCAAATCTCATTTTAACCAACCGACCGGGCTTTATAATACTGTAAATAAAATATGCCATATCCGTGCTAACAATCTTCTGCAGGTAGACGTATATCAGGCATTCAAGTATTTTATTTATTGCATAGAAAAATGTACGGGACTTGGAATCCTTGTAACAATTTTATTTTTCGCATTTATTCTTTTTTTATGGCTGTAAATATTTTATTCATCGCTTCAATTGCTTGATAAACGCGAAAACAACAAAATAACTGAAAACACAAATAAATAGGATGGATTAAACCGATTGAGAAAGAATGGAGTATCTTAATTTAGCCTAATGAAAAATAGATAACATCATCCGAACTCGAAATTTCTACTTAAGGGAAAAATCGTATCAAAAATTTCCCGGTTGAGCTGAATCGGGTGGGGACTCTATTTTAAGTACGAGGTTTCGATCTCGTATCTTTTGAGGATTAAAATATGCAAAATCGTTTTCAATCACATTATACGCATCTCCCCGGTCATTTAAATGGGCCGGCCCAATCGGTCTGACCCCACTACCGCCGCACGAAATGTCGTCCGCTCACATCAACTTTTATAAGTTGAAAAGAACATAACCTTAATCACTAATCGGAATTGGATTAACTTTATAATTCTACATCAATTCCAACTTTAACCTTGAGTTTAGAACCATTATTTTTTTATGAATTCAAATCATTTAAAATTATTTTACATATAATATTAAGAAAATTTACATATAAAATTAATCAAAATGAATTAAATTCATTCAAATGTAATGTTTCCAAAGATATCCTAAACAATCTCAATTTATTCTCACTTTAATTTTGTAACTTATTATTATATGATTGATTAAGGCTTGATAAGCACATATTTAATTTAAAATATTATATCCACATGTTAAATGAACTTAAATGTAACCTTGACTTTAGCACTTAATTCACGTGGCCAAGGTTTTAAAAAGTGTTAAGCGCTGATCGGATGGTTAAGGTTTTAAATATTTAAATGGGACCTGAATAGCATTTAGGCGGATTTATAAATTTTTTATTTTTTATAGTTATTAATAGATAAAAGTATAAATTTAACAAAAAATTAATTATAATATAATAATATTTTACAAAAAAACATAGTTTAAAATATAAAAATATAAGTCTTAGTTAATTTTTGCATAAAAACACATCAACATAAAAATCAATTCCTTAAAAATAAATATCCTCACTAATTTTTTTGTGGTTTATAGCGTATTATTTCTCGATTTGAGATATATAATGAAAATTGTATGGTGAGAATTTTTTGGTGTACATTGGTTTTACCAATCGTGCTACCTTTTTTGAATTAAAAAATTTAAATTATAATTATTACAGGTATTAGTATCTTAAAAATTAGGGGAAAATCGGAATAGATGGTGTCTAGACGAAAAAAATAGGACTAGATGATGCCTAGACGGTAATATATCGATCTAATGCCTGGTAGCGTCTGAGAAATAAAAAGTTAAATAATAAACCTTAAAATAATACCTAAATAAAGCCTAAGTAAAATTAAGCGGGAGTTTTAAAACAGTGACATATTATTTGAATGATATATCTAGTTGGACTCTCACTTGGAAAGCTTGTGATCATTGTAAACAAATGCGTATTTGACTCTGTTTTAACAATTAACAACATTTGTGATTGTTGCTCTTCCGCATTAAAGAATTTTTTAGGGCATTTTTTAAAATTATTTATAGGTTTAGGGTGATTTTAAAAGTATTTTTAAGTTTGGGATACTTTTTTATTTATTTGACTTTTAAAAAATCGTATAGGTCTAGTTTTCACGTCGGATAGGGGTGTCCGACTTTTTAAAAGTCGGATAGGGTAATGTCTGACTTTATGAAAGTCGGATAGGAAAGTTATGAGACTGACTTCATTTTTTTACCTGTAACACTTTATTTTTCAATTTAGTTTAATCATTTACTAAATTATGTAATTATTTATTTTTAGGACCTAATAAAAATTTAATAGGTAATTAAATTTTTATTAGGTCCCAAAAATAAATAATTACATAATTTAGTAAATTATTGAACTAAATTGAGAAGTGAAGCGTTACAGGGTAAAAAAAATGAAGTCAGTCCCATAACTACCCTATCCGACTTTCAGTAATTAAATTTTTATTAGGTCCCAAAAAATAAATAATTACATAATTTAGTAAAGGATTGAAGTAAATTGAAAAGTGAAGTATTACAGGTAAAAAAATGAAGCTTGTCCCATAACTACCCTATCCGACTTTATGAAAGTCGGACACTACCCTATCCGACTTTTAGAAAGTCGGACACCCCTATCCGACTTTAAACTAGACCTATTCGATTTTTTAAAAGTCGAATAGATAAAAAATACCCCAAACCCATAAACACTTTTAAAACCATCCTAAACTTATAAATAGTTTGAGAAAATGTCATAAAAAATTCTTTAATCCTGTTATTCCTGCCATTTTTGAAGTTATATATATGATTTTTTTTCTTAATTTTATGAACTTATTTCAAATAATCTTTTTCTTTTTTCCAGAAAACATATATATTAAAAAAGATTTACTACAATTGTAATCATCGTACTTGAAATTATATATGACTTGAGACATGCGTATCAATAAGAGTGACCAAATGAATAGTTAATGTTGGTTTGTTAAACAAGAACGAAATTCTATACGTTCTCATGGCCTTCTATAGCTGCACAGTAAAGTAGATCTAGGACAATCCCGGCCGATGCTTGCCAATATCGGGCTTTCATGTGTTGAGTTTGGACAATTTAATTGGAGATTAGGCCGGCTCACCCGAACCCGATGAAGCTCAAAGTAAGTGTAGGATGCACCTGATTTTAGTCCGAAATTCAAGCCCGATCAGTCCAGTCCAAAATAATAATATATTTATTATTTACAATACTAATAGTTGTTGAAAATTCAAAATTTCTTGCAAAATTAACCATCTAAACTTAATTTTGTGACTAATATTACGAATTTAGTTAGAATTATTTTATTATAATAATTTTTTTATAAAAAAAATTCTAATTTTAAATTATAAATATTAATTAGTAATTACACGGACCGATCTTAAATTTTGATTATTTTATAAAGGTCTGACCTGATCTAGTCCGAGCCCTAATTTTATTTTTTAGAACTGGATAAGACTTGAATTACTAATTTTAATTAGGCTCGATCCAATCTGACTCACGACCAGATCTACAGTAAACCATGTAGGAATATGTTTTTTTTGGGATAGTTGGGATTTGGACCTAATGACAACAACACATGCATATTATGTGTTTTTTAAAACAATAGCAAATGGGTAAAAGCTATAGTAGTTTTTTTTAAACGTGTTCACTTCTCTTACCCATTTACCCCATTTTCTATTTATAGTGTAATTGTTAATCCATTTTTTTAACCTTATATCAAGTTATTTTCAACATGAAATCGAATTCATAAAAAAAACATATAAACTGAACCGACAGTCTCTAGTAACTGTGAAACTTTGACATATAATTTGGTGTGTAATATATATAGTTGATTGATAGAGAAAGAAATGACCAAAAGTTATTGTTTCTTAGTGTTTATTGTTTTAAGGCAGTGGAAGATTATGATTAAAAGGTGTTACAATAGATCATAATTATTGTAGTTGTTGTCATTATTAGAACATAAACACAAGAAACCATCTTTATCCTAATTATTGTGCCACTAAACTATATTATTTTTTGAGCCCAATCAAGTATATTTTTCTTAATTCTCGTTAACTTTTGGTCCTACCAACATTTTTTTCTCTTTTACTTTTTTTTTATTATTTTAAAAATTCCTTTCTCGCATTATTTCGAGATTTGATATTTGATTGATCCGAAATATTATCGTTTAGGCATCGTTCAATTAGATTTTTTTTATTTAGGCACCGTCTAATTCGATTTTTTTCGCAAGTTTTACGATACCAATACCTATAATATAGTTCAAAATATTCTCACCGTATAATTTTTATTTTGAATCTTAAACCGAGAAAAAATACTCTACAAACCACAAACAATTTGTAAAGATATGCGTTTTTAAGGAATTGATTTTAGTGGTGATGTGATTTTATGTAAGAATCGATTAAAACTTACGTATTTATATGCTATACTATGTTTTTGTAATACATTATTACCTTATAATTTATTTTTTAATTAAATTTATACTTTTATCTATTAATAAATATTAAAAAATAAAAAAATATATATCCGCTTAGGTCCTACTCAGATGCTAGAAACTTTAACCGTCCGATTAGCGTCCAGCGCTTTTTAGATCATTGGTTTTTTTCTTTAGTAAAACAAAAAATAATACATGGAAAATTAAGTTTGAATGCTACTAGCACAACATGCCTTTCTAACAAGATGTAGCTGGTTTGCCTATCCTTAAAACCAGATATTATAACCTTCAAAAGAATAAAAATTGTTTTAAAAACGAAGCTAAAATGCTATTATAGACACTTCTAATTTCATGGTCTAAATTTTGAGCTGTCAACATGTTGTTTAAAATCTTATATATTGAGATTAAAGGATGTTAGCAAGTTTAGAGGCTCGCAAATAATTTGATATTGATTCGGTTAAAGTTTAGATCGGTCAAAGATCGATTTGAGTTAGAGATCGGTTCAAGAAATTCACAAGTCAAGCCAAATTTCTTAAGTTTGACTCGAAAGTTCGCGAGCAGGCTCGTATAATTTTTTTATATATTATATATAGTAATTAATTTCTTATGTTTCTATATTAGAATATATAATTTGATTTTAATATGATGTGTTTGGGCTGAGGTTTTAGGCTTATTTATTAAATTAAAGTTTTTATAGATAATTGGATATGTAACATGTAGTTTAATTATGTGAATTTAATATTTGTTGGAAGTCATATTTTTTTTTAATTTCATATTAGTTTCATGTTTATGTGTTATTAGAATTTTAAGTTTTGAAATATTGTATCAAGAAAATAATAGATAAGAATTTAACTCGATTACAGCAGGCTCGTTTAGGTTTGTAAATTCGTGAGCTCGAGCCAAGCTTTTCACAAGCTCGAGTGAAGTTTGAATATTTTAAGCTCAACAAGCTTCGAGCCGAGCCAAACCCGACCATTTTTCCTTTCAAGCCAAGCAGAGCCCATACAAATTCGATCTTGATTCGGCTCGTTAACATCCCAAATTGAGACCCCTAGTTCGAACAATTACACAAACAAAAAAAATTCAATCTGAAAACTTTCTTATACTTTGAACTTTTCATCAGCGAGCATGAATATTTTTTATTTAATTAATAATATGAAAGAGATAAATGACAAAAAAAAATTTAATCGCTGCAGTTGTAGTCAAATGGAAAATTCATAACTTAGAAACTAGTGGTCAGTAATTTTTTTTTATCCAAGTAACTATAACTCTATGTTAGAAATTGAAAATTTAGTATTGTAAATAAGGTTTTCATTTGTATATAAAAAGAAAGAAAGCAAACTTATGATTATAATAAATTATAAGAAATCATTAAATCTTTCACGTAAAGTAATTAAGTATGTTAAGCATAAGCTACTAATTAACTTTATGATATCAATTCTAAGATGCTTACAGAATTACCCAAGATGAAAAAATTTTAATGTCAAATTTCGCACGCCATAGATGTGGAATATACTAATGATAATGTTAGTTACCGTATATAATTTATTAATTAATGTAACTGTTCATATAATTAGTCTGATAAATTCTATGATTGATTACGTAGTCCCGTTACCAAATAATAATAATAATAATAATAATAATAATAATAATATAACCACCGTTATTTTTTTTCTCTTTTGATTTATCGAATATTTATTTCGATTATATTTAAATTTAATTTGAATCACACATTAAATTGTGATGAATGAGTCTTTCAATAAAGATTTTTTATATTTATTAGGACTTAAACTCAAAACCTTACTTAAGCGATATCAAATCGCTTATCACTTGGATCAACCCTTATTAATATCTTAGACCGGTGTTAAGTAACTTATAGCAACCACTTAGTAACTTATGCGCTCGGCGGTGCTAATGGGTTTTGATGTATATTAGGTCATTTTCTTTTCAAGTTTTGAAAATGCTGAATTAGATTGGAATAAAATTGTTGAGCTGAATTGAAATGAATTAAACTTATTTTAGTTTAAATTTATAACAACTTACATTTGAACTGAACTAAACTAAATTACAGTAGCCTGAACTGAATCAAAGTAGTCTAAATTAAATTAAATGTCTGAATTAAATTAAAGTAATCTAAACTGAATTAAATCAACCCCTTAACACGCTCACGATTAAAATGGAAAACAATCCAATTGAGTTCTCGAAATTAAGGGCAAAAAAAGTACCAAAATTAATACAACACGCCAAGCAAGCATCTAGTTATACTTTATGGAAATATGTGGCCAATATTGAGAAGGGCCAAAATCCAGTAAAATAGAACTAATTTAAAAGGCATAAAGTTTGGTAATCCATTTCCATTTTGGGATCTTTTTCTTTTCGTTTATCCTGCCAAAAATTGATAAAAGATTAGCTGATAATTTAGTAATACAAAGTCTTCTTTAATTAGAAGTTAGGAATCAACTTATAGCTCTTATACTTCACAATGAATCATTCCTTTATTTAATAATATGAAGTAAAAACACTACCTAATATGTGGAACACATCCATTCTCAACTTTTTCCAACTCATAGGACTGAAGTAGAAATATTTTATTTATTAGTTCCAATCAAATTTGTGGCCATTTTTGTTATGTATTCATTTATTGTTTAACCTAAACCTGGACATTCATTGAAAAAAAAACACATGTTAGCCGAATATTGTGTGCATGTGAATTGAAGATATATATAATGACAAATTCGTTGGTACATGGATAGAGAGAAATCGTTAAAAAGTTTTTCGATGACTCAGGCTCGAATCACAAGTGATGGAAAAATGGAGATTTAAGTATAGTATAGATAAACAAAGATGTAAGTAGTTGTAATGATAATTTGAGCGAGAAGAAAAAGTTATTTGGAATAGTATTTCAATAGAGAAAAAAAGGAATATAAGAGATGTGATTTATTAATAATTATGGAGATGGAGTATGGAGTGGATGTTAAGGAAATCCCTTCCTCCCTCTACTCGGCAAAGCATTTCTGCCTCACAAGCTAACTCTATACTACTTATAAAGTTGGGAAATTGTCGAGAATCTCAACCTCTCACAAAAATATCTACAAACTCACAAACCTCCTTTAATATTTTATATCTTTCATTATTTTGTTAAAATATATAAAAGTATACTACCTATATAAACTCCCTTGTTTAGTCAGTTAACGATTTTCTCTCCATCTCTCTCTTTCGATTTTCTCTCTAAGCTGATCTTCTCCTTTGCGCTTTCTCTTGTCGATCTGATCTAGCCTTCTCCGATTTTGTTGCCGTCGTTTTCTCCCATGCTATGGTTCTTCGATTTTCTCTTCTGAGTTCATCTTCTTCACTTATTTTTGCTTTTTTAGTTGTTGAGCTGATCTCGCTAATCTGCAGTTTTGCCGTTGCTCGCTTGTTGCTCTGATTTTGCGATTCCATTGCTTTCTCTTTTTGCTTTTCATAATTTTGATTTTCTATTGCGATTTTGTTTCATTTTGTTCTTTACTCATTGTGTCAATTTTGAGATTCTAGTTCATAATCTTCTTCTTAATGGATGATATTGCTTTTTTAATTCAACATAATTGAACATGGACTTATGATGCTAAGTTTGTCTCCTTTAGTGTGGTTGGTGGCTTGATTCCTAGGTCACCTAGCTTTTCTATTTTTAAACGCTCTGTAATGGACAGTTTGGAGTTAGATGAGCAGAATTTTGATATTAAAATTGAGTATCAAGTTTCAGATGGATATCCTGTCGTTGAGATAAAAAATGATCTCTCTATTCGATTTTATATTCAATTGAAGTCTTAAAATTTGCTAATCACAGACTATCCTCTATGTGTTACATTAATTTCTCCTGCTTCGACTGATGCTCATGGTAATCATTGTTTCATATGTTTTGTTCCTCGTCATTTGATATATAGCAGATGCCTATTAGCTATCTATTGGGTTTTTTGTGCTTCTGATACCTTTTTCCTTGTTGTGTACTTGATGTACACCAGATGTCTACCATATGTTTACTATCATTTTACATGATGTCTTGTAATCTTGTTGCTTTGTTTACTAGTTGTTTATTAGATGTCTGCCAGACATCTAATAGTTTTTACTAGATATTTTATAGTTTTTTGGTTATTTTCGTATCTTAGTAGTTGTTTGTCATATTTCTACCAGTCGTCTACCAGTTAATACCTTATATGAGGTATGTACCAGTTACATGCTAAAGTATTTTATGCTAACCTCCAAATCTTACACGCTGAAGGATTTTGATGAGCATATGTCAGTTTTAGTTGAAATTAGGGATGGCATTCAGGGTTATTTGAAGAAGGCCGGTTATGAGAAGTGGAGCAGGTTTTATGCTCCTCGAAAGAGATATTTTTCTTTAACTTCTAATATTGCAGAATCTATTAATTCTATGATAAAGGATGCAAATCTTACCATATCGCATCATTTCTTGATTTTTTGATATGTACGATGCAAAGATTGTTTTATAAGAATCGGAGCATTGGTTTGAACACATTTTCAACTTTGACACAAAGATATGAAAAGGAACTTCAAGATTGTTTTGTATTAGCTTCAAGGATGAGGGTTAGCTTTCTCTATCCTCTTTTTCTAATTGATTATGTGTTCTGTTTTTTCTCTGTTACTGGTATTTTCGCATTTTTTTACTACTATATAATCTGTTTACTAGTTGTTCTCTGGATACTAACCAGCTGTCTACTAGGTATTTATTAGATTACTAGTATTTCATTTTGTTTTTGTTTCAATTGTTGTAGGTAAGTCCATCCACTAGTGATTTGGTTTCTGTTACTAGTGACGATCAAGAGCTTTCAGTTGTTTTGGATAATAGGCCTTGCACATGCAATGTTTTTCAGACGGATGAGCTTCCGTGTGCGCATGCTCTTGCTCATATAAATAAATTTCATTTATCTACTTATAGTTACTATTCGGAGTATTTTACGGAAGAGAAAATGTTAGTAGCATAGAAGGAACTATATCCCCGCAGCCTTCAAGAGGTTCTTGGGTGATACATGACGACATTAAGCAGAACGTAGTTCTTCCTCCAGATGTCAAGGCAAAAGTAGGCAGTCTGAGAAAATAACGATATTGTTCGATATAGGAGAAAGGGAGTCCATACACTGTGAAATGCGTTCTTGTGGGAAAGTTGGGCATAATAGGCGATCTTGTAAGGGTAGGAAATAAGGTTTTTTTTATCTGTTAGTATGACTCAAACATTTGAACAAATTCTTTGGTGGTGAATTACTAGTTGTATATCAATAAACTACTTGATGTCTAATTGATTTTTACCAGATGTCTAATTATTTTTTTGTTTTTTGTAACTGATTCAAATTTTTTTCATTAAGGAACTTATTTCATTTGTCGCACTTTTTTCTTTGTTTTTTCAACAAAATTTTATCTGTGGTTCATTTTTAGTTAGTGTTCTTTCATATTTTTACCAAGTGGTAACACTTTTTTTGTATCGGTTGACTACTAGATATTTACTAGATACTTACCAGGTGTATACTATATGTTTACTACATTTATATCAGGTGTCTACCAGATGTTTACTACATATGTTGTGTTTTTTTTACATTATTAGCTGTTTTGTTCATTATTTAATATACTTTCTCTTCTTTGCATTAAATATTTCTGCTATCATACAAATATCTTGCAAACACAATATCATAACTTGTGAAATTTAAATGTTCAAACCAGAAATGTAATTCAACTACTTATATCCCTATCTACTTAAGTTCTATCAACATATCAAACACAACCAAATTATAACTACTCTTTCGAATCAATGAATGTTCTAACATACTCCTCATCACTCTCAAGGTCGCTTTCTGCATATTCAGTTCCATGCTTGTAGAGGCTGAGAGCTAACTGTGTCATGTGTACTTCAACATCAAAGTTTTGTGGTATTTCTCGATGTTCAATGATATATTCCATGAAGCTCATTATAAATATTCCACAGTCACGGCGATTTTTGTTGCAAATAATTTATCAGTGTGTTAAATTAGATTTTCAGTTTCAATATTCTTTCATTATGAGACAGAACGAGTGAGAGGGAGTGTTATTATACCAGTGCAATTGCTGGGGCATTCCTTGGACTATTTCATAGTTGATCTTGTCTAGTGGTTTCTTTTTCTTGTAGGCACCTGCACAAATTGTAAGGTGAGTGTGAGCACGGGATTTTGTAGTCCCTCTCATGAGACGATGATGACGTGTACCCGATTTTAATGCCTCAAAATAAAAGTTCTCTGTAGAATTTTTTTTATTACCAAAATAATATTCCTTGTGAATTTTATACTTGGTAGAATCCAGTTCGGCGTGGCCGATAACGCGTCCGGTAGGAGCTTGAACTGATAATTTACACCCAAATTAAAAGTACCCATTAAAATATAATTAAAATTCAAAAAGATGCATTTTGACCCACTTTTTCCCACTTTTGACCTCATTTTATGACTTTTTAGGCTCCTGAGCCCGCTGGCTGTCGGCATACTGGAGGCTGATGTCACTAGCGGCATCAGCCATGCCGCCGGCGACATCAGCCATACCGCCGGCGACATCATCATGTCGCCGGTGGCATGACCCGAAAGGGTCCCTCCATAGACAGCCTTTCGGCCGCTTTCGGATGAATTAGTCAAAAAGTTCTCAAAAAATACCTCAATTTGCCTATAAAAAGACACCTTAGGCTGAAATAAAAGAGGGGAGACTGAAATTGCAAAATAGGGAGTGGAAATTGGGCAATTGAGAGGCTGCAATTTAAGAGAGAGTAGATTTTAGTGAGATAAGAATTAGAAAAGGTAGGAAAAAGGATTCTAATCCATTTTTCCTGGTTTTTCTTCTTTGAACTTTCTGATTGTGAGCTTAAAATCAGTGGGTCCTAAAGTAAAAATCAACTTGATAGGATTTAGGGACCTAAAAACTCTTAAATTGATTACTAAATCATTGTTACAAGCTCCCCGGCGGTGTTTATTTTCAGTTCACGAAGAGTTAGATTCACGACCCCGAGGTGAAAATTCTGAGTCTCATAGCTCTTTGGCATTAATATTACTGATTTGTGCTAATTTTTGTTGATTTGTGTTCTTTTTTAGGTTTTCAGTCATTTTGACTGCCGACTGCTGCTGCTGTAAGAAATCGAAGTCGCTGGAGACATGTGATGTCACTGGCGATATCACCCATGTCGCCAGTTGATACCGCCGGTGGCATCGCATTCCCCAGAGACTCACTTTCTTGTAGGACCCTTTCTTTATAGTACTCAGAAGGCCTTGTAGCCTGTCTACATACTGATGTCGCCAGAGATATAATTGATGTCGCCGGCAATGTCAGCCATGTCGCCGGCGGCATGACTTTCTGGACAGCAATTTTATTTTCATTTATTCCCGAATTAACTTATTTTTTGAAGCTAGGACATATAGTGTAACGATGGAGGTTCAAAATCTCCTGAAAACAGACCCCATCCCATAACGAGTGGCATTTTTACTTATAATCCGATTAAAGCAACGATCGAATCTAAAATTTGGGTAAAAATAGAATTCCCCGCGAACGCCGTTTAAACCTCATTTTAGCCATCCAATCGGGCTTTATAATATCGTAAATGAAACATGTCATATCTGTGCCAACCATCTTCTGCAAGTAGATGTATATCGGACATTCGAGTATTTTATTTACTACATAGAAAATGTACAGGACTTGGAATCCTTGTAATAATTTTATATCCGCACTTATTTTTTTTATGGCTGTAAATATTTTATTCAACGCTTCAATTGCTTGATAAACACGAAAATAATAAAATAACTGAAAACACAAATAGATAGGATGGATTAAACTTATTAAGAAAGAATGAAGTATCTTAACTTGGCCTAATGAAAAATAGATAACATCATCCGAACTCGAAATCTCTACTTAAGGTATGGTCCAACTGTGAGCGGACGACGGTTTGCGCGGCGCGGGGCCGGGCCCTGTCGGGCGGGCCCGCTTTTTGTGCGTCAGGGAGACGAGTGTGATGTGATTGAAAAGAAAATAATTTTGCATATTGTAATACTTAAAAGATACGAGATCGAAACCCCGTACTTAGAATAGAGTCGCCACCCGGTTTAGCTCAACCGGGAAATTTTCGGTACGATTTTCCCACCGGGTGGTTGGACCATACCTTAAGTAGAGATTCCGAGTTCGAATGATGTTATGTACTTTTCATTAGGCCAAGTTAGGATACTTCATTCTTTCTTAATCGGTTTAATCCACCCTATTTATTTGTATTTTCAGTTATTTTGTTGTTTTCGCGTTTATCAAGCAATTGAAGCGATAAATAAAATATTTACAAACATAAAAGAAAAGTAAGTGCAGAAAGTAGAATGGCATATTTTATTTATAATATCATAAAGCCCGATTGGATGGCTAAAACGAGATTTGAATGGCGTTTGCGGGGAAATTCCATTTTTATCCAAATTTTAGATTCGGTCGTCGCTTTAATCAGATTACAAGTGAATATACCATTCATCGCGGGGCGGGTCTATTTTCAGGAGGTCTTGAACCTCCATCGTTGCACTATAGGTCCTAGCTACAGAAAATAAATTAATTTGGAAACAAACGAAGACAATACTGCTGTCCAGAAAGCCATGCCGCCGTCGAACATCTGATGCCGCCGATGACATAGGTGATGTCGCCGGTGGCATGGATGATGCCGCCGGCGACATCAGTTGTGTCACGGGCGACATCAACATGCTGACAGGCACAGGGCTTTCTGAGTACCATAAAAAAAAAGTTCCATGAGAAAACGAGGCCTCCGGGGAATGCGATGCTAACGGCGGTATCCACGATGTCTCTCGCGACATGGTTGATACGGTCGGCAACATCTCATGTCTCCGGCGACTTCAATTTCTCACAGCAGCAGCGGTTTGCAATTAAAATAACCGAAAACTTGAAGCAAACATAAATCAACAGAAAATAGTGCAAAACAATAATAATAAAGCCAAAGAGCTATGAGACTCAGGAGGAGTAGTGAATCCAACTCTTCGTGAACTGAACAATAACACCTCCGGGGAGCTTGGAACGATAATTTAATTGTTAATTTAAAGGTTTTAGGTCTCTAAATTCTATCCGGTTGATTTAACCCAAAGACCCACTGGTTTAAACTCACAATCAGAGAGTTCGAAGAAGAAAAACCAGGAAAAGTGGATTAGAATCCTTTTTCCTGCCTTTTCTAGTTCTTATCTCACTAAAATCTACTCTCGATTTTAGCTCTTAATTGCCCAATTTAGCTCCTCCCTCTATAATTTCAGTCCCCTCCCTCTTAAATGCAGTTTTAGGTGCCTTTTATAGGCAAATTGGGGTATTTTTCGAGACCTTTTTGACTTATTCCGCCGAAAGTGGCCGACAGGCTGTTTGTGGAGAACCCATTTTATGTCATGTCGCCGGCGACATGATGATGTCGCCGGCGGTATGGATCATGCCGCCGGCGGTATGGTGATGCCGCCGGCGGCATGAATGATGTCGGTGGTGACATCATTCTCCACCATACCGACAACCAACGGGTCAGAAAGCCTAAAAAGTCGGGAAAAGTGGTTTATTAGTGGAAAAAGGCATCTTTATGGCTCTTAACAATATTTTAATGGACATTATTTAATTTGGGTGCAAATCATCGGTTCAAGCTCCTACCGAACGCGTTATCGGCCACGCCGAACTAGATTCTACCAATTTATAAAATTCACAAGGAATATTATTTTGGTAATAAAAATTCTGAAGAGAACTTTTATTTTAAGGTATTGAAATCGGGTACACATCATCATCGTCTCGCGAGAGGGACTGCAAAATCCCGTGCTCACAGGCTGCCCCTCGGGAGATCACTGCTGACACAGGTCAGTATGATCACACGAAAGAGCAAGGGATAGGAACGATACCTGAAGGATGACTGGTTTGTCCCTTGGTCGGACTTATGCTTTGTCGACTGTTCGTCCCTTGGTCGGACTTACGCTCTGTTGATCGTTTGTCCCTCGGTCGGACTTATGCTCTGTCGATGGTTTGTCCCTTGGTCGGACTTATGCTCTGCGATTGTTTGCCCCTGGTCGGACTTATGCTCTGTCGACTATTCGTCCCTTGGTCGGACCTACGCTTTGTTGATCGTTTGTCCCTTGGTCGGACATACACTTTGTCGTTTGTTTGTCCCTTGGTCGGACTTACGCTCTGTCGACTGTTCGTCCCTTGGTCGGACTTACGCTCTGTCGACTGTTCGTCCCTTGGTCGGACTTACGCTTTGTCATTTGTTCGTCCCTTGGTCGGACTTACGCTTTATCAACTGTTCGTCCCTTGGTCGGTCTTACGCTTCGTCATTTATTCGTCCCTTGGTCGGACTTGTACTTTGTCATTTGCTCGTCCCTTGGTCGGACTTGTACTTTGTCATTTGTTCGTCCCTTGGTCGGACTTGTGCTTCGTAGAGAATTTGTCCCTTGGTCGGACTTGTGCTTCGTAGAGAATTTGTCCCTTGGTCGGACTTGTGCTTCGTAGAGAATTTGCCCCTTGGTCGGACTTGTGCTTCGAAGAGAATTTGCCCCTTGGTCGGACTTGTGCTTCGAAGAGAATTTGCCCCTTGGTCGGACTTGTGCTTCGAAGAGAATTTGCCCCTTGGTCGGACTTGTGCTTCGAAGAGAATTTGCCCCTTGGTCGAACTTGTGCCTCGTAGAGAATTTGTCCCTTGGTCGGACTTGTGCCTCGTAGAGAATTTGTCCCTTGGTCGGACTTGTGCCTCGTAGAGAATTTGTCCCTTGGTCGGACTTGTGCCTCGTAGAGAATTTGTCCCTTGGTCGGACTTGTGCCTCGTAGAGAATTTGTCCCTTGGTCGGACTTGTGCCTCGTAGAGAATTTATCCCTTGGTCGGACTTGTGCCTCGTAGAGAATTTGTCCCTTGGTCGGACTTGTGCCTCGTAGAGAATTTGTCCCTTAGTCGGACTTGCGCCTCGTAGAGAATTTGTCCCTTGGTCGGACTTGCGCCTCGTAGAGAATTTATCCCTTGGCCGGACTTGTGCCTCGTAGAGAATTTGTCCCTTGGTCGGACTTGTGCCTCGTAGAGAATTTGTCCCTTGGTCGGACTTGTGCCTCGTAGAGAATTTATCCCTTGGTCGGACTCACAGTTCGTGGGGAGCTTGCCCTTCGGTCGGGCTTGTCACTTCATATAGTGATTGTCCTTTGGTCGGACGTTTTACTTTAAAGAGATCGCCCTTCGATTGGGCTCGTTTTGAAGAGATCGCCCTTCGGTTGGGCTTGTTTTGAAAATCTAGTTTGGAGGGGCAATATTGCCGGCGGCATGACTGATATCGTCGGCGGCATGAGATGATGTCGTCGGTGGTATGGATGCCACGTGGTAGCTTTGACTGTCAGAT